>WBNH01003426.1:61554-153390 GCA_013401255.1 Urocolius indicus | reverse complement strand
GGGGGGAGGAGGTAGAGATATCAGGAGCAGTGAGCTGGGCCCGGGAAGAAAGGAGGGATGGGGGAGGGAGATCTTAAAGTGCTGGTTGTAATTTTCTCATCATCCTACTCCCTTTTTGCTTTTATTCCGTTCTGTTTCTTGTAGAATAAACTGTTCTACTTTCCTCTCTAAGTCGAGTACTGGAGTTTGCTTTGCCTGGCACTGTAATTAGCAGTGAGCCCTCCCTGCCCTTGTCTCAATCCACAACAACTTTGCTTATCTTTTTACTCCCATTTTGCTGGGTCCTCCGCCATCCTAATGAGGGTGGGGATGAATGGGGGCACTGAGCAAGACACTGTTGTGGTGTTGCTGTGCTAGCTGGGCCAAACCACGACAACGCTTCATTAACCAGTGAACATACAGGGCCTTTATAGAAGATAGAGAGATATCTCTCCTCAGTGACATTGTGAGGTGAAGTCTGCCGAAAGTTTAGAAGGGTATTGTTGTAGGGTATTGACCTGGGCCATGAAGTTCAGCTATTGCAAAGGAAACTCATAATCTTGCCTATAAACCTCACTCAGAATGCAGAAATACTTACAGATAGGAAAATATTGTGTCACTGTGAGCTCAGCTGCTGCAGGCTGTCCACCCCCAGCATCCCCCATCAGGTCTTGAATTTTGTCATGTTTCTGCTTGTGTCCAGGAGCGCTTTGCCATGTAAGCCACATGCTCAGGCCAGGCCATGCAGTCACGGCGTTCAAGGCTGCAACAGAGTAGGCAAATGCTGTGAACCAGGAAAGAGAGAGACCAGCCGTGCCTGCTGGGATGTGGTGCTGGTGAAAGGGGCATCAGAGTGCCAGGAGAAAATTGCCCAGTGGTGTCTATGTTCACCAGAGCAACAGCATGGGAAAATCATACAACTGAGCCCTGATTAAGCAGAAGACACTTTTGCCCTGACAGGAGCATTACATGCCAAGGACATACAGACGGGAAAAACTGAAAGTCAGTACTCAAAGTCATTTGGTGAGCGCGTGATCTGAATGCAGTACTAACAGTGGGAGCCCAGAGGCACACACAGTGTGTGCTTGATGTCCTTAGACAACGGGATGGTGTGGTTGGCGCTTGATTAAAAGCTAATAACTGAAAAAGGAACAGAAACTGTGATTAAGCAGAGACTTTCATCAACAGAACTAGGACAGACATCTCCTCTGGTTAACAACTGCTAGCTGTCCTCAGAGAGTCTAAATGACCTGTAGGCAGCTATGGAAAGAGTGGATCGACACACAACCACTGTTGAGTTCCAGAAACCATTTATGCTATAAAACATGGGGTGTATGTCTGAAAAGCATGAGAGGAGCTGAGAGGGAGTGAGAGCTTCCCACACTGCTCCAGAAACAGTGCAGCAACGAGGTCATTTTCCATTCCCTCACAAGTGCCACACACCCCATCCAGGAGGTGCATGCACTGCCACAAGCCAAGCTGAAAGAAGGGTAAAGCAGCCTGAGAGCAGGCGGCTGAAGAAACACTGACAAGATGCTACCTTTCCCACGTGAGCACTGCTGAGAAGAAAGCAATAAAGCTCCCATGGCCACCATCTCACAGGTCTGAGGAGAGCGGTGGGAAGATGACAGTGTTTTTTGTTTTTTCTGCAAGGTTCCTTGATCAGCTTCAAAACCTGGTTTGGACTCCTCAGCATTTCCTACATCGCACCGCAAACACCTTTCATCTAACAAGGCGAATGAGGTGAAACTTTTCTCTCCCTAAATCAGAACCAGTAATCACAGCAGGTTCTCGTAGGGCACTGATGGCCAAGTGCTTCGCTGCAACACCCCAACGTTGCGTGAGAAGGAGGTTATTTCTGGTTTTGAGATGGCCCCGTGCCACAGCACCTGCTGACCCCTGGCCCGGCGAAGGCCACTCACCTCCCGCGCCGCCACCTCCCGAGAGCCAGCGCAGGCCCAGCACACCGGCTTCCCCCACACCTGTGCTAAGGAAGACGTGCAAAAGTGTTAGCTTCCCTTTCCCTGCAGCAAACTGTACATTTGGACAAAATTAAAACCAAACAAGCGTCTCCCAGCAAAACAAGACTTATGCCAGCGTGGCTGGAGAGACGAGGGCTGGCAGAGCCTGTCCACAGCATGGTGGGGATGGTCAGGGTATGGACCGTCGCCTTCTCTAGATCATTGCACCAGAGCTGGGTTCACTGAAGAGGACAGGGGCTTTTTTGGTCACTCAGGGAGGTGATATGCTCCTTCCAGGAGATGTATATGTATGTTCTTGGTTTCGAGCCAAGGCTAGCTGCTGGTAGTTTAGCTGACAATGATTAAATAACTGGTTTATGCTAGATGAGAAGCTCGTCCACACCAGCTAGAGCAGTTCTTCTGGCACTGGTTCATACACTGCGGAGGCCCCTCATTCCAGGCTAGTGTGGTCTCTGCTTGTGCAGGTTGCTGACAGCCTCCAAACAACAAAAACTCCGGAGAGGTGTGTGGAGCTGCATGGAAATGCCAGCTCATCACCATCTCCAAGCAAGGCTGCATAAACCCTGAACAGCCCAAGGAGCAGCTCCCGTGCACAGTGAGGGTGAGTGGCCAGGAACGGCCACCCTTCAGAGCAACTCTGCAGTTAGAAAAGTTTGAGAGTTTCTGCTGCTGTTATTGTTGAAGAAAGCAGCAAGAAATGAAATACAGCGAAGGTCATGGAAAAAGTGAGCTGCATGGTGTGCAACCCACAGTGACAAAGGAGGGATTTTCATCAGGCAGGCACGGACAGACAGCTGTTGCAGGGAAACCCACTCCAGAGGATGAGGGAGGAGTAGTAATATTCAGCCTTCAGCAGCAGGGGAGCGTCTGTGTCCATGTATTAGTGATTAGCTGCAGAGGTGGGTGCCAGCTCCCAGGACCATGGCTGCATCACTGCCTTGTAGGGCTGCTACAATACATCCTAACCCTGATCCACTCTTGTCACTCACCCATGATGAGGCAGAGCACAAGCCTCCTGCCCCTCCACATCCCCCGGCTTGCAGACAGGGAGCATTGCTGGGTCTCACTCAGCATAGCTTCCTCCAGTGCAGCACTGGGCAATTGTGCACCCAGCCACACCAGGGACCTCCTTCTCCAGCTGGGACACCCAACTCTGTCAGCCTCCCACCTGTCAGAAAGGCAGGGTGAGCATGGCATTGCTATCAGGACAGGTAACTACAGTAGCCCTGGGGAGACAGTGACCCACAGCATGCCCAAGGGTGCTGCAGAAGAAAACACGATACGCCCTGCCCCAGGCCATTTCCCCCACAGAAGTGGATAGGCAAACTGAACAAGATGGGGCAGAGGAATCAAAAATACAGCTAAAACATATCAATGGTAGCAGGGAGGTGCCACCGCACACCTTTTCCACAAATTGCTGAAAACTAAGCAAGTATGTGGAGAGGGCAAATGGAGGTGACTCAGTGACTAAGAAAAACAAACAATGGGTGTTCCCTGATGCTGGAAGAAAGCAAATGCGGGAAAGCAACACCCAATCTACCACTGTAAAGACTAGTCAAGAAGCTCACCTGGCAGGACAGTCGTGCTGGCTCTGTGAGAACTTGTGGTGCTGCCCAGACTGCAGCTTTCTGTGAGGCACCGGGGTTTCTTCTGGGGCAGAGAGAAGCTGGGTGCTGGAACTGAAGGCACCGCCAGCCCCAGTGCAGGTGGCTGAGCACCTCCCCTGCTTCCTCCCCTTCCACCCTCTTCACAGGATTGAGATTTTCAGCATTCTCTTTCCTGAGCTCACTTGCCCTCTTGCTATTGGATGTCTCAGCTGCCCTTAGAGCTTCCAGGTTCATTTCTGCCAGTGCAACAGCAACCCCTGTTTGCTGGTCGTTTCCTTTGAGTGACTGTAACAGTCCTACAAGCCCAGGTCCAGTTGCAAAAACTGTAGAACAAACCCTCCAATTGCCACCATGCTCACAACAAAGCCATGGGAGCAAGGAGCAGCCATGCTCCCCAGGTGAACTTGCCTTCATCGACTGGCCCCCACGTTTTGAACCTCACATATGCTATCTGCAGCTTGGTCTGGCCAGCTTGTGCTCTCAAACAGTTCAAACCTGACTCCCAGGCCAAGCCAGTGGCAGCCGGGCTGCTGAGCAGTCTCAATCCCTCCCTGCAGAAGCAAGCTCAATGCTGCAAGTGCCTCACTTAAAAAAAAAAAAAAGGGTCCCAGTGGAGCAGTACCCCTCAACTACAGAGAAGCTACATCGGTTACTTCTCTCCCCTTTGCTCTCCGGTGCTGTGCGGGGCTTGCTGCAGCCTGGCGAGGCTACAGCACCCTGCAGGAGATGCTGGCTGTGTCCAAACATAGCCTCTTGTGGAACCTATAAAGAGTCACAAAACACGCCAGGAATACTCCCTGGCTCCAGGATGGAAATGCTGCACAAACCAGGCAGACTTGGCCAGTATGGCCTGTGTGTCCTGTCCAAGAACAGGGTTAACTTGGTATCCCCAATTCCCAACGCACAGCAAAGAAGCCACAAAACTCCTGGAAGCAGGGAGCTGGGGTGGCTGTTGCTTCTCTCATGTATTGTCTTAGGGAAACACTGAATATCCTGAAGCCATGCAGCATTCACATTGGGATAGAAATCAACACTGAACCCTTGGAACTGCTTGTGGGTTTTGTTTGCCCCCTTCTATACCAGCCCTACCAACTAGTGAACTGTACAAAATAATCCACTCTTTATATTGTTATTTTTGGGTTTCCCTTTCCAATCTTAAGCATTTCTTGGGTTAAATGAGTCCTTTTTTCTGAAGTTTCTCAGGAAAAAAAAAGATACCCGTTTCAGAGATCACTGAAGCTCCCAAACTTACCTTAAGGAATTCCTGGCACAAGGCAAGAAATGAGGAATGATTTTGTTCATGCCATAGAGAGGTCTTTAGAGCAACCTCTCCAGTTTCACTCCAGCAGAATTATAATCATTTTGTTACGAGGAAATTTGCAGTGGAATTATTTCATCTTCCCCTTTACTGTAGGGAGAATGATTTTAACTGAGCCCAAATCCACTAGAATTTAGTGGATTGCTAATTAAGCTACAGATGTCTCCTGATGGCAGCAATTATTCCTGGTAACCTTAATGAGCTTGTTACATTCCTTAGTTATTGTTACGAAAAATTGCATGAAATAGTTTGCCTAATACTACACAGCTCCCGGGGGAATCTTGATCTGTTCTGCTTTGATTAAAGAGAATGATTGTTTTCTTTCTTAGCAATATTTCTCAAGTTGTTTGCGCCTCATTTCCCTGGTCTTTTGCTGGCACTTTCGCAACTCTAACCAGCTTTTTCACAGAGCTCTTATTTTCCAAAGATTTATACCTTTCTTTTTCTGCTTTCCCTGAACTCTCCAGTGTCTTTCCTTGGTTTATAGCTTCTCCCCCTGCCTCACCCCTATATTTTCAGTGATTTTTTTCTGTCTAGAATATATACATTACTTACAACAGGGACTCGGTGTTGATCAAAACTCTGGGTGGTTGTGGTGTTGTTACAGTTTGTTACAGACATAAGAAATGCATTGCCTTGAGGAAAAGCTTTGTCTCACTACACAGAAAATACAGATCTCCTTAAAACAGTTACTAGAATTAGAAGGATTAGCTGGGTAAACTGAGTGCAGCTTTGCACGTTGTCTCTTCTCACCCGTGCTTTGCTACACAATGAGCAATATCCAGCAAATAAAGAACTTCACTGCATTTCAAACCAAATGATCGCTTTTGTCTTTTTTCTCCGTATTTATATTATGTTTCCACTCACACGCTCTTCCTCCTCAACTCTCCAGCCTATGGTCTTCCTCCAGCCATAGGCTAGAGGTGCACAGAAAGCACATCAGTGGTTATGAGTACTTCTCACGTCTTAGCGCTGGTTTCAGGAGTGCTAAAAGTTCACTAAATCTGTGATCTTTCTTTCAGAATCACAAGCAATTATGATTAAACTCCAGATTCCCATGCGCATCATGGAAAGCAGCTGAAGACTCCAGGTGCCTTTAAAACGCCGTGGTTTTGAAAATCATTCAGGGCCAATCCCATTTTTGTGACACCTTTCAACAAAGATTTCCTTGCAGCATCCGCCGATCTACCACAACAATCTTTTTGTGGCAATGCACTGTTTTTGGTGAAGCATTTCAACATCTGGGATGGCATTTCTGGCAGAAACCAGCAAGTCAGAGGAGCTGGTCTGACAGCTCAGCAATGTGGCAAGACTGGCAGGGCCAGAATTTAGGTCTGGGAGTTCAGATTGCCCAGCTGCTTTGCAGTGCATTTTCTGCTCTGCCTTCAAATAAAAACAAATGGGAAAGCCTCAACATCTCAAACAGAGTTCTGCTCTTCTACTCAGTCTGTGTTCAAAGGGCAAGAACTACTAATGGTAACAAGGAACTGGTTCAAAATTCACAGAATACTCAAAATAGTGACTGGGCCCTGGTGGTCTCTAGTTCAGCCTCTCACAAGGCACAGGACTGCCACCACCCACCACGACTGTAGCAGGTCACGCACAGCTTTCTGTTCAGCTGCACAGAGTGCCTCCCTACATGGAGATGTTCATCCCTCAGAGCAGCCACCACACAGACTCTGGTTCTACCATCTTTCTGGCTCTCCTTCAAGCGGCTGTATAAGGCTGCTAAAGGATCTCCAGTCACTCTCTCCTTAACGAGTCCCCTTGCTGAGGACATCTCTGAATCTAAGCTATGCCTCCCCCTTTTTCTGACACCTAAGAGTGAAGATGCCTTAACACTCTCTGCCGTGTCAGTAAAAAAGGCTGTAAGGGAGGCGTCAGCAGAGGCAGCTTGTATGGTGGAAAGACTCAGCCCTGAAGTGGGTAGCAGCACGGTCCTGGTTGCCTTTCCTACTGTGAAGGCTCCATCTCACAGCACAAGCTAATGCAATGCTGTTGTTTTGGAGAGCGGTGTGAACTCTGCTCTCAAAGAAATATTTGTTCCAGTTGAAGCTTTAAACAAGGGCAATTAAATGCACTGAAAATGCTATTGCAACATGACGGCTAAAAACATAAACACAAAATGTCAGGACTCACCCTCAGGAAAAGCTGCTAACAGAAATGCCCACTCAGCCACACTGCACAAGCATAACATTGCCCAAGTGATAGCTTCCATTTTGAAGCCAGATAAACAAGTTACAATTCAGCCTTTTTTCTACTGCCAGAAGTTCCCACCCGCAAATAACCATGTCAGCAGTAGAAGTGGCACCACTTGGGGAAATCTCTGATCTGCACCAGCAGACAGGTCCCCCAGTAGTATGGTTTGGTACAGCTTGTGAGGAGTGCACTTGACCCTGAGCTGTATGATGGCTCAGGATGACTAAGGAGTAACAGGCCTCATACCTCAGGAAAATATTTCAAAAGCTGGTTTTGAAGCCCAAAAATGCAAGGTATGAAGTACAGAACAGTTACCAGAGCTAAATGAAGACATCTATACTCCTGACTAGCAGCCAACCACTTCACTCTATAATTACCATCAGGATGAGTCCAATTGGAGCTCTCCTTGAACTGAAGCTGGACTGCACATCAGGTGATTCTCTCCTTGAGCAGGGACACTCTCAAGGTTGAGATCCCTTAGCTGAGACTAAGAGATCCTTCCTCGCCCAAGGGGGAGATCCCTTACTCATAACAGGTCCTCGGTAAACTGCTGATAGCATGCTGAATCAATCCTACTGACAAATTACTAGTTAATGTACCTGTACTCAGCATTATTATAAACTTTGTAGGGATAATTCCACTAGGCATAAACTGTCATCCAAGTCTGAGACTAAGACTGGCCCTGGCTGCAGCTGGGCTCCAGAATGAGTTTAGAAGGAATGGGGGGTCCACTCTGAACCTTGTGACTCAACAGGAGTGTCTTCCTTACCCTTTGTGTCCCTGGCCTCTGTGTGAATCATTCTAATGCAATGCTCCTTTGTTTATTTCTTCTACGCAGTAACTAATAAAGTGACCTTTGCCATCAAACTTACTGAACCTTGATAAATCACTGTTAAAACTTTGTAAAATCAAATTAAATTTATTGAACTCTGTCAAACAATTTTCTTACCTCAGCAAAAAAAAGAGAGAAGCAGCAGTATGCTGAGTGATGTGCTTTCCACTCATCTGTAACATAATGTGATTACTTACAGGTCTAAGTTTGTACCTACAAATGTTAAACCACTCCTACTTTATACCACAGAATGAAACCTTCAGAAGAAACATGCGGTAAAGGTTCATGGATGCTTTTAAGAACCTGATACTGTCCTCATTCTTGAAAAAAAATATGAAGTTTAAAGGTACGGCCTTCACCTAACAGTAGCAGTGTCCTGAATACCCTTTGCTTTTTAAAATGCAGTGAATGCTCAGACTTCAGTAAAAAAAATTTATTTTCAATATAAAAGTGCCAAAATATCCACCAACATAGTAATCTATTCAACAACCAGCTTACTCTAGTAATCAAAATTGCAAGCATCTTTATTCACATTTTTAAATCAAACTCCTTTCACACATTTCCACAGTAACCCGAGTCCCTCGAAAGTGGGAAATTTGCATTTCGATTGGCTGCTGTAGTCCATATGTCCAAGTTCATGTAGGCACGGAAGGGGTTAAACCTCGGGTAGTATTCCTGCTTACACATAACTGCCTGGTTCTCCACGTGAGTTGAGTGTTGGGTAGTGGCACTGACGGGGCAGCAGCTTTCATAAACATCACTCTGAGGTGCCCAGATGGAACCAAAAAGTCCAGACATTGGAGACAAGCTTCGTGTGCTTGAGAGGTAGGGCTGCAGGGCAAAGACAAAATCAGCACGGGAAAACACAAAAGGGACCATTTGCCAGAGAAAAGGGGCACATGTTACTAAGTGGGAGGAAGTAGCATTTATGCAGAGAACAAGCAGAAAACTGCACATGAGTTTAGAAAGCAATATGGTTGCCTAAAACATTACAGCAACGTGTGTCTGTGCAAAGGCACCTCGTTAAATGAAGCCATATGAGCTCCTTCCTGCATAGCATCGATACTCCTGTTACAGGAATACAATACTCAGTTCTGGTCAGGCTCTTAAGAAAAGTAAGGGAGAAACGGAAGACACGTGAAGAGCATCATGCACGTTTTGAGAGTTAAAATTAAGACAGAAGGACACCTAAGAAATGACAAGAAAAAGGCTGAAGCATGTGTCAGTACTGAAAGAGACTATGCAGGCCGGGAGCAGAGAGGGGTATTCAGTATGGAAAAGAGACCGTAATTGGGAGCCAGGGAATTTAGTTAGAAAATTTCGAAAGCTTATAAAGAACCTCCTGGAGGGCAAGATGTGTAAGTCTGTGAGGAAGTCTCTCGGAGAAGGTCATGGAAGTCTTGGGACTTTTAAAACTGAATGAAACACTGAAATGTATTGTGAGGAAAAGCTCGCCAGGGAAATGAACTGAATTATCTAATGTATTTTCCAATCTCTACCTTCTTTGTTTCCCGGCATTCCTGAATAAAATATGAAATAAAGCCACATAGGAAACAGTCTTCTACCAGTTTCGCTGCTTCTTAATACAGCAGAATTTCTTATTTGCAGTTGGAAATAGCTCTGTTTGGTTAGTTTTAGTCAAAATAAACCCTCTGTAAATTTTTTTTTTTAATTTTAAAATAATTCTAGAATATGAGCAGAAGGGAAGGTGGCTACAATTAGAGACCACTTTGAACTGAGGTCACGACACTGCACTATGGGATGACATAAACGTGGCTTGTCTGTATCAGGTCAAAGTCAGCATTCAGAGATCTGCACAAATCCAGCTTCAATCACTTGGACTTCCTAGCAAAAATCCCAGTCAAAGTCACTGAGAGCAGCTGTCCATTCAGCTCTACAATTTCCAAATCTCTTTGGGTTTTCCTGTCAGCACTTTCTGTGTTTTACCCTCATCTGGAAAGGCTGATTTTGATAGGAAAAAGTCTCAGTAGACTACGCAAGTCCAAAACGTGGTGTGTTTTTTTTTTTCCATAAGTAATGCGATTTTAGTCAGCTTTCAGGCAAAAGGACTGGTGTTAAAATTTCACAGACAAGGTCCAGTAACAACCTTGACCAACAGCTGGGCAAAAGCCAGGCTACCAATGCCAGCATCAAGCACGTACACCCGGCTACTGGGAGGGCTCACGAAGAACATGCGAGCAACAGGCAGGGGGAAGACGGGAAGGCTTTGGGAAGGCTCTGAAGTGGCACAGGAAGGCTGCACCTGGCAGTGACAATGCTCACCGTGGAGCTGACATAGCTGGCAGGCTCCCAGGCAGGTGGCATGTTGGGCGGCGCATTCCAGGTGGAAGGACAGTTCTGGTCAATGAAGGCTGTGTTCTGCACTGCTGCCGGGCCTGGGAAGCCGCTGGGGTAGTTCATGTTTTCTGCCGTTTGTGAAAACAGGGAGACAAAATGAGGTTTCTGTGAGACAAACACTAACAACATTTCTGCAGGGGAACATCGAATCTCCTCGGAGTGAGCCGGTCTGGAACTGACCTAAGTCTTCAGTGACTTCAGGCAGCTTCAGGGCAGCACAGCAGCAAAGCATAACAATTTCTGTTAACAAGAGTCCTGCTCTGTATTAGGGACCCAATAACAAATTGCTATCAGGAGGACGGGAAAAAGAGTTGGCAGTCTCTCTACTGGAGAACAGAGTCTTTGTTAGCCCCAGAACATGCATGGCAGAGCCTACCCGGGCTTCGCTGCCAACATGCCTCAGCTTTAAGCACTCAAGGGATCACTGTGCTGCCTGTGATACCATAAGACTGACCTTTAATTATTGCTTAGGTAATGCTAAAGAATTCTAGGTTGCTGCCAGTGTGCTTTGCAAGCCAAGAAACTCTAGCCTGGAAAGGTAATTGGTCACAAGAGGCGTTCTGTTTCACACACTGGAAGGCAGGAGTCTGCCAGAGGGGAAACAAAGAAAATTGTGCAAAGATTTCTCTAATACTGTGGTCACAAGCATTTCTCTTTCTCTCAGACAAGAGTCCTGTATACCAGCTTTTCAGGCTTAAAAACTCCATAGGAAGACCAGTCTTCTCATCTGCCACATGCAGACATCGTTTATTAGTACAGAGAACCCAAGCAACTGGAAACCAATAAAGGCCACTTAAGCAATGAACATCCAGATGTTTGTAGACAAGCTCTACAAAAGGTGAGAGAAAAAACCATGCTCAGTGATAATGCATAAGCTTTATTTCAGCCTACCTTCTGGGAAAGCACCGTATTCATTCATCTCTAGTGGACAATACATGTTGGAAAACTGGCTGTCACAAGCTGCATTCCAGTCAATGAAGCTGTCCCAAGAAAAAGAAAAATCTGCTGTCAGAAACAACTTGCAGAACTTCTGAAAAGCATTTAGAAACGCTTATTTAATGTAAAGCTGTTGGACACAGAATCCCTGTAACTGATGATGAGGCTTTTCACATGCTGCTTGCCAATCCTGCCAGTTCCTACTCTGTGCCACTAACTAACCACAGAGATGCTCTCACTCAACTAATTTCCCTCTGGGAGGGTGAACAACTTGCCATGACAGATACTGGAGTTCTACAACACCTAAACAGGTTCAACTTCTTCCTCTGTAAAAAGAAAATCATTGCACTTCTCTCCCTGCAACCACAGCAACAGCAGATGTAAAATGAAATAACATGGTTTCAAATAGAAGAAAATAGAACACCTTCTCAAGCATTTGAATGCTTGAGGAAAGCCATCAAAATGGGGATTTCTACTTTCCCTACCACTTATGTTGAAGCCCTGTAAAGATATTTTTACTAAACCACTCATTGATTCTTAGAGATTATAACAGTTTTAATTAAAATAATTTCAGAATTGCAAGATGACTTTTCAAAAGTAATTCTTAAAGGGAAGTCAGAGGTGAAACAAGCCTTGCCGTGCTGTGAGTCTGAAGAATCCCAGGTTTGGACCTAGTCTGGACAAGGTGGAGACATGGAAAGATTTCATGTTGTGCTAATGCAGTTTTACTATTCAGGCAAGAAGTTACCATAAGTTACCCCTACTACATAGGAACTAATAATTACAAGTAGTTTTGCATATAAAGTCTGGTTTGAGATGGGTGTATGGAAGTAAAGTAGCAGAATACAGAACCTGCCACCAAACACCGTGTTAATCCATCTGATGCAACAGTTGGACAGGTCACTGGCCATCGCTCCTAATCACTATGACTGCAGTTTGTTGACACAACAGTTAGGTTAGCTCTTGGAGGCTTCTGCATCACCACTCTCTCACTTTAGATGACAGGATATGACCCAAAGAACCACCCATATTTCACTGCTGTGTGGTGGCAAGGTATTTCTTCTCACTAGTTTGTGGTGCATCTTACATTAGTAAAATTTGCAGTGTAGAGTGTCTAAAGTACAAGACTTACTCAAGTGCATTACTACAGGAAGATCAACCGAAATCTACACAGACCCTGAAACAGTCAGATCAACTTGTATGCTTACACCACCTTCAAACTAGATGATCTGCCTTTATTTAACAATGTCTATTCATACCATTTAACACAAATACACACTGCATATCACACCCCATCATATGCAAGAGAGCACTATCACCTGTCTTAACAGTATTAGAAAATAAGCTCAAGTATAGTCCTCGGCATCACAGAAGCCTAAACGTAGTGTTATTTCTACTGTTTACATAAAACATAACTTGCCTGTTGTGGACAGAGGGGGTTTCTTGGATCATGCACGGTATATTATTCTCAAGGTTGTAGTTCAAACTGTTTGTCAGGCAGACTGGCTGAGCAGGCCACAATTCTCCTGCCGGGTAAAGACCTAAAAAAGGAAAAAAAGAATGAAATGTGAAACAACAGCAAAGAGGTTCTGCAAACTCTGAATGTCACAATTCTGTATGCTAGATTAAAATAATCCAGAATTACTAACTAATCTACTTTATTGTAATGAATGTCCACCTTGAAACAAATCTCAAAATTTCCATCTGTTAAAAATATATATAAAAAGATTTAATAGAGAAGCTGAAATTTGACCAATGGGACAACAAATTCCTACAGAAAATCCTTAAGTCATCAGCCACCAGAGCTAAGACAGTCCCCCTTCCTCAAGGCAGGACAGAGGGCAAGGAGGTGAATCCCCACCTCTTGCCCTCATCCATCAGTCAGGAACCATCTCTGCCTGAAGTCCAGATGCACAAATGCAGTAGGGAACGGGGTTGGGTTTTTAATCGACAAGAGCCATTTATGACCAAACACTGTGTCAACTGGTTACAGCTGTATTTAGCCTCTAGGGCAGATGTTCATTGTGCTGTTCTCTATGGACCAAGTGCCCTGACTGCCCACAGATATATGGTTCCTATCATCTCTGTGAGATCATACAGCTGGAGAAAGGAAAAAAATTGTATTAGCAGTTTCCATGAGCAAACAGTTGCAAAGTGCTCTCTATTTCATTATTTCACACAACGGATATTATGAATATTGCTACTGTGCAGAAAGTTTAATCAACACATCTTTCCTATCAGGCACAGGTTAAGCCTACAGCAGCAGGGACAGCCAGAGGCAGGCATGTGTTCTAACCAGCTTTCAAACTACACCTCATCATACAGCTTGTTGCTTTTATGAATTCCACTCAACAAGTTGATTTTGCTTCCCTTTGAGATATCATGACAATTCAAGAGTTTTAACAGCCCAACCACAACCTCATTCATTACTCAAAGACAGCAAGGCCTGACTGGAAATTCAGAGAGAACAGTCATATTTGATTTGAGGCTGGGCTTCATTTTAACACGGCAACCACTGCTCTTGATCTCCCAAGAGCATTACTTTTGGGCATAAATCTGTGCAAAGTAAGAGGAGGAAAAAACAAAGAATACCTGGAAGTGTGAGTTGAAAGTTAAACACTGCCTTGGTACAGAGAACATGCAGCAAAAAAATGTCATGGTAATAAGCTTTAATTTACTAACTCTGCTCTTAACTTGTTTATAAATTAAGTGAAGTTCTAAGAATAAGACATCTTTTAAGCTGGTGCATGCAAGTGTTTTTAGCAACATCACTGAAAAAAGTGTCAGCTGTTAATAAAGTAACTGACCTTTATTTTTGTCAGGATCTGCAGCTATGTCAGCGAAACTAGGACACAGAGTTTCAGGATACTGGGGGATGCTGTTCATGTCTCTGCTGTATGAAATGAAAATTTAATTTCTTAAGTCTAGACACTGATATGTTTCACAATCCAAGGTATTTCAAAAGAAATATACATAGATGTAAAAATATCTTAAACATCACGACTGCTATTGCTTCCCCATGCTTTCCTTTTTTTTCTTCTTATTTTGACTTAAGCACTGCACCATATTGGTTTTTTTTTCAAATTAAAGACCAGCTACTTATTACCTACACAAAACCAATCAAATTACTGTATTTTTATTACCAAAGTATCAACCTATTGCAAATTAATTCGACAACTCTTCTCTAAAACTGGAAAACAAGCTGTAGTCCATGAAGATGAGTAGGAACTCTTGTAACATTTCAATGTTTCCAAACAACTTTCAGGCAAGTTTACTTTTGTGTGTGAAGACACAAAGGCACACTGAATATTAATTTCATATTCATCAAATTCCACCAAAGAAATTAGTCAAGATGAATGGAAAGAGAACATTTGCAAGCACCAGAATCCCAGAGGAAAAGGATTAAATTACTTTTGCCAGTGAAAACAGAGTGTCATGAATGAAAAGTGAAATGAGGACTTGTAGTAATAAAAATTGGAGATGCTATCTCTACTACAGCAAAGAGGCAGGAAGGAACGCAGGGGAGAGGGGAATCAATTTTCATGCTGTATATCCTAGGAGAATATTATTCCCATTAAAAGAATAACATCAACTTGAAAGTCTTGCTCCCACCTGTTTTATTTAAAACCATTATTACTTTAATAGAACTAAGTGAAATGTAGTAAGTTGGTAAGATCTGGAAGAAATGACGGGAAAGACCAGTTTCCTCTTTCCCTCTAATTTTATTTTGCATTTGGAAGCAGTTATTTTATTTCCCCAGCATAATCCATTTTGTATCTATCTTTTCATGTACTGAAGAAGAGTCGTCTTCTTTCAACTACTGAATGTGATTAGATGATGATAAAAAATGGTAAGCCAACAGGTAGGTAAAATTTAAGCAAACTGACACAAGATTTCAAGTTGGTGGTGTTTCTTTAATGTCTTGCAGGTGTAGATTCAAATTTTTTACCTGGTATTGCAGATGTTATGAGACAGATTTAAAGTGATAGGAGTTTCAGATGGAAAATCATTTTGTGAAATATTCTCTCCTAAAGAAAAGAATGACTGTGAAAATCAAAGATCCTAAAAAAAGAAGTATGCACAGAATATACATACACACAAATAGAATCATTACCTCTGTTAATCAAATTTTCTCAGACTGGAGTGTCACTGTTAACTTCAAAGAGTGCTATCTAAGTCCGTATGGTCTTAAATTTGTTTTATGGCTTATAAGTGATTACTACACTCTTAATGGACAAGTTCCCTGTTACTACCAAATTAATTTTGAATTTGAAATAAGTTGTTTTGGTTTTTTTAAGAGAAATTACAATATGAAGAAACATAAAAATTATGTGCACACAATTCGTTATCTGTTAGATCACAGATTCAGATACCTCACACACTATCTTTTGGCCATGTAAAGTTTTATACATACATAAATACACATGTAAGTACCTGTGTGGTTTTAAATTATTCAAAACATCTTCAAAAAACTCACCATCTCAAAGATGGGGTTACTTGTGTCACTTCAGCACCTCCTTTAAAATTTACTTCCAGTGCTACATCAATCTGGATAGCAATGGCAGTGACAGGATTTAGGTATTGAACTATTTTAATGGTATTCAAGCATTGAAAAAACTGCAGTAATGAACCATATTTCTCATACTAGCCAAGTGGCTCAGGTCTCCTGGTTACTTGTGCCTCAAATACAGCTATCCATCCATCCCTCATTTGTGGATTTCTTAAATAACTATAACATTAAGAGAACAAGGCGATGTAACATAAATTGAAAGGCAGAAATTGCTTTGACTGGTGACTTCCAGTTCTTCTGTCTTTCCATGATAACTATTTGTGCAACTTTCTCGCTGAGGAACCTGACACTTGGTAGCTATCTTTATTTCCACAAAACTTATGGTACTTCATTTCAAGCTCTATAAATATCTTGTCTTTCTGAGAGGTGCCTTATAAAAGGAAATAATATACAAGACAAAAAGATGTGCCCAATGCCACAGTACTACTCTTTTCCATTCAGAAGGAAGGCTGAAACTGCCCACTTTTGCACAGAAGTCATTTTTGCAGAACTTACTGGATGGAAGAAAATGCCTGGCTGTAATCATGGGCTTTTTATCTCCATCTGAGCTGCTGGTACTGCTCCAGCTACCCCAGCTCCCACGACTGGCACGAACACTTCCTGATGAACTTCCACAATCTGAGCTTGAATCGGAACAAAACTTCTCCAAACACTTCTTTTTGGATCGTTGATAAAAGTTTTCTGAAGAAGTTAAAAAACCCCAACAACAAACAAACAAACAATACAAAACATTTAAGAAAGTCTCTCAGCTGAAGACGCAGTGCAAAGACATCTCAAACACGATTCTCTGAATTTACTTCTATTTAATAGAAGTAAATATTATTATATAACCGCTTATTAAACAAAACAATATTTACTGATAGCTTGAAGATAGGCACACCAGCCCCTACCACACGGAGTTTACGACCTACACGACAACTGCAGTACAATGATTGCAAGTGAGTATACAGTGCAGTTAGAAGCTGAAACAAGAAGCCCAAACAGGTCTTTGAAATGTATAGGTTCATAGAAATATTTTAAACATGAAACATATCCTGGCTGTAGAACATGCTTACTGAAAGCTACAACAAATGTTGTAATCGATTAATTCATAAGCAATAGTTTATCCTTTCTTGTTATCTCATCAGGGAGAAAAAGGGCAATCCTATAAACACTGATACCTTCTCCAGACCTCTTCCCAAAAATCAGAGAAAGGGCTGATTAAAACCCTGATGGAAAGGCATGAAGCAAGTACCTAAGCTAGTGGTGGCCTTCACAATACAGATGCTTCAGGTTTAATTTGAACACACAAGCAGACTGTCAGTCCTTCACCCAGGACTGATGGATTACAGCTTTAGACTGATTCATCTTCTGATTTGCACCACCAACCAATCCCACAGAGAAAGCAGGCAGAGCCCTTCAGAAGTGTGCAGGTATTATTTCAGGCACTGCATCATGCCAGTCCTGCCATCCTTGCATCAGGGCTTGAAATGAAGCACAAGTCCCTCAAGGTAGGGACCTGGACAGGGACAGGCCAATTGTATGGGATTTCACAAGGTCAAGTGCCATATCCTGCATTTGGGCCACAACAACCCCAGGCAATGCTACAGGCTTGGGAAAGAGTGGATGGAAAGTTGCCTGGTGAAACAGGACCTAAGGATGTTGGGTCAAGAGCTGCCTGAACGTGAGCCAGCAGTGTGCCCAGGTGGCCAAGACAGCCAATAGCATTCTTGCTTGTATCAGAAACAGCATGACTAGCAGGACCAAAGAAGTGATTGTCCCCCGGTACTTGGTGCTGGTGAGGCTGCACCTGAAATACGGTGTTCAGTTCAGGGCCCCTCACTACAAGAAGGACATTGAGGCACTGGAGTGTGTCCACAGATGGGCAATGAATCTGGTGAAAGGTCTGGAGCACAGGTCTTATGAGGAACAGCTGAGGGAGCTGGGAATGTTTAGCCTGGAGAAGAGGAGGCTGAGAGGAGACATGATCACTCTCTACAACTACCTGACAAGAAGTTGTAGTGAGGTGAAGGTCGGTCCTTCTCCCAAGTAATGAGTGACAGAACAAGAGGAAATGGCCTCAAGTTATGCCAGGGGAGGTTTAGATTGGAGATTACGAAGAACTTTTCACTGAGAGGGTTGTAAAGACACGGGGACATGCTGCCCAAGGAGGCGGTGGACCATCTTTGGAGATGTTTAAAAGGCATGTAAGATCAAGTGCTGAGGGACATAGTTTAGTGGTGGACCTGGCAGTATCAAGTTAGCGATTGGACTTGACCATCTTAAAGGTCTTTTTCCAATCAAAACAGTTCTACAATTCTATGAATACATCCACAAAACCCCCCACATTAAATTTCTTCCCGTTTAAGACAATTAAGATTGCGTACCTGTTTCTCCCTGTATAGACAAGCTCCCAGCTTTCTGGTCTGCTTTACAGTTTTCCCCATTACCCTGAGGACACCAGGCTCTTATTCCAATATTTGTTCTCAGATCCGGCCTTTCAAATTCACTGCAGATATGCTTCAGCTCACTCTGCTCAGGGACCCTAATACAGCCACACCCAAAGAAAAATGTTTGCATTTTATGTTTCAGCTGTATTTTTCCTTTTCAGGCATGAAACATCTTAATTTTCATGGCTATTGAGGCAGGATGCTGGGCAAGGTTTAGGAGTCTTATTCCCCAACTTTACAGAAACCTAAAAAGCAATATCTCACCACAAAGATTACTTCCCGGGGAAGAAGCAAAAATACACATGTATGTTTAACTCTGTTCCCCAACTGCAGAAGACAATCACATGTTACATTGCCAAGCACAGTCAAGCACTGTACAAAGACCAAGATGCAGAGGAAAAGGTGCCCTATGTCTATTTCACTGGTATAATTGTAACTCGAATAAACCCATCACCTGAAGTTTTTGCTAGCACGACAAATATCTGCATCCAACACTTATCAGAAAATACTAAGGGAAAACTAATAAAATCCAGATGTGAAGTTTTTACAGTAAGGAAATGGTTACACCTTAACTTGGAAAGTAGCAACTGCTGAATCTGTTCAAGGAACAGACACCCAATTTCAGAATTTCACTTCCATTTCTTTTATCCTTCCTACATCTACAATGGTGTGCACCCTGCACATCCTCACTACCCACACAATGAATAGTAATTTGTTTATGATGTTATAATGGCCTCTGCAGATTTCCAATCTCCTTGCTAAGTCCACTGACTTCAACAGGACTACTCAAAACAAAAATTAAATGTGAAGTCTTTGTAGGATTCATGACCTTAATTCAAAGGGCTGAGGGAGGGGAAGGTGGAGGATTCTTCTCCTCAAATGTGTTTCTATTCTAGCAGTTTATAACTGGTGTGTTTTAACAACCATACAAAGAACTTAGAACACATGAAAAAATAATTAAGAGTAGTTTACAGCTGACTTCAGAAATGCATTTAAACAAATCTCGGGGGGAGAAAAAGGTAACTTCCAAAGGTGCTCTCAGCATTCTTTTGAGTCTATGGCTGTTCTAATATTTTTAATATTAATAAGTATTAATTAAAAAATGTGACAGAAACACAAGCTGATGGTTTTTTTCCTATGGATTTCTTTTCCTCTTCCAGAAACTACTAGAAGATAACATTCTCCCAGTTACTCAGTACAATGGATGACTCTCTTGAAGGTGGAATCGTTCCAACAATTTTGTTTTCCTTTACTCGCTTGAAGAGAATACACGACTGGATTTTATCCACGTGGTGCAGAATGGAAAGGAAGCTGATCATCCCAACTCCAGAGACTGCAAATTCCAGACTGTAACAGCTAATGACCACTGCTATGCAGAATGGGCTGTGTCTATATATATGCAGATTTACAAATGGAAAAAAGCCTTTTTTTTTTTTTTTGCTGGTGATACTTAGTATGCACTTTCTTAAAAATAAAGGCTCGGGCCAGGATTAAAGTGTGTTTATTTAGAAAGATAAAGCAATCCTGCCTCGTACTATGCAAAATCCACAGAAACACTACAACAGCTCTGGATTTCTTCATAACTTGATGAGGCAATACATACCTTGTAGATATATTAAGGTTCTTTTTCTTATTTTTTCTAGATGTTCTATTTCTATTCCAATTAATATTTGGTACATTTCCTTCCTTCTTCTCCTGAGGTTTCTTCTTCCTATACACATCTTCTTGCTAAAGGTAAAAATACGAGCTGAGATGATACATAGATTACAAGGTGAAGTTAACCCGGTAAATGAACACCACTGAATTTTTCTAGCTACGTTTCTCTGGACAAAACAAGGCAATCCAAATGCATAGTTACTTTACAATTTAGTGCCTTTCCACAGCACATCCTCTATGCAGTACCATCAATTTGACTAGCCTTTCCAAGACTCAAACCTTCAAGGCACCAACGTATGATGAGAGAAAATTTTTTTAATTCCCAGTGTTAGTATTTTCACCCTCCCAGCATCTAGCTCTGACTTCCAGGGAAATAAGAAAATAGGGGAAGAAAAAGGAAAGCAGTCAATAAAATTCCCAATGTGCTAAAACAAAAAAAAACATCTGCCAGATTTATGTTCAGTTTGTCTGCAAGTTCAGCAGCAATAAATCCTCCCTTCCCTCAGCAGCTGGAGGGGCAGGGGGGGTGCATTCATTTGAATTACAGCTGAGGAAATTATGGGATAAGTTAACCAACAAATAATAGTCATTTTCAAAAATGCAAGAAAAACTGAGCACCATCAGCCACACACAGAAAGAAGTTTGTAGCAACAGTTCCCAAAACAAGGATAGAACCTGACTGTTCTTATACATTTCCCTCAAGCATGGTAAGCCATGCCTCCTTACATCTTTTTGCCATGGGATTCCTATCTTGCAGATGGGGCACAAACATAATCCACATTCTTGGGTTGCCTAATTACCTGATGAAGTTCTCTGTTTTATGTTGCCTGCAACAAAGGTACAGTCTACTGTGTTTTTACTGCTGAAAAAACAAGAGTGAACAATGATCCCTATCAGCAGCTCCACAACCTATTAAGATTTATGCCTGCTGTATTCTCAAACACAGATTTCTGATGCAAAGCCCTGTATTTGTAGATCAGGTCTGCAAATGAAGGCCAACATGCCCATCAAGGATGCCTTCCCTCTGGAATATGTTCCCACACCATTACTGTTTCTGACAGCTGGCATTAGATTCTGGTATGTCTGTATCTGCTCTGATAATAACAAAGAATATCTCTAGTTATGATACAGCCAATATCACAATGCAAGGGCTGTTGTAACTTTTACCCAAACTGCTCATCATTCTATAAAGCAGCATTAATATGTAATGGATGTGGGACAATACGACCGCATACTTCCTCATTCATCTGATATACAGTGTTTCAGATCTGTGTCTCTATGTGACAGTGCCTACATACACATACACTTCTAGGTGTGTATAAATGAATTAAATAGCCATTATTTTGAATTTTAAAAGCAAAAAGATCACAAAACAAACCTCAGAAGAAGTAATCTCCTCTTTTGCGCAGCATGGGGTCTCTTCTTTAGGTCCTTTATTAATCTTTTTCTCTGTGGAAGGCTTTACGTTGATCTGCTTTTTTAAAGTCTCACAGTTTTCTGTTTCATTCCTGAGAGGCACTTGCTGGTTACTCCCTACAATAAAGCAACAACATCAGCTTGCTTGGGATGATGGGCTCCAAATCATAACCACAGTATCTTCTACCTTTCTTTAAAATCAGACTTGTGTTGCTTTCCAAATCACTAAGAGACTAATCTCTGGGCCAAGGACGCTGAAATTTTCAAAAGCTAATGCTGTATAAAAAATGCATAATTAGTTGCTAAAGGTAGCTCTGTATTGATTCATGCTCATGGACACACCACTCCTAGCACACACAAAAATTACGCAAGACTTGTTCATCTCCTCTGAACTTGAGTTATTTGGGTCCCAGCCATGGGTCTGTAAGGCAAAATTTGAAGCCAGAGTATACTGATCTAAAAAAGAAATAGAAAAAATCCCCTGCCAGCTGGGTGGGGAGGAGACCTTTCAATATAAAGGTGGCCTTTATTTGATTCCTAACATTACTCAAGCACCCTTTGCATTCACTATGAAGACCAAGGGAAGTCATCCTCTCTCCAGGATGGGTTCCATGTAAAAAATCCAGTTTCTTGTGAGGAAGAATTATGTGTAATCAAATCCAAGAGATGAAGAAAATGAATGGAAGTCTGCCTTAACAACTAGCCGCATTGCTCAGTTGAGTCACAGTCCTCTACCTTGGCCCTGCCCAATGCACAGGACAGAATTCCTTATTGGTCCAGACAACTGAGGTACCTGGAACTCACTCATCTGCAGCGCACACATAAGCGATCTGCCACCAAGACTCTCTGCTGCTCTCATGGGAAACACTATCAGTTATGGCATTGAACTGGTCCCCTTAAATAGGAAAAGCACACACAGATGCTTCTATGGTTTCCTACCAACTAACTTTCATGTCCTAGCTCTGAATCAGGCACACTGTCCCCTCTGGAGTAGGCAGTCACAATGACTGCAAGAGGAGCCCATGTGAATGAAACACCAGAAACATCAGGCAAGGAAGGCTTCCAGGGCTCTAAAAAAATGCTCCACTGCACTCCACCTTGCAAACACACTAACACCTGAGGTCTTAAAGACACTCTGTTATTACAAAACTAGGTCTGTACAATCAAAATACAAGCACTACAACATGGTACTTCAATTTAGACTTCATTTATCCTCCCACACTTCTTGAAACACATCTCTGACAGTGCAGAAAAGCAGAGCTGCTAATATGCAATGCCACAGATATCAGTAGTGCTTTACCACTGAATACAAGTAAATAGCAGTACTCCTGAAAGACTTTCAAGTTACCGAAGTTCTAGTGTCTCCCGGTTGGTTTATGTATAACTTCAATTTTCACACAGTAACTGTTACTCAGTTACTCTCTTGTGCACATAAATACAGTTAAGACATAATAAGTGATTACTTTTTCCCCCCACACCTGATTTCCTAATTCAAACCAAAGAATCACAGAACCACAGAATGTTAGGGATTGGAAGGGACCTCTAGAGATCATCTAGTCCAATCCCCCTGCTAAAGCAGGTCCACCTAGATTAGGTCGCTCAGGAATGTGTCCAGGTGCGCTGAAGAACAACAAACAAACAATGCTCTGCAGAAGATGCAGAGTAATGAAGAATGTCAAAGTATTCTGTAAGTATGAGTGAAATTATCCTGCCAACACCTGAGACAGCACATTTGTACCACCGTATCATATAATGGCACAACAGGAAGCAACAGGCCCAGGGCAACACATACACAACTACACAAGGGCCTGAAATCCCTCTGTGATGGTTAAGTCATCAAATAATCTCTGTCACAGCCACAGCAAATGCCAATCTTCAACATTCAACTACTTTGCAGGGTGGCTAAGGAAAGCCAAGCTTTCAGAGAGCACATTCTCTTATGCTGCTCTTGATTCCCTCCAGGCACTCTTGGATTGCTCTTTAGATTGAGTTGTGAAGGTACGAGGTAAGACTTCCCAGCTTAGTTCCACAATAAAAAAGATTAAAAATACAACTATGCAGTCACTAAGAGAAATGTTGATCTCTGGATTCCTACAAAATATCTTTTCACAATAGTCTGATGTCAGGTTTTGTTATTTTATATGGTTTTATCAAAGGAGTTCTGAATGCCCGGTACTGAATATGCTTACTTGGTGACTCTATGAATAAGGCATTAGATTTTCAGTGGAGCTAAAAATCTCAAACTGGGATGCATTTGAGTACTTGACAAGGGCAACGTGTCTTGCAAGCAGATCTATGACATCAATTATTTTAAGCATTAAAATGCTACAGCACAAGTTTGAAATCTGTAAACAAAGGCATATTTATGATCTATGAAACAACTTTTAATGCAAGCTGTTTCCTTCGGAAGGTAAACAGATAAGTCACAGTAAACACTTAAGAAATACATCTTGTCCCATGCAAAAGACAAAATCTTGATCACAGTGAACTCAACAAAACATTTCACCCAATAATAAATACCAAGTGAAATACCAAACTGAAAAAAATTACCACAATTTTTCCTAGAAATCTCTTGCAGTTCTGGCTGTTGCTGAGGTGAATTTCTGGACAAGTGACTTTCAGGTAGCTTCTTGGATGTCTTCACAGGACAAAACTCCTGTTCTTTGAGCTCAATTAGATTTTCTGAAGCTTTAAGGTTAGTTTCCTTGGGAAACATACATGTTTGAAGATCTTCCTTCAGATCACACTCTGAAGAAGTATTTTTAATGAGAATTGTATTTTTCAGTGCACTTTCTTCTTTACCCAGAAAGTTTTCTGGAAGAGTTAAATTCTTGTTAACATTTATGCCATTTGCATATTTTAGAGTTACCCAGTTCTCACTGACAATATCAGTGCAAATGTCCTCTTTTGGTGGTGAGATTTGGTTCTCTGCCATCTGATTTTGTTTCTCATCAGTAGCTGCAATGGCGCTGCCAGCTGCTGTGTTTGGCTTCTGCTTACTGTAGTAAACTGAACATTTGTGTTTCTTCTGAGAGTGGCTGTAGGTTGCAGGACTTCTCTTTGCTGCATTCTGACTTCGACTGGAAGGAGTGCCAACAGACAGGAAGCCCTTCCCTTTACCTTTATCTGAGGAACTATAGGAATCCATAAAAGTCTTGCAGCTTCCCCTGGAGAAAAAGAAAAAAATATTTGAGGTTTTGCCTTTTTAATCTATGAAGCTATTGTGAATTGTGTTGTGGAATACTTTTGTAAGAAAAGAAAGGGGGGTATATTCACATGCCATGAAACTGCAATAGGTCTATAATTTATCATACTAGCTAAGCACATTCTGATTTCAGAGGGAGTTGAGCAAGACTAAGTACGTGCTCAGATTTCAAACGCTCATATGCTTCAGACAGTAAGTGCATAACTGACTCCTCAAGAGAGTCAGATTTGAGGACCATTAATGTATTTGCCATTCTTTCCTTGGCTGCTGCACACGGTATATCCTTTACTTTCATCACACAATTTTTACCCTATATACTACTAACAATACAGCAGATCAATAAACCCTTAATTTCTTCCATTTGTATTCTGTGGAGATGATTATACACCACAATGCTGACAGCTCTCTGAATGAGCTTACTTGAAACACTTTTTCCTCTAAATCAGTCCACAGTAGTATCAAAATACAAACAGACAAAAAGCATCACTCTGCAATAAATGGGGGGAAAAAAAAGGAAATTCAGAAGAAGAAAGTATTTTTACTTGTAGGAGTCGGAGCTGATTACATCAACAGAGTTGCTGTTCTGCTGTGGTGAAGAACTAGGATTTGGCCTCTGTCTTGATTTCATGAACTCTGCTAAAATATACTGAGCTTGCTGGAAGGCTATCAGAATCACTCCAAGCAGGGACAAACTGCCAAAGAAAACAACAGATAACGGTGTCTGCAACTTTTAGGAGCATTCAGTGAAAGAGTTAAGAAGCTTCTAACAAGATGCAGTTTCCAAATATTCTTTTAATAAATTTAAGTAAGAAGACAGTCAAGATCAATCCTATTACAGTTTAAAAGAAATACAGTTGTAATGGTCTTTTCCTTTTTTTTCTTATAGCCCTTGCTAGTTATTCTCTCAGTAAGTCAGTCATAAGCTTTATATTGATAAAAGTCTGACAAAGAAAAAAATCTAACAAAGAAAAGACCCATTCTAAAATAGCTAATACTTGTTTTGAAGATTAATAGAAGGAAGTCCCACTACAACACAATGGCAATATATCATAGTATGATGCTTGTCAGTCTTCTGAGTGTCTTCTATTCACTCCTAATAGCTACGTCAATTTTGGTATTTAATACCATCTCCTTCTCTTCCTATGGAAAATGATGATACAAAATAGGCTACAAACACCACCACACTTCTGAACTAAAACTGAAGCTGAAAAATACCCTCTCTCTCTCTGGTGTATTAATTTCCCTAAATATAAATTCATCAGAACAAAAACCATTGTTAATTCATCAAACCACCTTCTCAATCATGCAGTATAAATTTTGTCAGCAGGAAAACAGAATGAAACTATTGATTTTTCAGATCCCTGTAGTCTCTTCCTGCATAATTATGTAACGTGGTCATTACTGTTGCTTCATTTGTGTTCAGACTGTTTGCAGCGTCAAATCAACAACACAAGCAGAACCACAGTGTGCATCAGGATCTCTGTCAGGTATGCAACAGCAAATATATGTATCACCAGGACATGGACATTAACTGCATGTTAACACTGACTGCAGGAATTAAGAGTTGGTGTGATGAACTAGACAATCTGTGACAATCACAACGTTCAGTTCACACTACACTGCGAAAGGTTAGCAAAGGAAGAAAAAAAAGGATATGCATAGGAACAGAACCCTTAATTGTTGCACAAAGGTACAGTCCTCACAAACACAGTTTACTATGTGCAAGCAATGAGTTAGCTAACACAGGCCATGTCTTCCTGGGGTAGCATGCTTAGCAGATGTCTAGAAAAAGCTAACAATAAACATTAATATTTTTTACCAAGAAGCAAAAAAGTGGCTTTTCACTTGGCTGTTTGAAACTTTACAAATAAAAACTCATGTTTTTTCCCAGAAATACTTAATCTACCAATATTTAAGATGTTCAGACAATAATGTTAAATGTGTGACTCTGTTGTGGAGGTATAAGTTTTCTAGCAAAGGGAGCATCCACTGGCTGTTCCTGTGGGGGTATCCTAACCCTTCTTTGTGGTCTTAACATGGAAGTTTACCAGCAGCAGAAGCAAGAAATGCTTGACAATTTCGTCATCAGCTACTGCATCACACCTAAACTGTCATAGCCAGCTGGCAGGACTTTCGGGAGACAGATGCAGGAAAGACTTAGGCCCTACCACTACTCAAAAATAACACAAGCCAAAAGCACCTGTTTATCTTTCACTGGCAGGTCCCCTTCAAACTGGTGCAGGAGCCCTCAAAGCATTACCTTACAAAGAGGACAGTGAGCCTCCAGAAAGATTCTTCCCAGCTGGGTCCCGGCACCACATCTGCACACAGCGGTAACAGATGGTGAGGAAGAGTCACATTGAGTGTGAAGTGGAACTCCAAATCAGCAGCAGTCACCAGCGTAAGCTCCCGAATTACCCATGAAGATGTAAAGTCAGGAGTGAACCTGTCAGGAAAAGCAGACAGAGCTGGTGTTATTTTTCCATTGTTGGTCTGAATTTAATTTTATGAAGTCACACTCATACTGAAAAATACAAAGTAACTTCTGATTTAATAATATGAAGCAATCTCCACTTAATTAAGTAACCAATGTCTGCCTAGACTACGTAAATGGCATTAGACCTAACGAGGATAAGACCGTGGGGTCATCTTCAAGCAGTAAAATAGACGTTTTTATTGTGAATATTCACAATTCTCTCATTACTATGACCCATTTTCCTTTTCTCAAGGAGGTGCACATGATCAGCTCATGTTAACCTTGACCAAAAAGCACAGTGGGTAAGCGTGCAGACAGCATTAGTTCAGAAGTCGCCAGGTGCTAGGGTAAGTCTAGAACAAGGCTAGAAAGATAGGGAAAGGCTGGAAAGTACAAGAAAACATCAAGTTTGTCTCTTCTTCCATTTACTTCGCCAACTCATATCATGATTGTATTTGACTGCCATGGGTAGTGCTAAAAGATAAGACTTGCCTTTCTATTAGTAGAGGGTGATATCTGTTGCATATAAAACCATGCTTACTATAGTATTAACTTTACTCATGTTGAAGCCATAACTTTGACTCAACAGGATTTCGCAGAGAATTGGTTTGAACTATGTGCAATGTTAGGAAAACATGACTAGACTGTGGTCAGGCGACTTGGAGAAAGCCAGAGAATAAAGATGAAATTTTTTAAGAAGCCAGAGGGAAAGCATTTATTATTTTGACAACTCTTATCCTTTAATTTATTATTTCATAATGCACTGATAAATGCATGTACGCTGCTTTCTAAAAATAATGGAGTCTTAGAAAGAAACATTATTACGTTATCAATTTGTTAGTATTATCCCTAGAGAAAAAGGAAAATGCTTACGAAATTTATGTTCAAAGCTCACCAAATTTAGTGTGCAGGTGTGCTACTGTCTGTTACTGAAATGAATTATTTCAAATTTCCACTTAAGATAATTAGCCAGCAAATTTTTCAGTGCTTACACAATGCTGATCTCTCGCGATGAATTTTGATCTAGGAAAAATTCCTGACAGTCTAACACTTCAAATCCATATCCTTGGCAACTGTAACCATTGATTTTCATTGATGAAACTGTTATAGGAAGAGGCCCAATATTCTCTACTTTGAAGTTCTTCGTAATGGATAGAATTTGCTTGCTGTCTTTCAGCTCTTAAAGGAAAAAGAAAAGAATAATTATTTTACAGCGCTTTAAAATTGTTGTGTCTCATTTACAAATAAGTTGCTATTTTTACTTTCAAGCTACTAAAAATTCGTAAGTGATAAATGTTTTGATACAGACTGTTTTGCAGCAGTGTATTTCTAGAATATCTAACTATCCTCAGCCAGTGTTTTGAGAAAACAGAATCCACACGTCTCATGATCGAGCTTTATCTATGTCAACATTCTGTTTTCTTAACATTACTGTACTGCATCAGTACCACAATGGAGTCATGCAGCCAGCTACAAAATCAGAGACCTGTTTCTTCTTACTCACGTCGTCTGCAGTCCATCAGTGTAGCTTCTGGCACCTTGAATCGAAGAGATCCTCCTACACCAGGTAGTCTTCCCCCTACTTTAAGCAATTCTTTGGCTCCAAAGCCTTCTACATTGACCACATCCAGAACAGTCAAGTTGTTTCTGCCATAATGCAAAAAGCAGACAATCAGGCATGCAAACAAAAATGAATTTTGCAAAATCAGGGCTTTGCCATCTAGATGCCAATCCCAGACAACAGTGTTTCAGTAACACAATCACTGGCCACACCTGGATGTGTTTCCTCTAAATACAGGCAGGATCACTCCAAAATCAGTCACCAGTAAATTTCAACCAACCAAGGAACAAGCTTTGTGACCACTGCCACCAGAAAATAATGCTGCCACCTATCAAAAATGGTGGCTTCTTCCATATGCTGTCTTTTTCCTTTGGAGATAATTAACATGTTAGACTCTTTGTATAATTAAATCCTAGCATTATGGAGTTAAGTTGAAAATAACAAAGCCACCCAATGTGTTGCTCTCGACTCAAAATTGCCCCAGTACATCCAAATACATTTTATGCACATGCACTGATCACCTAACAAGAAAAAAAGGCGTTGCTTTTAAATGACTGACACATAAAGCAAAAAGCATTTTCTACTACATTGGAGTATTCTGACTTTCAAATTTTGACCTTAGTTCCAAGATTTGTAAAGTTCATTTTTACACTGAGTTGTTTGATTCTCACAACTGAAACTTGGCTTACCTGATTAAAATAAGTGAAGCTACTCTTTTGTAGTCAACCGGTGTAAAAATTACACCAACTTTTCTTGTTTCCAGTGGCTGCAAACTTAACCAAAGCAGCTCAGAAGTGCATTTCTTGCTGGTGAGATCCCGTTGATGTGCACTCTGTTAAACAAAAATACACTTCTTATTAACAGAAAACTTATGTTTAAAGACCTCAACAAAGAAAGCACTACATCTGTACTCAGCAGCACATAAGGTATTTTTGGCAAGGTGTAGTAACTGCTAAGTAACTGGTTATACAAAAGTCTTTCAAATTCGACAACATAAGACATCAGATAAGGTTGTTTATTTGAGCTAAAGTTCATATTACTGCACTCATTATTATTATGAGGAATGTATTACTTCATTTTTTAAAACAGTTTGTATTTGCTCAGATGGAAAAGAAATTATATACTGTCCTTCATATTCAAAGAATCCTGAAACACTTCACAACACAACAAGAACTGACAGTATACTGATTGCACAGGGAAATGTGGCAACCATTATACCCTCAGTGTAAGATTTGCAACTTAAGTGAGAAAAGGGCTGCTGGCAAATATGTTGATCATTTGAGTCACTGGAAATAAGCCAAAGGTGAACTATTTACCATATTAATTGAAAATCAGAACTATCAGAAGTTCACCGAGTCTGGAAATAATGTAAATTTTTTTGTTTATTCTTTTTCCCAATAAAAGAAAACAAAAAAAAAAAAAAAAAAAAAAAAAAAGACCTAAAACTTCTTACTCCAGAACTAAGGGTGTTCCTCTTAGAAAGTGGTGACCAGACACCTACAGCAGTCAAAACAACCGTAAACATTACAAAACAGGCTCTTGGTTGGTTGCTTTTCAATTCATGGCTGTTGTATTAATGGCTTTTCTGATCTTTTCCAGACCAAAATGGTTTTAATTTTATGAAAAAAGTGCACACAAAAAAAGCTTTCAGAACCTGCATTTAACAGTCAATATTTATTAAAAGTAAACCACATATGGCATTTGCAAACTTCACCCTGTCACTCCCTACAAACAAAGATACACATGCACTCAAATGTGAGCCTAACATTTCATTACATATGTATATAAAGTGACTAGTGAAAAGATGACAAATTCAAAAATGTAAATATTAACAATTAATGATTGGGTTAACTAGCCAAGATCCATCTCAGATATGCTCTATACCTATCTAACCATATATGTTCCTCCTAGCTCTTGAAGTCTCTGATGAAAAACAGGTACTACATACACTAATGTAAAGACCTACTGCTATTTTTGCATTTGGTCAAGCATATTCTGTATGGGACTGGGAAAACTCATTCCTTCCATGAGCTGAACTACCTGGTGGTTGCTGGCAAAGCCACACAGCTAAGCACACACAGTGCAGGAGGTTCCTGCAGTGCGCTGATGACAATGTCCTGACACAGGTGGTTGAGAAGTCAATGAGGAAAGGTACACTGCTGGACCTTGTGCTAGCAAATCAATAACGTTTGTTTGGGGACATGAAGGTTGGAGGCAGCCTTGGCTACAGTGACCATGAGATAGAGGAGTTCAGGATGCTGCATGGAAGAAGTAGGGCAACAAGCAAGATTGTGACCCTGGACTTCACAGGAGCTGACTTTGGCCTCTTCAAACACCTGTTTGGAGGAATCTCCTGGGCTAGGATTCTAGAAGGTAGAGGTGCTCAAGAAAGCTGGTTAACCTTTAAGTGCCACTTCCTCCAAACCCAAGATCAGTGTATCTGCACAAGTGAAATATCAAGTATGTAAGAGGCCTGCATGGATGAACAGGGGCTTCTGAAACAACTCAAATGGAAGAAGGAAGTCTATGGAATAAGGAAAAAGGGATTGGTTGCTTGGGAAGACTATAGCAATGTCCTCAGAGTATGCAGAGATTAAACAAGGAAGGCTAAAGCCCTCTTGAAATTGAATCTGGCAGGGGACATAAAAGAGAACAAGAAAGGCTTCTTCAAGTACATCTACAGCAAACTGAAGACTAGAGGGAATGTGAGCCCACTGCTGAATGAGCTGGGTGTACTGGTGACACAAGATACAGACAAAGCAGAACTACTGAATGCCTGCCTTCTTTGCTTCAGTCTTTACTGCTAAGAGCAGTCCTCAGGAATCCCAGTCCCTGGAGGATAAAGCAAGATCATCCCTTGATTGAAGAGGATTAGGTTAGGAATCTATTATGCAAGCTGGACACCCAGAAATCCATGGATCCTGATGGAATGCATCCATGAGTGCTGAGAAGTCTCAGGAATCCCTTCCAACCGCTACCATTCTATGATTCTATAACTAACCTTTCTTTTTCAGCATGTGCCTACAGGCTAGGATTTATGAACTGCTGTCTTCTGTCTTATACAACCACTCTTACAACTGTTGCCAGAAAGGTCAGTTTACATTAGTGCAAACAACAGTCTTTATCTTTCATTAAGGTCTTAAAGCATATGTGCAGAAACATGTATCTATGTGGGACATTAAATATGTGGCTGCAGCATGCTCAAACAGCAAGGAAAACATGTCAATTCCGTGCTCTTGCACAAACTAAGAAGAAACTTGCCATGTACCCTGGGCAATCTCTGGTCATCAGAATACACCAACATCCCTGATACAGCATCTTCTCCACTTCTGAAACCCACGACACACCATCTCAGAGTATAACTATGGCTCAGTGCTGGTGTGACACAGTCAAGTGTCACTGAAGAGAACTGTAACATTCCAACCTCAATCCAGCAAGACTGAGGTGAAGTGTAAAAATCCAGCTTTCTTTCTCCTTTAAACTATTGAACAGTATTTCCCTCAACTGAAAAGATTATGGACCAGCTTCTGACTTCACAGACTCAAAAGCCCAACACTTCATGGTCAACCTGGAGTTAAATGCAAATTCCAACACAGAATGCAAATGGTGGCCTCTTCAACATGCACACATCCCCATGCAGGGAGGCACCCACTTCCTCTCTAAAGTTGTTTTCAAAACAGAGTCAAACTTCGAAAAAAAATATCTGCAAAGACAGATGATCAAGAAAATACTATTAAATTGCTTTAAATAGCATTTGGGAACAACTCAGACACAGCATAGCTAGAAAAAAACTTTTTCCAGTGTATCAGACCATTTTTTTTTCTATCAAATTTAGCCATCTTACCCTGTGAGAGCATTCATTGACGAGCCTGAATTCAGTGGTTGTGAAATTAATAGCTTGCACGTTTATGCCAAACCTAAAGAAACGAAAACAAAAAATTAAGCACTTCAAATCTAGTCTGTCAGAACTACACAGACATCTTTCTACATGCTGGCATTTATTCCTCAATAAAGAATGCTTTTGCAAATGCATTTCAGCAGATGTGAAATACAGTAAAAATGGGGGTCTGCATTTTAACAAAATACACTACAAATCAGTTTTATAGCTCCACACATTTGGAAAATCAGAGAAATGGCTGGGCAGTTCAGATCCTTCAGCACACGATATTGCAGAAGATGACAATTAAGGAATACAATTTCAAAGCCACACAAACACTTGAACGCTTTTTCCACCCCCATAACTGCTAAGAAATAACCATTATCAAATCTCATTAATTTATTCAAGAATCTCTCTTTCTGCTCACAATTTGTTTGGGACAAATTCCTGTTTCTTTCACATACTTCAAAAATAAAATTCACCTACAACACTTGATTATTTGCCTGAGAGCAAATTCTAAGCATTTGACAATAAAGTATCAAAAACAGACATTAAAAAAAAAGAGGTGAAATTAGGGTTATAGAGAACTAATGGGCCTTCCAGCCACTGAATTGGAACACAGTTGTCACAACTTTCTAGGACATTAGCTGAAAAAGAACCAGGTAGTGGAACATGAGTTCTAGTAAACCTACATCTGCAGAAATTAAAACTGTGTAAATACAGAAAAAATGTCCTTTCAAACCACAAGAAAGAGCCTATGTCAAAATTATATTCAGTATGTAAACAGATGTAGTTTATTTGTAGTATTACCGTGAACATATATACACAGACAAATACACATATATTTGTGTACATATACATNCTCCTTCCTTGGAGATCTTCAAGACCCGCCTGGACACGACCTGATCTAGGTGTACCTGCTTCTGCAGGGGGGTTGGACTAGATGATCTCTAAAAGTCCCTTCCAACCCTACCATTCTATGTTTCTATGATATGCACACATACATGTATGTATGTATGTATGCAAAGAGATGAGATTAAGGAAGCAATTACACAGAGAGCTGGATCCCAAAGAAGCAAGTTACACTTACACACTTGAGTAGTCCCACTGGCTCCTACCAACTACATAGTTTTTTCAAGTTAAGTGTGACAGAGCTTATTTTGGCAAACTTCTGCCTACCTCACCATGACCCTTTATACTGCTCCTTGAACTCCTATCTAGAATTCTCATTATATCTACTCAGTTTTAAAACATAAAGTTCAAAACAATGTAGAAGCATTTGCATAGCTGGCCCTTAACATCTACAGTGGGATTCCTGTCTCTGCACTTAAATTTCTTTTCTTGCTCCCATCTCCTCTTTTCAACCAGGATTTTTATCTAGGAAAAAGCCAAGAAGAAATATTTTTCTAGTGGGAAGGTTCAGTTATCATCCCCCTCATTGATCGGTCTACAGACTGTATAGTTTCCAACCAGCCTTGCAGGGAGATGCACATCCTCAATTCTGCAGATTGCTCCCCTCACCTGGGCAGCATGCAGTAAGCCTCAGACCTTTAAAGATGATCACTTATAATTTACAGCTAGCAGATGTAAACTTGCTGAAAACATTCTCAGTTTGGTTTTATCAATGATCAGGCACATTACAAAGTCATGCATCATACAAGGAGCTACTCTGAACATGATATAATCACCTTCCAAATTCGGTCAGAACATTGTCCCTACCAAAGTTACTCTTTGAAAAATTAAACCAAATAATAAGCAACAATCATAAGGCATGGCAAACAGATCTTTTAAAAAGGAAAACAGTATCCTGAGATAGTTATACACATTACCATTTATTGAGCAGACTCAGTGAAGCTTGGGGATCAGGGTAGTAAGAAAGAGGCAGAAGCTGCAACGTAACTGGGAAGGATGAAGGGTTTCTTAGTATGAAATATTTTACCTAAAGAGTTTGAGGGGGAAAGAAAAAGTTAAAAACTACATACTTGAGAACTGAAAGGTAAAATAATTCAGTAACATGAGCTGCATTCTCAAGGGACTTTGACCTGACTCTGTCTTAAAGCAATATAATGATATGTGCACAAAACTGCGTGGAACACAGATGTGTCACTGCAATGTCATCATTTGCAAAATCAGCGAAGAGTGCATGAAGAACCACATGTGCAAAAATACAGAACCTCTTCACTCAAAAACAACCCTTTAATTTGGATTTTGATTCATGCAAGCAGATATGAACAAAGCTCTTCTACTGATGAAGGTGAAGTTAGTGAGGTGCCACCTGTTCTAACAGAAGTCTGAGGAAAAACTATTATATACACTGGCAGAACAATTGAGAATTAAATGGCATAAATGAAATATTAAGGTAATTCACAACAAGTGCATATGAAAACTATCTCTGTATCCCTGGTTCTGGCCCAGGCTAGATTAGCAATTACTTTAATCTGACAAACGAGAATGAAACAGTTAACTGCCAGTGTGGCTGGAAGACACATTGCTCTGCTGATTTCTCAAGTGTTATCTCACAAATGTTTTGGACACTTCTGATACATAAGGCAGTGGCATGAGAAAGGCCATCTCATAATCACATGCATCATTAATGACAGTATATCCTATCTGTAGTACCTCGCTCAATTATTTTACTGCAAGCATGTAACTTACATGACGATGCAACAAATGATTTAATAGCCACAAACAATAGTTAGTTAAGATCTATACTGCTTTGCTCCTCTCCTGGTATTAAAATATTGCAACTAGGTAGCCAGAGAACTTACTGAAGAGCCAAAAGGATACAAATCTGGTGTCTTAAATTGGACTTCAAAACACCAATCCACATGCAGTATGAAAATCTTAGGCATCAACAAATATTAATTGGAGACTTTGTTATTTAAACATACATCAATTGAGAAAAAGAGTAACAATAACTATCCTCACCATACTACTTTTAATTGCTGTGGCGCTGAATTTGAGCGTAAGGCCAGGCTCTGTAATCAACCGTGGCAAAAAAAAGGCAAAGGTCTCCTCTTTAGGCTTCTTCTGGTGAATAAAGCGAGCTGATCCTAAAATACTTCTTTTGCTTTATTAGTAAAACAAGAAAGCTTTGTTAATATTACTTTTTTTTTTAAACAAAAAACAAAACCAATTGTTATTTGCCAGGCCCTATAATTACATCAAGTAAGCTTTCCTTGAAAATGTTCTTCCCCAAAATAAAGCCTATAAAGCTGTATTCTCGTAGAAAGTCAATGTAACTCCTGTGCATCCCTTCAGCCTCCACTTTTCTAGCTGCAACACAACTGTTTCTCTCACAGCTCTACCTCCTTCTTCTGGAAAGGGGCCGATGTCACCAATGCATCATTTGTACAAGACTTGCTCAGTCACAGCAACTGCTTCCTCCCAATGTCCCCAGTACATAGCATCCATTAGGCGAGAGACTACCAAACCTTAAAAGCTTTTCAAATACCCTGATCCTGAAAACACTGCTTTGTGACTTGATGAAGGACTCATAAAATTCCATAAACAATCTGGCAAAACATGCTTTCACTGCTTTCATGATGGGTAGCTGTGATGTGGTAGTTAAAGTCAGAACAGCATTTACATTCTGAAGTTCAGGCATCTGAAAAGCTTACTTATGGCTGGCAGTACCTTGAAATGGAAGCTGGGGGTGTCTGGGGTGCTCTGAAACTCCAGGTGCTTCAAGAAAACTAACTTCAGTGCAGGAAGGTTGGAAAAGTTTGTTCTAACTAAGAGTACTCGAGAAAATAAATATTCTTTCTTATAACACTGAATTGAATTAAGAACCTCAACAGATTCTGTACAGACCTGCAGGCTTCTCCACGTCTTATCTTTTGCCATCTTTCGTAAAGTTCACTTGCAAGCTCAGAATCCACATCCCAAGCAGAATGGTCAAGAGAGAGACTCTTCTGCCAAAGCAGATTTGCTAAAACGATAAGAGATTTTTTCATAGTTTACATTTGCATCTTCTATCAATCTGCTTCTGGATATGAGTAATTAGTACCTGAAAACAGCCCTGACACAAAAATGAAACAGGCAATCCATTTTTTCCCCTTCAAAACAAGCACACGTGAGGCTATATATACCAGCATCCATATCTGATTTGCTTAAAGAAATACATCTGCAAAACCAAAGTAATTCTACGTGGAAACAAGAGCAAGAGCACCGCACAGGCGCTGTATGCTTTAGGAAGCCCTTTATATTGTTGCTGTTTCTAATGGATGCCAATGAAAAGCCATTACATTATCAGTCAACTTTACATAGGATCCTCCACTGATGCCAATAAAGTACCAAGGTCATACAATATTCTCTACATAGAGGCAAAAATATATAATACTATAGCAGAGCAGGGAGAAACATAAACCCCACTGTTTGGCAGAAATGATGTTTTCATTTTATCTTTTTTTGAGATGCTGATGATTCACACTGGTTCAAGCATTTTCACATAGCAGAAAATATGTATTTTTTAAAGAAAACAAAAACGGTTTATTTGAAAGTACGTGTATTTTATTTTACAACCTTTAGTGTTTAAAGTAACCTATTGAGAGTGATGATGATGATTAGAATAATACAGCTACAAGTTCTTTAGGTCAGCATTTTCAGGCTTGTGCATTAGACTTCTCTTTTTAACAAATACTAATATCTGAAACGCGAAGACAGAACTCTTCTATGTAACAATCCGATTATGTGTATTATTAGAATGCAAAGAAAGTAAGCAATGAGGACTTACTTGTATCAACAGTACTACTTTACCTAGATTTAAAAAAAAAAAACAACAAACCAAAACAAAGATATGTACTTCTAAGATATGTACCTAACTGATCATTTTTATCAGCAACTCTTCAAGCCATGTTTCCATACATCACCCCAATTCTCCTTTTTACATTTGACTGACTACTATTGCCTTTTTCATATCCTCATACGAAAACACATTTTAGGAAAGCATCACCTTCAGAAGAGCACTCAAACATTTAAAGCCTGTGGTACTCAGCTGCCTACTGAAATTCCTTACTGAGCAGAGATTTAAAAAAACCCACTATTCTGAATCAACTTTCGTCAGATTCAACATTCTTCAGGTAGTACAACATCCATGTAATACTCAACACTGCATTTTGATAAATGCCAGCTAGGTACTTAAGACAGCTCCCAGCATCACATTATATGGAAACAGATTTCTCAGTTTCAGAAAAATGAGGCTCTTCCTTTCTCTTTCACATGATACAGCATTAAGAATGCTCTTTTATAAGCCTGATAAATGGTCTTTTGCAGAAATTCATGAAATGATTGCTGAGAGAAACAAATAAAGTGAACGCCTTCAAATTTAACTCTGTCTAAAAGGCAGGATATTAGTCAGATTTTGTTTTTTTAAGCAAAGACTTCCCAGTATCTGGACCCGTATTATGCACATTTTCTTATCACTTTGAGCTATTTGACAGCTTTATCATTCTACTTCAACAACTGCAGAGAATGTGTGTATGAAGAAGGCAAGAAGCAGTACACCATCATTGACAACTTACAGAAGAGTTTTAATATTAAGACCAAAACCAACTGGACTTAATATTCTGCCAAAACAGAACAACACCTTAGATGTGCCATGGAATCTGAGGTTTGAAATACTGCGCAGTGTATCCAGTACTAGTTACTCAAAGCCACTTTATATACTCTCCAAAAAATAGGTGTTTTAATTTAAAAGTCATAAAACCAAGTACTTGTATGAACAATCTCAATATTCTCATAACAAGTCATGTTACATAAATTTTCTTTAATAAAATTAACATCAAACGCCTCAAAAAACTGAAGATGAGCCTACCTGACTCAGACTTTCCCAAGTAACACTGAATATCACAGTGGGCAATTGCTTCAAAATTAAGATCTCCCCGCTGGAATAAAAAAAGAAAAACAATCAGAAAAAAAACCCTACATTTGACCATATGACAGAATAACAGGATAAATTCCAGCTTCTCAGTTCACAATTTGGATGAGTCAAAGAGGAGAATGAAAGTTGCCTAGAGAAATCTAACTCCATCACAGTTCAACTCTGGAGGCTTAACTTCTCAAGCTACAGAATGGTTTTACAGAGTGGTCTGGAACTGAGCTTTTCTTTCAGGACTAAGAGACAGACTTCTGGTTTAAGAAAGAGGTTCCCTGCAGTTTGGTTTGCAGTGCATAACAAGAATTCAATACGACTGAATACGATACCTTGGATACAGTTGAATATATCTGCAGAGGTATTTCAAACATTACTCCCACATTTGTGGCCAAACAAATACTAGAAAGCACATTTGTTACAGTGTCTTTCACACTGAGCTTCAAAGAAAATACATTCCAGCAGCCTGGAGGTAGAGTCAAAGGTTCGGCAAAGTTCAGAATCTAGAAAGAATCAAACGACAACTGGATTACAACTGGCACAGTGGTTTTGGTGCAAGTGGTACCTTGAAGAATGTAAACTTTCTCTTCCTTTGTGTTTTAGCTGTTGTTACATATATGTGCCCATAACTGATCCACACGGTGCACATATGCAAATCTCCTATCTAAATATACAAAGAGCCAATTAGATGCCTACATCATGTACTTATTCATAAACCAGATTTGTCTGGTTTGAATCAAGCAATTTTGTGAGTCAATTATTGGCTTTGCCTTCTAAACATCAAAGCTCATCTACGTACTAAAGACTTCCATTACAGCTTATGAAGAAATGCTGAATCCTATAGAGCACAACAATTCTGAGAACACAGCAATGATCTGTAATTTGATGCATCTGTAGCTGCAACTCCAATGAAAGAACAATTGCTAATAAAACAACACAAAAACCAAGTTGGACAGTGAATAACGCCTATTGAGAGAGTAAGCTCTTTCAGGGCCTAACAGTTACAGGCATACGTATACCTTTATTTTTAATTGAGTACACAGAGTTCTTAAAAAAAACTATTTTGTATGCCAAAACCACATGACAAAACGTTGTATGAAGTAGATATAAAGCTTACCTTTAAAATGTTCTTAGTTTCTCTGGCTACGAAGACTTCATTCAGTTCAATGCTGAAATCAAAATTGTTTGTAAACCATATGGACCAAAATCCTGAAGTATTATGATGTGGTTCTATATGAAACAATGCTGCAGAAGGATCTATGTCAAAATACCTATAAGTAAATGCAGAAGAAAAGTAAATGCATCTGCAGTTATCCTCAAGCACATATAAGTGGTCCACACAAGAGAAGATAATTCTGTTATTCTTGCATAATCAGTCTCTCTGAAGGTTTTAAGGAGAAAGAAAAAAATTACTTCCTTTGGAATACTTACATATAACAGAATGAAAACTGACAAGAACAATGCAAAAGAGATAAGCAGATAATTACTCTCTTGCTATGCTGTAGTACAATGTTGCACACTGCATTGTGATTTGATAGTTTGGATTAAATCAGTGAAAGAAGAATGAAGAAAAGACCTCACATTTTTTCTGTAACTAACCTGCCTCTGCATTGGATTAGCAAGGATGGTTGAAATTTTATCACAGACTCTAAACAACTTTTATATGATATAAGCGGCTAAGGCATATCTTTTTACTGGCTCCTGAAATCCTTCCTGTATAAAATAGAGAACTGTTGCTTAAAATGTCACAGGGCTGTTTTGGCAAATAACATAGCAATAATAGGAAGAAGCCTTTTCATTCAGTGACAAAGCAAGCTAACTTCATCGCTTGAAGTAGGGTACAATATTCCTCACGTAGTATCAGTGAACATTAATAAACAAAAGAAAAATCCCATCAACCTACCCTTCTATCACGGGACAGGACAGACAGGCTTTTAGCGTTGTAGTGCCTTCCAATAGATTATTCTTATCAGCGTAAGGACCTTCACTGTCACAGGATGCAGCTGCACAAAGAACAGACACACAGGAGAACACACCATCAGACAGAAGGAAAGCACCTCTATAATGGCTTTCATGGGAGGATTTGAAAGAATGCTACGCAAAGGGGAATATTTGTTGTTCTGACTCTCACATAGGTAAGCAATGCATCGAACTGCTTATGTCTCAATTTTCAGAGGTTTCTGAAAAAATTCTTGCTTTGAGAAGAATTTACTAATGCTATGCGCTTTCAAAAAACACACCCATGACAAGGCTGTGAAGAGCAACCTGACCAATTTTAATCACCTGTCATTGGTACAGCATTCATTCTCAGTATACACTGTCAATAACTTTAAAATGTTCTGGCAAAAAAAAGAATCATTTAACATCTAGGTCCTTCTTTCTTCTCATTTGCCCTTTTTTTTCAATAGGAAAACCAAGTCCTAATATCATTATGAAAGCAGCCTGTTCCATAAATGTTTCAAGACTACACACTGCAATCTAGTGGTCAGAATAGGAAACAGGCTGGAGTCAGAAATGCTTAAATGTTAAACTCTGCTCTTCCAACAAACACGCCAGATCTCAGGCAAGCCTCTTCAATGATGTTGCCAAGAAATGTCATAGAAAATGACCACCCAAACACAATAGTCTTTTAGAAAATATATTGAAAACAGAAAAATAACCACAAATTACAAAAGGATGTTGAAAAAGTATATTCAATAATTATGCTTACTGTAAAATCAGCCAACACTTTAGCAAATGATTTCTACCCCCTTTTTGAACTATGGATAGCTTGCAGCCTTCAGCTGGTGTAAGAGTCAGCATATATATATATATACACAAAAACAGTGGAAACGATGAGCAGAAGTAATTCCTCCTCCTTCCTCAAGAGTCCAAGATTGGACCACAAAAAGTTGATTTTCATATCTTTCTGGGTCTGTATCTGCTGAACAAAGCTAACCTTTTATAATAAAATCCTGTTTAATCATAGTATCCACAACTATACATATTAGGTACCTTTACAAGAAACAGAAGCAACTTTTGTAAAGTTAGTAGATGGTGAAGATAGCAGCACTGGCTCAAACTCCACTGGTGATGTGTCTTTTTGTAACAACTGCCGTATTTCCTGCATGAAGACAAGACACAATGATCCCTGTAGCAGTACTACCATTGTAGCTCCTGTATTAGCCTATCTTTTCATCAAATCTCCAAACCAATATATACCATTTTTTCACAGCTTCTAAAGCATTCAATGGATTTTCAGCCAAGTTAACAGTTTTTGTGTCTTTTAAAAAATCCACCACTGAGTTACAAATCATTTAAAGACCTATTAGATGTTTGGGCACATTTAAAAAACACAGAAACATGACATCTGCCAACAGCAAAATCAATCTGCTACTAGAGAGTAAGTCAGTGGGCTAATTAATTCCCCAATCAAATTCAACATCCTAAAATATGGCTTCCTGAAGCCCACGATTACCTGTATATGCACAAGGCTGTTTCCAGAATGCATGACGTACACATCTACTGTGGAATCACCTGTCCAGAAGAATGAAGAGAGGTAAGTTCAACAAGGATGGAAGCACTCTTGTTTTGTAAGATACTCATATGGGAAGAAATCCTGAGTTAAATTTCAAAATCTTTGTGTGACAGTCACCCTTGTAAAAAGGAGGAACTATTCACATCTTGAGCTGACAGCTGTTTTATAAAGGAGTAAAAATCCACTCAACAAGATTTTTGACCACAAACACAAAGACAAGCATCAACTGGGTATCCTCCTTTCATTATCTCCTAAATCCAAGACAGAGCACAACTGCCCCCTTTCCTATGGACAGGAAGACAGGAGGCACAGTTGAAGGAAAAAACGATGGCTGATGCTGCACTGACTTTCTAGTCTAAGGGCCAGCCTACCAATAGCACGAGAAGGTCCAGTAAAACTTGTTCTGCATAACCACACAGTTATGCAACACCCTAGCTTGTCTGCTTTGAACTGCAAGCATTCTCAGAAGACAATGCAAGTTGGAGTCAGTTCTTAACACATTTTGGGCTTAAAATAAGAATGGTCCTGTTACCCAGTAGTGTAGTATCTACTGACTAGAGCAACAGGAGATGTGCCAAACTCAGCTTTCGCTTGTCGATAAGGTGATAGAGCCATACTGAGTAGCCACTCTTCATCAGTGGTAAAGCTATGTTTCCATCCGCAGGATGCTACAAAGATGTAGAGGACCAAAAGAAGAGCAGCACTACAGAACAACAGGTGACTATTATAGATGGGTGATCATCACACTTCATGAAGAAATACAACCTGAGTTCTTTCCCTTGCTTGTACTTGGATTACATCAGTGGAAGCAGACTCACATAAAAGGACCGTCTCTGAATTCACCAGGCACAATCTCCAATATATTAAAGAGTGTGCTTTTGCTCAGCTGCTTGAAAGAAAGACTACATGTGCCAGCTTCCAAAAGAGTGTTCCAGATGTTGATTATGAATGAGCAGATGCGCCACATACCCACAGCATGCTCCACATACTCCTCTTCAACTTTTCCAGCTGGCTAGTTGCCCTGTGCAGACATTGCCTACCTGCTGTCCCACTCCAGGTTGTTAACACATGTACTGTACACTGGGACTAACACACTACTGTATTCCCTTTGGTTAAGATCTTTCCCTCAAGACCATATGTCTCATGTAATTGTACACACGAAAGGCAAGTAAAGCACTGCTGGTCTCATACGGTAAAGCCATCACCAGTACTGATGAAGCAAGACATGGAACTTCCCACCAACAGCAAGTCCAAGGGACTTACGTCACCAACCTCTAATACAGTGAGACCTCACAACTGCGTTATATTTAGTAGAAAACAGTCTTAAAAGCATACTTCTAGCACTTTAACCATGGAAAGTGTTACCAGTGAGCACTTTCAACGTGACAGATGTGAATAATTCTCTACCAGCATCAGAATAAAGCACATCTGCAATTCAATATAACGTGAATTAGGTGTACAGGGTATTTCAGTTTCAATCCTGTGTAAATCTCACATCACAGAACAGGCACAAGAGGAACAGTGTATATTGCTTTGTGACTACGACTTGAACAAACTCCTCAAAAGACAAAAGAATCATGCTCTTTTTTTTTTTTTTTACCAGTGTGATAAAAATCATTATTTTAATCTAGATTCTTCAGCAGTTCCTTCTTCTTCAATCAGAAAGTAAAACTGGCAGAAATGTCTAAAAAAGCCATTCAAACAGACTTCAAAGCTCTATAAATAATTTTAAATCCCCTGGACTTAGAGGATTTGTTTATCCAATAAATGTAGCATACAGACACTGCAATGAGTTGATTGTATTGCCTGTGGAGTTCTAGCTTACAAGAACAAATGATGCACATATCTGTATTACTTCATTACCCTACTTTCCACAACAGCCACTATCCCCAGTACTGTCCAAAGCATTCTGTCTTCATAGTCCTATTATGGTTCATTTAATTAATGGGAATTAATTCTACAGTCGTAGAAATCGAAGGACCATCATATCTTTCCCTACTGTTTAAGTAGATGCATGAACATAGGGGACTAAAAAATTAAACAGATGCAGTTTACAACTTTACAAACATTATCTTTACAGAGGACTGCGTTTACAGCAACTTTGCCCTAAAAGTAGCTGGCAAGCTGCGTTTAACTTGACTGATTTTTTTCCTCTTACTTGCAAAATTCAGCTGTCTATGAATTTGATTCAATTTTAGCACATCAAATTACAACTTCTATATAAAACCAAGATTTTAGTACAAGTAACAGTCATATTTAGGACTTACCTGAGGTCTTCGTTTTTTCCATTGCTACATAAACTACAAAAAGATTCTCCAGTAAGTATTCTCTGTGCTCCACAAAATCCTGTTGGGCATTTTCCATTCTTACCATTAAGCTCATTTCTAGCAGCATTGGGTCATCGGACATAAAACAGCAACTCTGGAGTGAGACAAGGGGATATGATGGGAGTGTGGTGGAAGATGGAATAGAAAAAAATTCATTATAGTAAGGTATCTGGAGAAGTTAATCAAAGGTATTCTCTAACAGACAAGATTCTCAGCACCAAAGTGCTGGTAAAAAAGTAGTAAATAGGATCTCTGCTGAAGTCCCAGCAGAAATCAGATAGCGCAGGTACAGATAGCACAGCGAAACAAAGCAAAAAAAAATCAACTAAAAAGTACACTGAACCTTGAAAGAATGCAAATTTATAAACTGTCTTAAGCCTGTTTCACCTCAGGAACTGCAAAACAGTTTCTTTTGTTAAATCCTCCGCCTTGAATAAAATGTGCCATAAACAGACTGATGCACATGTCTTAATGGTAGGAAGACAGTTCATGTTCAGTGGTCTGTTTATAGTTAATTTTTCCAAATCCTGTGTTTTTCATCTCCACATCTCACTGAAGTAATTTTAAAAAACCCAAACATATATGTACAATTCTTAATGGAAAACACTGTTGTATGGCTAGAATACTTCAGATAAATACAAATAGGGTTTTATTTTCTTCTCTTTTCTATTTAGTGGCTACTTAATAGTAGCTCCTAGTTAAGACAGCTGAGTCTTAGCAACTACAACGACACAAACATCATTCCAAAAAAAAAAAAAGCAATTAAAGCAAAACAAAACTAGACAATTAACAGTGAGTAACATGTATCCATAGAATCACAGAATGGTAGGGGTTGGATGGGACCTTTAGAGATCATCTGGTCCAACCCCTCTGCGAAAGCAGGTCAACCTAGATCAAGTCACACAGGAATGTGTTCAGGCAGGTTTTGAAGCCCTCCAGAGAAGGAGACTCCACACCCTCCCTGGACAGCCTGTGCCACTGCTCCATGCATATTCGCCCTGCATCACACTATGAAGGTTGCCAAACTCAGATTCTGAAACCCTACTAAAAGGGCTAATTTGCTCAGGAGGAGGACAAGGAAACCTCTAGCCCTCTCACATGAAGTGCTCTTGCAAAGCAGCAGTACACCTTTAGCTAATCTGAAGTGCTGCGAGGAGGTGCAACAGGAGTGGAAAAGAATCTCCAGGAATAAGATGTCAGTTTGCTGCTCACACCACATCAAAGAAACCATTTGCACTTGAAATGGCTGCCAGGAGTGGGAGAGGAGGCTGCTGTTGGAGACTGGAGCACAGGGACAGTGTGCCCTTGGGAAGCTCACACTGGAGAGTGGGCAGCTGCACTACGTGCAATCTCAAATGTTCAGGTACACCTCAAGCCTAACTTGATTCACCAGCATAATGTAAGGATCAAACATGAGACTAAAACAGCACAGGATCACTGTGGTGTGCAACGTACAGAAAAACAGCTGCAGAGTCTTGGCCTCCTTATAGCTGATGAAGAAAGGTGTCATCAAGACCTAATTCAATAAAATGCCCCATCAAGGACCATTAATTGCTGTGTGAGGGTACCATTTACTGTGCGAGGACATTTAAGGAGAGAGGGGAAGAGAAGATTTGGTTGATACTGACCACTAAGAAGAGGAAACATGCTCAGAACTTTTGAGGAGTCTTTTCTGCTAACAAGCTCACCCTCCCCTCAGCTTTGCCCAATGCCAAGGCCACCTTCAAAGCTTCCGGAGCACGTGGCCCAGGCAGTCCAGACTTCAGCCTCTCAGCTCACTGATCTTTTGTCAGTGTGATACAGAAATGTATGAAATGTTTCTGTAGAAAGGAAGTTACAGGAATTTAATTGCTTTCGTACTCCATGTAAGTAATAAAATACCTACACATCAAAATGTTTACAGCCTGTTGGGCTGGGCTTGTTTTATTTTGGGGGGTTGGGCATCTTTTTCCACTTCCTCCGCTTCTGAAGGGTATATAATGTGCATGACACCTAATTTATACCACAGGGTACAGTTTTATAGAAGCGGAGTTAAAAGCACAATTATCCTTTAAACTAAGACACTGGAAATCACACTGTTGCGAAAACTTCTAGAGCTCTGGAAAGTGTCCCTCTCTCTAGGATTAACATAAGAAGACACAAATAGCTATAAAATGATAATAAAGCATACTTTGACTTCCTGATATGCATCGTTGGGAAAACTGCATTCCAAGTGAACACGTAAGAGACTGGCATTCATAGTTTCTGTCTGTAAGAAAGAAAAGTGGAAAACATATCAAGCACATTGCTTCAAAAGATGTTACTGTATAAATTCGATTCACACATCACAATTTATAAGAGACAACAAGACCTTTTCCACATAGGCATGACACAGCAATATAAGGAAATCTTCCAAAGTAAATAGTTACTCTGTACAGCAGGCCAGTAACCAATCTCCAGCTCTCAGGAACTCCATCGATACCTTCTTACTTATCCAACTACTATTATACCTGATTATTAAATATTTTTACTGCATCAACATGAGCAACCATTTAAACTTTCATACGTCAATAAATTGCACTCAACGGGGCCCTTTTTTTGTATAACATAAAAGCTTCTTTCCTTGGTTTCTGTGTATTTGCTTTGCTGACTGGATACTGAAACACAGCCCAAGAACATTATGCTTCTTAGACACAACTTCACTCCAAAATGGACAGACAGAATACTTGTTATGCCTTTTTATTGATTGGCAAGGGAAAAGAAAAGGTGACATTGATTGCGACAGCTTGTAAAGCACTCATAAATCTAACACGGCAACAGCACCAAAACGAGCAAAGCATAGTTCATGAAAGCTATCTTGAAATCTAGATTGCCAAATTACTTGCACATACAGCTCAGACAGTATAGCTTTGATTCTGAATTTTTAAAAAAAAGAAAAAAAAAGGGAAATCCCCCCGAAATCCCCACGACAGACAGCCACTCTATCAGTGCCTTCATTTTAGCAAAATTACACAGTGGTTCGAGACCGATGTGGAACACCATCCCCCTACTCACTTCCACTTTCTCTTGTTATACTGAACTAAATTACCGAGTGGGGTATCTGCAGGCTCAAGATCCTCAAGGTGTCAACATAACTGACTTTAAAGAATTTCAATAATTTGATGCTGAAAAGCGAAATGCCTAAAAAGTTATTAAACCATCACCCTATTTTGTATCTCCCTGGGACAGGCAGAAGGGGGCAGGATGCATCTGAGCAGAGAGCAGGTTTACCACATGTGTGGTATTTCGTGAAGTCCAGTTCTACATAAGCACAGCTGAAAGGAAGCCAACATATATTCTGCATTCCCAATTCAGATGGATTTCATACCAAAATGACTGGGGTTTCACACAAGAGGGCGATGTAGCCTCTGTGAAAGTGGTGAGTGGCGACCCAAGCCCCTCTCCCCAGCCCAGATCTCTGGAAGGCAAATGCCTGCCACTTCCTTTCCTTTTTACAAACTCTTTAGTCCTCATCAAATTTTGAAAGCAGAAAAAAAATCTCCATTGACTCTAAACCATCCACCACTTACTAACCTCCCACAGCCATGACTGTTAGTGCAGTGTTAACAAGGCTGTTAAGTTTCTACAAAGAGTAACTTTGTGGGTCACTCTCCTGGTCAGATAAACCTTGATGCTTACAAGTAACTTCCCTTCTCAGTGGTTCTTGAGAGAACAATAGCACTTTCGCGGTTCTACATAAGGATTTGTCAGTCTTTATTCAATGCTGCTGTAGTTTAAAATAGTTTAAGACTTCATTTTTTTTTTGTTTAAAAAATTAAGTACTTATCTTTTTCCTTAAAACTTCTTGACATGGTATAGACCCACATGGGAAACTGCTGTCACCTTAAAATAGAAGCTGCTAATGTAGCACACAGAGGGGGAGAAGAAGTATTACCAGGGTATATTTGATGTTAATCTGTTTTCTATGGGAATTTCTCTTTGTGTGAAGCTACCTTCAGACAAGGAAACAGGTTTTCTTTTTATCTAAGGCAGACAATAGATGCACAACTGTCATGCCTACTCTATTTTACAACACTGGTAGGACAGCTGGGTAAAGAGCAGATACAGCATGTCAGAAGAAAACACTGTCAGAAGTAATGTTTCAAGAAGACAAACCGAGGATCCGCATCTCTCAGTGGTGCAAGCACTCCATTTACACTGTAAATACCACTGCCTATGAATCAGAGCAGAGAGCTGAGTTATGCAGCCTGTGTTTGCGTCAGAGGCGAACAGAAAAGGAGAGGCACGGCACAAGGGGAAGTTAGAAAGAGCACCACAAAGCAATACAGCCACTGCGGCTTCAATACCTGAGGTCTCTATTTTGTATTAGGTACACAGGCACACACACTTGCGCATACACACACACTCAGCACCCACAAATCCTGTGTGAACTGAGGAGAGAAGTCTGATAGAAGCCACACAAATTAAATTCTTAATACTTTTGGTAAGTTCTTACATTTACATTTTAAACAAGCCGAGGTCTCTTTAAAAACCAAAACAAAAACAACAAAAAAGCAACCTAAAAACCTGAACCATTTGATTTGCAGGGAGCCCCACTCTCCTGGCAAGGGCCTAGGATTCTTGCTGGGAACAGTACAGCTGGACAGTACCATACTGTGGAAATAATCTGTCCACCAAGAGAGAGACAGAACATCAACAGGATGGCTGGCACAGGCCAGCTCAACAGCCACCAAGCAACCACTAACTCAAGGTCACTTTTAAGGCAAGAATTCCTTATTCTGCCTTAGGTGTCCTGTCAATCAGACATGAATCTGTATGACTTTCACAGAGATACTCTTGCATCATTATCAGGACTACAGAGTTCACACCAATTCTTGGAGTTTGGCGACACTCTAATTAAAAAAGAATAAACACTGAACAAGCCTCCCCTTCCTGCAGCCAGCTGATACTTCAAAGTTTCTGTCCTGGACAGTCCCTGGCCCTAAAGAGCTATTTTCACTCTGAATGATGCTAATAAGCTGACCCTGTAATAATGATTCAGCAGAGCTTCATCAGTTTTTTGCAGGCAGTTATCAGGATGGCACACCAAGAAATTTGTACTACTTTTATTTTCCACACCCAAGCAACACAGTTGCACACATTTGCTTCTCTAACCTTCTGTCCACTGTCACAAAACATATCTTAAGGAGCCTTGGGTTCCTGCCAGTACTTGCTGTACTTCCCATGCTGTTGGTTCATAAACCCCAAACCCTCTGGCAAGACAGGAAAAGCAATGACTGCATGTTCTACAATGAGACACCTTGCCCTGCAGATCACTGCTCTGTTGACACTTCCAGTGTGTCTGTACAGCACTTTAAGGACAACAAGGCTACAAGTGATGTAGCTGCCCTGTTAGTGCTAAACAAATATCAAAAAAAGCCAAATAACAGGCAACTGGAGCAGAGACTACATCCAGAAGCTGGATAAACAAAGATGACCTACATGGGCTTCACCATCTGTTACGGCTTACTGGTAACTACCCACTGCTGAATGGCCACGTGGACATACTATGAATTCAGTGTTGGACACAGCTCTTCATTCCTCCAAACGAGTGGGCCAGGAGCCCAGAAATCCTGGGATCCAGGACCAAAGCCAGAGCATGCCACTCCTGAATCCTTCAAAAGCTGAAACTTTGAAAAGGGTAACAGAAGGAGAGTGAAATTCCACAGGAGAAAAGCCAGCTTTTTCTTTTCCTATTATTTGCAGGAGTTTCTGCTCAAAAAAAAAAAGAGGGAGAGGGGGAAAATAACAGAGAAAAAAGAAAGGCCTGCCTAACTTCTGCTTATTAAAGGACAAAAACAATCCACAAAATCAATTGAAGTTTNAAAAAAACAAAAAAAAAAAATAAATTTTCTAAAAAAAAAAAAAAAAAAAAAAAAAAAAAAAAAAAAAAAAAAGGCAAACAGAAGCCTATTATATATTCCATTTCCAAGGTAAACTTTCATCTGTAATCCCAAAGGTATCCCTATTTTCAACAAAAGTAGCCTGTACAGGAAAAACTCCATCCATATCCCTGTGTACAATTCTGGTCATCACTTCATATGAGATTTTTATGAATTGGAGATGCTGCAGAAAGAGGTTGTCAATTTGGGTAAGAAATGGACAGCCCATCATTGAAGATGATACTACAGAGCACTGACCACTCAGCTTGGTAAAGTGAAAGCTGAAAGATGCAATACAAATGCTTCTGGGTATAAATATCAGAAACGGGAGGAGTTGTATCAACTAAACGGGTATCTTAGCAAATAAACATAAACTGGCCACAAAGCAATTCAGATTGGAAGTCAGGTGTAGGCTTCCAGCCGCTGAAGGAGTAAGAACAAGTATCTGGGGTTAAGGTAACAATGCATCAGTCAGTTCTGAGATATCATTTTATGAAGCACATGATGGGACTAAATGACATTACTTTCCTAGCCTTGCCAATCAAGTCTGTCAGATTACCAAAGAGTTTAAACCCAACCACCTCTAAAACAGAGGGGAAAAAATAGACACATATCATGCAGCACTTCATGGGCTTTCTTACAGATTTCCAAGCAGCATCAGTAGGCCTCAGAGGTAAGAATACCTTTACTGTACCAAACCAGACATTGTCACCCAATGTTACAACTCATTCATCCCAAGACTACAAGGGATGTGAAAATCAGTCTTACACTATTCTGAACTTAATTGGTATTTTATTTCAGTCAAAAATAAACACAGGAAAGTAAATGTGTACAGTTAAGTGACTATGATGACACCAAACTGAGATGACTGGCTGATTCCCCAGAAGGCTGTGCTGTCATTCAGTGGGATCTTGAGCTGCTTGAGAATTGGGCAGAGAGGAACCTCATAAGGTTCAACAAGGACAAGTGCAGAGTCCTGCACCTCGGAAGGAACAATCCCATGCACCAGTACAGGCTGGGGGTTTAACTGCTGAGGAGCAGCTTTGCAGAGAGAGACCTGGGAGTCCTGATTGATAATAAACTCAACATGAGCCAGCAATGTGCCCTTGTGGCCAAGAAGGCCAATGGCATCCTGGGATGCATCAAGAAGAGTGTGGCCACCAGGTCAAGGGAGGTTCTTCTCCCCCTCTACTCTGCCCTGGTGAGGCCTCATCTGGAGTCCTGTGTCCAGTTCTGGGCTCCCCAGCCCAAGAGGGACAGAGAACTTCTGGAGAGAGTCCAGCACAGGACTGGAACATCTTTCATATGAGGAAAGGTTGCAGGAACTGGGGCTGTTTAGTCTCGAAAAGAGAAGACTGAGGGGGGATCTTATTAATGTTTACAAATATCTAAATGGTGGGTGTCAGGAGGTTGGGACATCCTTTTTTTTTTTTTCCCTATGGTAGCTAGCAATAGAATGAGGGGTAATAGGATGAAGCTGGAACACAAAAGTTCAATTTAAATGTAAGAAAAAACTATTTCACTGTTCAGGTGTGGGGGCCCTGGCACAGGCTGCCCAGGGAGGTTGTGGAGTCTCCTTCCTTGGAGGTCTTCAAGACCAGCCTGGACATGTTCCTGTGTGACCTGATCTAGGTTGACCTGCTTCTGCAGGGGAGTTAGACTAGATGATCTCTAAAGGTCCCTTGCAACCCCTACCATTCTAGGATTCTATGACTGGTGTGTTTTAAATGCTTTTTTACTACAAATCTCCACTGTACATTTAATAATTTTGTATTCTTAAGTTTGCACACATGTAGTCAACTCACTCCAAGCTCCCAGATCTCTCTTCCTTTGATGGCTTCTGAGTCTAAACTACAAACTGAACAAGACAGAATCATACTAATTTTTATGGGACCTGGAGCAGAATATTAGCAGGGTGAATTGAAGGAGACATTTTTGAGGAAGATGGCTATCTGTAGAGTAAAATTCTTCTAAAAGGAACACAAACTCAAGCCATAAACTTCTCTTCAGTACTCAGATCTTATATACCACTTTTAACAGCTGGAGAGCTCGTTCCACTGCTACAGCATTTCTGTCCAAACTAGTAACATTCTATGAACAGAAGTGTAACTACTCAGTTATAGCCCAGCACAGAAAAATTACACCCAGAGCTAGGAGATACGAGTCAATACTCTCACAACGCATTCCTGCGATAAGGCTGATGGCACCATGTTAGTACCATGCTGCATTGCCATCTATGACCTCAAGCTTGTACTCCAGAGAAATAAAGCATAGGAAAAAAGTTCCTCATTATATAGTAAAGAATATGTCAAATGATTCCCAAAACTTCTCTACTCAGGAATTCATACTGAATTGTAAAGCAGCAGAATCTGCATCTAAAGTTCAAACCATAAGTGACAACAGTCCACCGAGCTAGGCATGAAAATGCAGACATCTATCATGATGAGCATCCAAAAAGCCCTTCTTAGTTTTATCCCTAGCATGCCAAATTACAAATCCTGAAGATATTTGGCTCCTTCACAAGAACCTATCTGTGTACGCCCACCAGCAAGCACACCTGAGGGAAAGATAGGAAGGAAGAAGGAAATTGTGTGTTATTCTGAGGTGGAGGTAAGATTGACCTAACATGTACAGTAGCACTGAAAAATACAATCTAGGCTAAGAATTTTTCTCAGGTAGAACAGAAGGTGACATCATGAAGGCAATCAACACAACTTACTTTTAGATAAAATATTAAATTACGTTACTATGCTAAGATATTCTAAATATGTTTTTGAACAAACTAGATCTGTGTACCATACAAAAGGAAACTGAAAGATCAATTTTTACAGTTAAGTTATTCACTTAAAAGGTTCTGTATGGCCCAGAAGACCATGGAAATACCCGCAACTGCAGCCAAATGACAGGAATCTTTCAATTGAAGTAGTTATGCCTCATAAATCCATCTTTGCTGTATTCTCCACAGCTTCCTGCTTTAGCCGAGCTGAGGTAAGGAAAGCTGAGATCTTCAGCACTAACATGGGCAGGAGGATATATATGTCAGCCTGATTCCCAGCTCTTGTTCTCATCCACACAGCATGCCATGCTTTTTAACTGCAACAAACTGTTGGCACAGCCCTGCTGTGAGATGGCACAGGGAACGAGTTTGAAGTAAAAAACAAAACAAACAAAAACAGCTCCGCATCCCTCCACAACTTTATAGTAAAAAGTTAATTTTTTTCAGGACAGATCAATTCTCCAGTTCAGTTCAGAACAGGGTCTCAAACAGTTTTGTTGGCACAACTGAGAAGACAGCAGACCATGGGAGCGTGAACGTGAACAAGTGGGAATAGTTTAAATGCCAAAGACAGTCTCATGAAACCAGAACACCAGCTGATCACATTAGCCCTGTATCTTACATCCTCTCTCCTGCAGTGACTACTGCCTGGACTTTCTGTTAACGTTTCTTGCTTCCCAAAAACCGGAGGATAAAAACCTTTCATGACTAAGAAGAATTATATTTCGTCTCAATTTGAAATGTATACTGTACCAGTGTGTGTGACGCCTGGATGCTCTGAATGTGTGGAAGCAGTAAGTAGGCATTTGCTAGCTGCACTCTAGGTTCTTCTGAAGAAGACGTCAGAGCTCCCATTCCAAAAACCTGGTGTTAAAAAATAAAAGGTCATTACATCAACATCTAGTATTTCAGTTAACATACTAAACCACAAAATTGTTCTTTAATAACAATCTTCCTAAGAAACAGATTGGTTTTTCACACAAGATTCTTTTTTATAGACAGAAATTTCTCACGTGGTAAGTAGCTATACACATAAATGGTACCGTAACATCTTCATTTATTTGGGAACTATTACAAAACCAAAACAAAGCACTTGTCAGTAGAGGATCAGGTTATCTCAAAAACCAAGTATCTAAACTCTGCTACTATTCTTCAATTACAACATGCATATCACAATTTGGCAGTACAGTAATTTCTGGAAAAAAAATTTTACTAGCCCAATTGCAGATTGAATTCCATAGCTTTGCCTTAAAAAATGAGGAAAATAATTTTTGATCATTTTGGTTTTTCAAGTTTGCAGTTTACAGAGCGCTGTAAGATTTGCAAATTGACTGTTTTTACTGCATTCATATTCTGTACCACCAACATTAGCTTATGACAATGAGATCCAAGATAACAGTGGGTGGGGGGGAAATCATTAGAGGTTAAGTCAAATTCCTTGGGGTTTTTCACTTGTATGCAAAGATTTGTATATTTTAATAGAAAAAAAGCCACATTACTTTAATTAAGCGGCTAATACAATGCACTCTATGTTCACTGAAGATCTCTGACTACAGATAGAAAATAAAGATCAAAGGGAATACACATTTTTTTAATGGAGGCATTTATAAAGCACACCTTACTACAGAAGTACCTCTTCTCCATTTGGGGGAATCTTCTGTACATACTCTTGCATTAACGCATCAGAAACATGAAACATTTTTTGGACTCTCATGAGCACTGTAACTGTGCATCAGCCACTCAATTTATGCCCAATTTGAAACTCTTAAATCTAACACAAGCTGAAATCATAAGCAACTCTGCTTCCTCTGTCTCAGGTGGCTGGTGAAAGTGTCTGTGAAAATCAGTCCATTACTGATACTAGCAGCAGCCCAACAGGAGATAAACTCCTTTTTTGGTGCCACTGACAGCTGCTTCCCCACAACTTGATAAAAAAATCCCTGGCTGAGCCGACTAGGAACGAGTGCATGGACAAGAGAGATGTCGAAAAGAAAAGGCTGACCACTCTATAATGCACCCTTCCCTCATCCTGGACGAAAAGTTCCTGCCAAATGTGATCTAATAAATGTTATCTAACAAATATTAGATAAATACAACATTTGTAGTTAAAAAGCTCATTTATTTCAATTCAACTTATCTACGCTTCAGTTTAAGCAACTTTGTTTTCCAGCCCAATATCAAAATATGGAAATGGATAGCTGGATAGCTGATTAAAGTCAGCATTGTTTTAAACCACTGAATTCAGAGTTAGATTTTTCTTTAACAAATTAATAAAAGCAAAGAATTTTGAGTTTATAATGCCCCTTATAAAGACTAAAAAGATGAAGACTTGCTTGAATTCACTAATCAGGCGATGGAAAGCTTTAACACACCATCATTACTTTGACTTCCATGTTTTAAGGCTCTAAATCTCTCACCCTATGCTACATCCCTAGTGTGTTTACATAACATTCTGCAGAGTAGCTGAAAACTAACTAGAACTATTTCCCAAACAGGTTTTTCATGACAAATGCATTCCAGCATACAGTGTAGTCTACAGTATTACATGAAACCAACTAGTGTTGGACCATCATCTGGTAAGCACACATATACAAATATACCTAGCTTTACTATCGCAAGTAGTCCCACCAACTATGGGATTGTGAGAATAGCAAGATGTGGCAAAACAGATGAACTGCAAACATTACCCCACCTGATTTGTACTGTGAATTCAATGAACTTTTAGAGTCTCGAAGTCCAAAATACAAGGAAAACACTTTCTAAAACACAAGTAAATATAAAATTTAAGCTAAAAATAAAGAGTAGTTACCTGATATGAAAGTACGCCATGAGATGAGGTATTTATAAATAATGAGCTTTCAATACTGCCTTCTTCTGTTGGCAGGAAGAGTACTCGGAAAGAAATTTTTCCCATCGCTGGGATCACCTGCAGTGGGCACAAAGAAGCTTTGTTTGCTTGGTGCCAGTGATTATGACACCCACCACTCAGTCACACGGCTCAACCAGACATTTCCAGACATAGACCCCTACATGTAGATCCCACTAAGACGAAATTCAGCCCCGAGAAGTTTCAACTCTCCACAAGTCTTGACTGTTACTATGGAGAAAAACTGAGACTGTGCAGCAACTTGCCACATCGTGGCTATAGTTTCTTGGCTAGCTTGGGCTTTATCAGTCAAGATTCCTTTTTGCACAAGAAGTTTATCATGCTGCACAGCCAGCCTCTGCATGCACAAAAGCTTTCCTGTATCTAGATAGCGATTACAAAGTCAATCAATCCCCCATGATATATAGTCTGATAAGTGAAAGTTAAACAGAACTGAACAACACAATTTACAACCAAGTAGGTCTAACTGAAAGAACAACTTTTATGTCTGCACTGTAATGCCCATTCAGCCACAGTAAATGCACAAATCAGATGAAAGCATAATAAAAATGCTTTGCACATCAGTAGAGGATGAAATCTGGGCTTCATCAAACTGAGACCACAGCAATTCATTCTTATATCTGTTACATTGTTATACATTGATTAAAAAAAAAACCAGAGTTAAAATAATGGTCTTGGATTGTAAGACTATTAGGCTCATAACTGCAATACAACATGCATAAAAGATTTCATTGCAGGTTTTTTTTTTTGAGGAATATGCAAGACCAGTCAAAAAGACTAAAAATTCAAAGCTGTAAAACACCCACATGCCTGTAGATTACTGCATAACACTGCGTAGAGCAGAATGAGATTTAAACAGTCTCTTTAACACCGAAAAATTCTTCTCTTTCTCTATTACTGTAAAACACGTTTCCTACTGTAGGTTTTGGACATCTTCTCCCTACCAGTCTAAGTAGAAGTGAGCAAAAAAAAAAAATGCTAGCAAAACAAAAAAAGTTGGAGGCCCTACAAAAAAGCACAAAGAGAAAACACAAAATGAAAAGCGCAGGCCAAAGGAAGCACGAAAGCTTGGCACTTGGCCATCACGTAGTTTCCAAAAGTACATCAACACTCACCCGGCTATGAGCAGGAGACACGTGAAACTGTCTAGTAGCTGTAAACACTGAATTCACTACAACTTCTGTATCTCTACTAGGGTTGTAGGCATGCAGCATTTTAGCTCTGGGTAACCCCAGTAACCTAGAAGGAAAAAAAAAAAAAATTATTCACTTTATAAGCACAAGCAACACACAAAAAAGCAACAAACACAAATCATTCTAAAACACCTTGATATGCAAAAATTTCCTAGTTGTAACTGTTCTTTGGAAACAAGCCAAACAAATATTGTCCTTTATTATACAAAGACAAGGAAGTAACATTGGGTTGTGAGAGATGTACTTAATCCAAACTCCTTTGAGTCACCAGGAGTTTAAGAAGAAACAAAAAAACAACCCTTAGGAGGCACAAAGTTTTTTATTAAAAAGTTTAAGTAACCGAAGTTTGGTTTTGTCAGCTGAAGTAATGCTTCTCTTCAGGCTTTTGCTTTAGCTAATACATTCTAAAACCCAGCATCTTACACATTTGTTCCATGCATCTGCTGAAACATTTATATAACTCACAAGTGGACCAGATTTCTTTTTGGTTCCTGATAAACCAAAGGCTGATTAACATTTAAGAATAATTTTAAAAGTTTTCTTAGAGAAGAATTAAAAAAAAAAAATATATATATAAAAAACAAAACCCAAACCTCATGTATGTTTTGCCTGGGTCTTTCTGGATTTTATTTTCAGAAATTTAAGGAAGCAACAAGCTCTCCTTCCACTTTCCCAAGAAAGCAATTTTTCAAGAAATTAAAAACCCATATGAAAAACTGATTTGACATCCATGAAAAACCACCTGAAACGTATTACGGTTCTGAAACCTGAAATGTGTTATGGTTCCCTATTTCCTTCTCCTCCTTCCTAGAACTACATTGATTTTCATTTACAATGTACTGCAAGGCAAGCCACACCGTTCCCATTCCATAGCAATTACAAAACAGCAATTACTTGTTGTTTCTCTTTTTTCCAGAGAATGCTCTTTACCCAAATACTACCCAGTATAGCTGCTCTTGCACTCTTTTTTATTAAGAAATAACAATAATTTAAGATACTCACTGCATTCCAAAATGCAGAACTGATGGGTGAAAATGTAAGGCCTTCCCATTTGGAGGCATCTTTGTTGAGAAGCTGCAAAAACAGAAAGGAATTAATTGTGGAATTAATATTTAGTGAGCATGACACTACACATTGCAGGGAAGGAAGATCTGTTACAAGCTCTGACTCTACATTCTAAGCACAACCTATTTCCAAATGTTTTCACATGTTCCTCTTGATAAGCCAAAAGGTCAGCCATAAGACTGACCTTTTCTGTTAAGAAAAAACAACAGCACATGCTGGAATGTGTGGACCAACAAAAGTGCAGTGAGAAGTGGCTGATTTTAAAGGCAATGCTGGCTTAGATCACCTCTCTTCCTTGCACATATCCCCTCAGTCATGCTGATACACCTGTTTATGAGGCCGCACAGCGAAGTACGGAGGAAAATCAACAAAAATTATGTCAGCATGAGGCAGACCCCTGGTCTCATCAATTCAACATTCACACAAGTGCTGGTACGAGCACACCTGAGAGGTAGAGCAGAGGTAGAGCAGTGAAGAGCGGCTTGGGCAAAAGCCAACATCAAAAGAAGTGCTTGCCTAGCTGTGGCTTTAGTGCAAAAGCCAACTCATTTCTTATATGTAAAACAGAGTAAGAAATAATGTGAAACATGCACACCATTATCTTTCCTTTGCCCTAGGAAAATTCACAATAAAGTTCCCATCAGTTCTAGCACATTTTTAGGTTATTTCAACATGAGTTGATGCCCTGTAACATAGAAATCCCAGGATATATTCACCGCTTTTTCAATTAAAACTTCTCCACAAGTCCCAACAACCACAGTGGTAAAAAAAAAAAAGCCCAGAACTTGTTCATTGCATTTATGTACTCAGTGCTATGCTGTTAAAAACTCTTTCAGAAGCAGTTTGCATGTTGCATAGCCAGAACCTGTTTCACCTTTACTGAATGATGATAATATACATCCTGGCAAGGATGAGTCTGAGAAAGGAGGAATGGACAGACTGTGGCCTCATTAGTTATCCAACTGGTCTGCATAATGTGTGGTGGTACAGATAATTGATCACCAATTTTAAAATATCATTCTGTAACATTACACCTTTAATACATTAAAGTACCTACATAATTCTATTATTACATTCCAAACCAACAGAGACATCATAATTTATTACCAATCAGGAAAAATCAAGCTTATGAAAACATTTGTTATACAAGGGAGAAAACTCCCATGCTGCTGTAGCAAAAGGACTGCAATATATATCTAGGTAGTGTTTCTGAGGAGCTGCTAGAAAAATAAAAAAAGAATAGATGATGCAGAATTACAAAGTCTGAGTGAACAACATCCTTCTTCCAGTCACCTTGTCTCTGTCCCTGACAGCTCTTCCTCTGTTCCCAGAAACACCACAGCAAATAGCACCTTGTTCCCCTTCCAAACATAAGCTTCAGAGATCTAGCTGGAAGGAAAGTCTGCGTACTGCTGTTATAAACACGCACAAATTAAAATTACTACCTGAGCAAAAACCCCTAGTATCTGGGGGAAGACACATTTCTTAATGCTCCATTTTTAATATGCACACACCTATACAGGAAAATAAAAGTTAAGCCAGTAGTTTATGCACTACAGTCACCTTGAACCCCATCATCACTTAAGTTTCTAGCAATATCAGCCAACCATCTACCAGTCAGAAAACAAGAAAAGTCCTGTGAGAGCAGTAGCAGGATCCCAGGGCTGCCATCTCTTTCTTTCTGGTTAAGGTACTCTGGACCAGGAGTAGCTGAAGCTAAGACTCAGCTAAGGAGCTTTACAGCTGAACTGACTCCTGAGCATGGAGGTGACTTCTGAGCATGCCTGCACCCCACTCTCCAGCAGCCTCAGGATCAGGACCGTGGTTGCAACACGTTTTTTTCTGTTCTGCACCCCACAAAAGCTGCCGAATTGCTCCCATCCTGGCCCTGAAAGCAGAACAGCCACATTCCTACAGCTCTATGCTCGTAACTTTGCCTGCTGGCCAGCTCCAGGGAATCCACACCGCTTATCAGCACCCTAAGGCAGTGCCAAAAAAAATAACTTGACATCTGAGTTTATTCAACAGTAGGACTTGTGGAAAGAGAAATCCACAACCAGAGCTTGGGTTATCTTCTTCCCGCTCAAAAAGTGAAGATGACAGGATGGAATAGTGGAAATGAGGAAAGGATGATTCTACCCATCACACCTGAACAACCAGGACACCCACCCACCACTACAGAAAGAAAAAGTCGGTCCTGTCAACATTAAAAGCTTGCTTGTGCAAGCAGAGAAATATGTCATTCTATGGCAGCAGTTTGAGGGGAGTTTTGTTGTTTTTTTAAAAGACGCATGAGCAGTAAAATCATAAGGCATCACATTCCCTCCACTGAGAAGCCTCCGAGGTGCTTATCTGTATGGAAAAGGGCATCAGAGAACATGGAGAAGTTCCAGCCTTTTACAACATTTCCTGCTCTGGGAAAGAACACTTTGGTGTCCTGTTGACGTGGGACTAACAAGAGGGGATGCTAATACAGGGATCCTGAGAGTTGAAATTGTTTTAGTCTTGTTTCCTTCACTTCTGTTACTATTTGATATAATAAACAACCAAGTCAGTATGATTTTATGTATTAATTTGCAGCCCCAAAACCTAGTATTTATATGCAATTTTTAATTATACAAAAACACTGGCTCCAAATAAGCAAAGTCCCTTTTATTTCCCCCAAGTCCAACAGAAAATGATCTTTCTTCAGAATAGATTTATTCATACTTCACCAATCAAAACCACAAAATCCAAAAAAAAAGACCAAATCGACTCTGAATGAACCACTGGGATTTGGGTTGGATTCGTTTGGTTTGTTGTGCTTTTTTTTTTTAACAATGCTTCAAAACGGAGTTAATTCATTAATTACGCACATTAAACTCTCAGCAACATGCAGAATAAGCTGCATCCGTAAAGAACCAAAGGGACATGTCCTGGAAGCTTACCCCAGTGTCTCTTTTTTATCCTATTAGCTCCTTCAAGCCTTCCTCATATGTATATTTCTTTAACTTAATTGATTACTTCAGATTCCCTTAGGATGCACGTTATCTGATGATTCAGATAGCCATGTCTGTAGCTAAGAACAATTGTAACTGCTACTTGGTGCCCTTTCTTCATCCTTCCTTTTTGTGCTCTTTGTTCACAGCAGATGAAGAAAAGGCAAGCTGGGGGAAGGCATTTTATTGTTAGGTCTTTTTTTTTATGGTTGCAGGGTTTTCTTGGAAGCAGCAGGCAAAAAGGACCAGATTCTTTAAAATACAAGAGGTTCTTTTTGAGTTAAGTCTGCTTAGGCAGTACTGTTTTATTTTCAGTATACTAAGTAAAATACGACTTACATTCGTCTTTCTGGCACTTCTTACCTTCAGTGCAGGAATATTAATGAATTCACGGGACGAAGCTTTGAGATATGAAAGCATGTATTGTATAGGACGGTACGAATTTTCTATGTAATCACAAACAGGCAAGAGAATTTTTAAACCCCTCATTTACTGACTAATTTTAGATTCACCCCTCTAGACTACATCTGATAAACAAAAAGCAAATTAAGAGAATGAGATTCACACCATACGGAGACAACCAAACCCAAATATTTTTAATAGTTCTGATTACAGCTGGTACAAAGAAATTATTTTGACAAATGAAAATTGTTAATTAAGAGGAAATTAACATATAAATAGAAACATATCTCAAAAGCAGTTGAAACAGTCTTCTGCAGAGCTGATACAAAGCTTTGGTTTCTTGTATCTCCTAGTCCCTCTCTTCTCTCAACCTCCCATTTACTAAAGTCAGTTAAAAACACCAAGCAGTAGTTGTGAAGGTTAAACTGCAGTTCTTGGAATACAGACAGTAGCTTTAAAAGAGTGATAAGACTGTTTGGAAATAAAAAATTAACACTCTGGTTTACCATCATGGTAATTGCCAAAAACACAAACAGATCACTATTAAATTATTATTTTTTGTAACCAAACCATTTGAGGTGGTTTTTTTTTTCCTAGAAGCAGAAAGAGTCATCAGAAATCTGAAAATAAGTTTACTTTGCAACCATACAGCTCACAGACAAGCTCTATGTGCAGCACCTAGAGAATCGCAGCTTCCCATGACCTCAGCCCTGCCATTCTCACCACTTCAGCTCTGGAGACTTGCAGGACTTCTTCTGAAGCCCCATACCTACATAAGACTCAGATATCACAGGAAACAGTCTGTGGACTCTTTTTTTTTTTTTTTTTTTTTTTTTAAGACGATGAAGAAGAAGAAGAAAACATCCAGTAGGTAAAAGAACAAAAACTTGAATTTTAAGCACTGGAAACCTAGAAGGCAAAAAATTGGTATTTTTAGCATCGTATTGTTTAAGGAAGAGGGAGAGGACTGACTCACTGTGCTTCTGAATGCCTGGGGATTGGCAACTGGTAGTTAGGAATTCATTTACATTCTTTACCAGAGAGCTGTGCTGCTTCTGGTCATGTTTCTTTCTGAACTACACTAAGTACACCAGGGACAAATCCTAGACCAAGGCCAAATGAGTGTTACCCATCGAACAACATGCATATGCACAGCTGGTCTTTTGTACCTTTTTGGCTACAGGAAAACAGGGAAGGGGAGCTAAACCAAAATAAACCAATGAAATGCAGGAGATCATGTCTTTAAAAGCAAGTCCCATGATTTGTGGCCAAAATCATGATTTAAGGAGTCAGATGGGCCTAGCAATCTTTTAAAAAACAACAACAAACCCCAAAAAACCAAACAACAACCACCAAAAAAATCCCACTTCTAAAACTGGCAAAGCAGGATACAGACAGGATCTGCTCAGCAATGTTTCAATGGGCTGGTACTTAGTATACGTTGAAAAGTGCTGAGATAAAGAGGTAGGTAAGCCTAGCTTAATGAGTAAACCACAAACCACTCTCCATTACTTACATTCAGACCTCGGGCACCACTCTCCTCCAGCTATGTGAGCAGCCCCCTCTCCTCTCGCCCTGCTGTTTCCACGGTCTTTCTGGGTAACCTTTTCTTGCTGCCTGTGTTCCCTCTTCTTATAAAATTCTGCTATAAAGTTTATACAAACCATTCACAGAATAGTCACCCAAGACAGCAGTGCTTCAGTTTTATTTATTGCAAAATTACAACAAAACTGCAACGATCAAACTCACAGCACTTGAAAACACATTTCTCAATGGGATGCAAATGGAAGGACATAGATTAAAAAATTGGCCTTTCTCCCTACCCTCACACCCAGTCTCCTTGAAGACTGTCCAAAGAAGGTAAAGACCACAATAAAATTAGAATAAGATCCAAGAAGAAATCTAGTTGACAAGATAATTAGTGAGGCACAAAGTGCAATAGTGAACATTCTGGGAAAAAGAAAAGGCTTGCTTTCTTCTCCAGATGTGCCTATGGTTTGTATTTTAGCAGCAGCAGCACAATAAAGCATATTTAACAGCACAACAGAATTATTCCCTCCCATATATCAATCCTACCACTTCTGAAATAACTAAAATCTGCAACAAATTAAGAAATTAACTCACAATGACTTTAGTTCATTTGAAATTGTTTTCTGTAAACCTCTTCTTTCAAAGTCTTTTAGCCACACAGATTTGAAGCAACAATCAACACTCTCTAGAGACGGTCCTGTGGGACTATATTTTTTAGGCTTCTTGGACAGACAATCTTCTTGATTAGCCAAAACAAAAAGAGAGGGTGGGGAAAGAAATTGTAGAAATAAAAAGGTGTATCAACCCTGAAAAACCTCCAAGTACAGACCTAGGAGAATTAGTGGATTATGAGCAGATTGGTCATGCAAATGAGTTATCCATATGACTTAAACCAAACCTGCAACTACCTGTGGATACACACACACACACACCAAAAAAAAAAAAAAAAAAAAAAAAAAAAGAGTCTTCGTTCAGCCAGGCTGAGAAATATCCAAGTTACTCATTTTAGACAAGTATACAGGGCTCAACGTTTTTTTAAAGTTTTAAAAAAAGGCTAAATTGTTAAAAATCGCAGAAACTATAAAGTGGGTTTTTTTAGTTCTTCCCAACAAAAATTGAGAGTTGCTTGCCTAATATAATGAATACTTCTGGCTCCATCAGGAGCTTTGGCATTCTTTGACATTTTCTCTTGAATTACCAGGTCCTGAATTTCCGAGGTTATGAGAAAATATTGCATTTTATGTATTTTTAAAGAATGCTTCTAGCCCTCGAGTACGTGAATAAAAAACCACAAACCTAACAGGCATACAAAGCAAGTAATGTTTTGGATTTTCTTCCTTTTTAAATCTCAAAGCTTTTTAGCCAAATTTATTTTTTTACATCATTTGCTTACCTCGTGGTTGCCATCCCCACAAAAAAGAAACCCCCAAAAACAACAACAAAAAAAAAAAAGAAAAAAAAAAGAAAAAAAAAGAAAAAAAACATCAATCCCTTTAAACTACCCATATAACTCAGGTTTTTTCTTCAAAAACTGATGCTAAGATCACAAATAATTTCTGAGATTTTAAATTTTGCCCATCTTACTTAACAAGCACTAAGAAAGGCAATGAAACCTGTAGGCATGACCTACTTTACGCATGTAAACAAACATCTGCTGTCATTTTCAGACACTTTGAAAACATGAATCCTAGAGGAAGAGCACAGGGAAGCACATTGCCTTCTACAGCTAAAAGCAAAGCACTAACTGTAAGCTTTGTGCTGAAAATACCATGAAATTTAAGTGACAATTTTCTACACACAGTTTTCAAAGCATTTTACTGAAAGCAGTCAAATTTCACAGTGTGGCTCTGTGAAAGAGGTAGCATAAAAGACCCATAAGAAAGGCAGAAGACAGACCACGAACTCACTTGCCTTGTACCTAAGGAAAACACATTTCTTTTTACTTAGTGAGTAGTAGTTAATTCTGGCCTTGCAATGGTGAAACCACAGCAAAAGAGTTTAGTGGCAAGTGCTGTTTTTAAGCATAGTCCTATATTAACATAATTAGTAATCTAACAAAGGATGAAACATGTTCCAAAAGAAACAAATACCAATGCTATTGCACCCACCTCAAAGAAATTAATTCCCTAAAAAGAACAATGAACTTGTTTTCTGTTCCAATCCTTAAGATGCTGTGATTCCTGCACAGTCTCTATACGACAATTAGCAGTACAGAAGGAAGAGATCCAAGTGAAAGCAGACCTCATCTTTTTAATGAACCAATTGCAATTCTGTATTTACAGGTTAAAATTAAAAAAAATCTTTTTTCCAAGCACACATTACTCCAATCTCCCTGACAATTAAGCAGCAACCCTCTTGTAAGTGTTTCACATGCCAAGGCAACTGCTTTGAGAGAAGGGGGAGGCCATTGACAGGAAGCATCGTGGGGCTGTGAAGCTCAAGGCAATAGGAAGTTGCATTCTTGTCAAATATCATTGCACCCAACCATTTCCTTTTTCTATTTAGAGTGGCAGACCAAAATTTCCATCTTGACAGAAATCATTTTAGGCTAGAGCAGTTCAGCAAAATACATGAAAGAGCCCTGTGGTTGCTGATAAGCCTGACCTGCTTAATAATTAAGAACGATAATCTTCCTACAACAACTAAGAGCGATAATCTTCCTACGGGAGCTGTCTTTTGCTGTTTCTGCATTAATCCAAGCCCTGTAGTTTCTTTCTATAATGAAAGAGTACAGGCCTGTGAAACAGCTCAGGCATAGATTTGCCTAGTAGATCTTAACAGCCTATAAGAAGCCTTTCCACCAAACTTCGTAAATACTAAAAATCCTCTTCTGTTCCCCCCCGCCCCAAAACACAGAAGATCACCTAAAGAGGAAGATAAGCAAATACAAAAAACATTCATATCTAGTACTTACTTTAAAAAGTAATAGCAATAATATCTATTTCTAATTTATTCCCTTTGGTATGGATAATTCACCTGATACCACCTACCCTGAAAAGAAACTGTGGAAAAATCAGTAAGTCTACATCTCAAAGCTGCAAAATTCAAGTTTGACACAACAGTGGAAAACATCAGCTTTGACTTTGCATTTATTCTCTTTCATGATTTTTTTCTGTTTAAAAACAAAGTATAATCTTTAAGCATCAACATGTAAGTGTAGTAGTTTACCTCGTGAGCACTCAATACCACTCCTTAAGTCAGTGTATGAAGATTGACAACCAAGATGGGTTCAATACAGACAATTGTTCAAGTGATCTAGACAGCAGTTTACCAGAGCTTCAAACACTACAAATGTGAAAAATTAATCACTACCATATGTAATTATATGCATCAGGCCATACATTATTTTACAAACTGTTAAGACACTGAGGAATTCCCTCTAGAAAACTTTCGAAGTCCTCTTTCTAAGACCAGCCTTCTCAGTGCCATGTTTCAGTTTTATAAGGAGAAAAACTATTGCCTCTATTGACAGGCTTATAAAAAAATTCTCTCCTCTAACAAACACAGCTTAATACAAGACTTTCTGAACTATGTGCAAACTACTCAGAATTTAAACCACATCTACTAGCTTCCTAAGAATATCTACTTTTTCATGTCAAGCAGCACTTTCAACAAGGCATAATACACGACTGCAAAAATATGATGCAAAGGAGAACTAAAAAGAGAAGGAGCAAGGCCTTTCATGGTGCTGCAGGGTGCATCTGTGGTTACACAGTCATCCTGCATAGAGCAGGGGAATAAAGATGTTCTCTCATACCCCAGGGGCTGCTACCAAAGTGACAGACAAATCAGTAACCAAATAAGAACACCATAAAAACAGCTTAAATCCAAAATTAACACTTCCAGCTCACAGAAGCATCACTTTTCGTTCGCCACTCCTCCCAGCTGGGATGCATTACATCTTCTTTAGTCCCCCTCCAAGTGTTTTGGTGTCACTGGACAAAGCTTTTTGTTCTGGTGCAGTAACCTGTTGGATCTATGCCATTCTACAGATGTGATGCATAGTAGTAATCAGACAAGATATCTATTTTCTCAGAAAACAATACAAAATATTTTAAGAACCTTTTAAAATTATAATAGCTACAAAAACAGCTGCAGACTACTTACTGTTCATTCATATTTTAACAACTGATTACATCGTGCATTTTCATCTATACATTTCTATAGTCCAGTCTTATATATCTACTCTTAAAGTAAAAGCTTTTCTTTCCCAACTCCTCACACAAAATTCTGGTTCTACCTCCAAATACATCCCTTTCTGATGGCAGGAAAAAAGATCAGAGAGAAATCCTCCAGGGAACTGGATCATTTCCACTTTCTCACCTAAAGCCAGCAAAACCCCACAGTGACATGACACCACGCAGACAGCTGGCCAAATTTCCCCAGCTGCCCCTTTGAAAAAGTGCAGCTTGCTGTGCTTGCCTGTCTTGTGTCACTTGGCACTCTGGGTTGTGGTACGCAAAATAAAGACAGCTTCATGACTTAGTGCTATTAATAAAAGGAAGCACTCTCACGGTGTACTTGTGACCTACTCCTAAGTACTACCGTACATTTATACTTCGTTAAATCAAGTTGTTAAAGAAAACACATGAAAAAAATTATACCAGAGAATTCAAACTGGCAAAAATTCAAAAATTTGGGCATTACCAGGATTAATAGTTACACTTATTGCAGAAATTACCATGTCCTTACAAAACATCTGGGTTCTGTTGAAGCCAATACACAGCATATGCTCTGAGACAATTTCTTCTGATGTATGAACGCTGCAACCTTCTGTTAAACAAAGCAGAACCATATGAAACACACCCTGTTTCACAGGTTTATTAACAAAATGTCTGCTATCAAAAAAACTTCAGGTATGTTACAGCTGATACCTTAACCTCTAGAGATCTGATTTCCAGCAATGGGCAACCTTAAGCCAAGTTAACATTTGTTTCCTTCAGCAGGAAAGCTGGTCGGGGAAGGCAGAGGAGAAAAATGAGCTGAAGAAAACCAGCGGGAAGTCAGCTTTTGATTACTTTGTATCAGTTAAAAGAAAGTACTTGCAATCACACACTATACTAAAACTACATCTCTCCTAGATTATTGTATTTTCTCCTTTATTTCAGAGCTTGGAATGTAATTGGAGTTCACTAACTTGAAATTTTCACCTGTAAAACTAAGGACAAAGAACTAGTAACACTATTTTTCATTTTGCAATGAGACACAAAACAGAGGTGTGCTTCCACTGCAATAAAAGATGTGCTTTGTTTCTGCATGCTCCACACATTAACCTGTTTGCCTGTGAGATTAAAACCTCCTTTGGACAGGCCAAAGATCTCTTTGCAGCCCAAAGATGTACTTAAATGAGCCTGGCCCTATATCTCTCACAGCTCCTCCCTCCGCAAGATAAGCAAGTGAATGTCACAGTCCTGTGTGGGAACCCACCAGGACCTGCACAAAGTCCTGATGAAGCCAGTGGGGCCTCTTGTGGGCAGAGGGGCAGCTGGGGTGGGCCTAAGAGCAAGGCTGGCATGGAGCACTTTGCCCCTTCTTATAAGACACATTCAAAAATACAGACATATGCACCTAAGTACATGAAAGTAAGTTTGGCAAGTGCATCCTGCCCTGGAACAGGCTTTTTTTGTGTCACTCCGCAGCAACATTTTACACTAAGAAAATCAGCAACAAGGCTTTGTAAGCTAGAGTTCTGTTTCAAAATACAAGATGTGGCTTTTGGCATGAATATGGCAAAAAAAAAAAAAAAAGCAAACCAAAAAAAAACCCAAACCACAGAGGGGATAAGAAAGCGTGAGCTGCTGCCCCAAACCACAGTGGGTCAGGGTCTTGTCACTCCATCTCACTTTTCCACAGCTTGTAAAATCTCAGCAGACAGAGACAAAATGAAAAAAGTGCAAGTGTTCAAACCAAGTATTATTGTCCTCAGTCCAGCACTCACACCCAGCATGACTTCTTTTCCAAGCCAGACCTCTCAACAAAGCCATGACAGACATAGGGCAATTTGCAGTTCTGCAAGTCTCAAACAAACCTCCTCAGTTTGGGAACAAAAGTGAAGGTCCACATCTCAAATTTTAGAATTGTACAGGAGTTTTTTTTTATGTCTGGGCACTGCCCTCCCCTCTCTGCACATTTCAGTAATCATTCCAAGAACAACCCATCCACCAAAACATAGCTCACCGCTTCAATGACCAGAAAGCATGAATAATTGGTTTTATTTAAAAGAAAAAAAAAAAAAAAAAAACCCAAGAAAAGAGGAAGCGGGGGGGCCGGGGGGGGTGGGGGGGGGGGAGGGGGTGTTTGTTTTAAAGCAACTACCCACATCTGTGGGATCAGTCACGTTATCCCAGCAACTCTAGGAATGCTCACAAAGGCCAGAAATGCCCTTTTTTTTTTTTTTTTTTTTTTCAAAAGGGCAGTTTAAATGCTGCAGAAACTGGGTCAGCAACAGGCCACTGAAATATCTAAGCAGGCAGCAGGCACCTTGTGCGCTGTAGGCAGCAAGCTTGCAGCAAAGGACATGAATAAAAGACAGAACACACCAAGACAGAAATCAGACAATAACTATTGAAGAAAGGCAGTTAATAGCAATAGAGCACGTAAAGTACGGGTCAAGGAGTCGGTCAAGTACAGGCCCTTCAACTCCCTACCCTCCTCCAGTTGCCAGGAATCAAGATCTAGACACAAACCAGCGATGCACATGGCATATACACTAGCATGCAGGCACGAGCAGGTACATTAAATCCACAAAATAAGGAACTGCAACACTTATCCTATAATATCACACAGCCACTCAGTTTCTGAAGGCAGTGCAGTGCTCCTTATTCCTCCAGTCTCATTTGGAAAGCACAGGAATTTCACAACTCACTCTTATATACAGATAGCACAGTCATCATCTCTGTTTGGGTCTTTACAGTTTGTATGTTTATTGATGTGTTTATTGCAGAGACCTTCATTTTCAAGTGCCAACCCAAAACTGCAGTAGATAGGGCAATGTAATTCAGCACAAAAAAAAATACAGATGTAGGTAAAAATGTAAGAGGTGACCTACAATGTCACTAGCGAGATCTGAGTTGCTGACTGCTTTGCACCTTGTGTGATAGCTGACATGAAACAAGTGTGCAGCAGGACTGTTTGCACACTTCTGTTAGCCAGAGTGGCGAGACTTGATTCCAAGTTGCATAGATCCTCAAATTCACTCTCCGTAAACCAAAGTGGTGGTTATATAAGGTGCAAGCAGTTATGAATAGGCCACTCTCTCCTTTGTCTCATTTCACTTCCCTTTTACTATTGTGTATCTTTCCTTTCATCATTAAGATTGCAATCTGCTGTTGCCCCTTATCAGTTTTGCCTATCACTTGAAACAAGCAAGCTTTCATTTTCCTCTTCCTACCAGTACTTTCGTTCACTTTGTGTTTTTATCAGGGCCACTTTTTTTTTTTCCCCGCTATCTTTAGTCATTTTTTAGTACTTCCCTCCTCCCCACCTCTGGCAATTACGCCGTGTCCTTCCCCTGCTGCCAAACTCTAGCCTAGACGGGTTCAGCATCGCATACGAGCAGTTTCTGGCACGGCATTAAGCAAGATGTCTCAGTAACATCATGTGCAACTCACAAGGACTGCCGGACCTTTTCTCAATATGCGTGGATGGCAGCATCCTGTAGCAAGGAGGTTTTGCTTTCACCAACATGCTGCTCTGAGCTTTGGTAAGAGGCAGCAGGATGAAGCAGAGCACCCTGCATATTGACAAAGAGAGAAGCTATAAGCAGCAACTCCCCAAGAAAGGTCTGGTTGTCCATTGATTCTGCAGCAGAGCTCTGATCGTATCTGAGGTGCAACAGCCTCTGCTCCAGAGCAACTCAGACTGAGGCCAGCTATCTTAAGTCTCTGAACTTTGAACAAAAGCCCTGAGCAGAGGAGGCAGGTCAGGCTCACTGTGCAAATCAGAAATGCTTGGGGTTTGGAAAAGTTACTACAAATTCACTTGCCAGCTTATCCTTTGTAACAAGAAACTGAACATAACAAAGTAGCAGAGGCGGGAGAGCTCGGGGGACACATGGAACACTCCCACATCCTGGCCTCTGAGATTAGGAAACCCGTCACTCTGAAAGGCTGGGAAAACCAGGCTGCTCCCGAGTGCAATTCAAAGCAGCTAAATTAAACTCCTTGACCACCCTCTGGTGAAACTTCTCTCTCTCTTACTGCAGAACGAGCTGGAGATGACCAGCCTTCCAACATCTAAAGCTCTATCCTGAAATTATGTCTCTACCATTGCCTAGGTGGCTGGGGATGGAGCTTCCTTTCATACCGGTCACTGATGACGCTAGTCACTGAAGGCCAGCTCCAGGTCATGGCGCAGGTGAACCTGGCCTGGCTACTATCCTTACAGCTCTTCTGTTGCTCTGAAACACAATTTTTTACCATGATTGGTACAATCTGACCAGTGTCATACTCTCTACTTACATTGATCCGCTTTCAAGTAACACGTGGGCAGCGCAAAAGTGCCATGACATATGGGATACCACACAAGGCTGTAATTATGAGCCAACAATACTGCAAAATAGTCTCACGGCCTCAATAACACTACTGGTTTTCCTACTTAGGCGCTAACTTGCTGCCATCTCCTCCTCAGATGCAGGGATCCTCAGCTCTGGCTCCTCATCAGAGTGTGGGCCTGGATTTGCAGCAGACTCTCCATCAAGAGCTGTGTTGGGACAAGGGTCCAGTGAGCCCAAAAAGGAAAAAAAATGCAATGCTGCAGTCCAGTTTGTTGGAAGAAACTCAGTCAGATAGTGGGCACTTAATGAGGGGAAAGAAAACCACCCCTCCTCCTGCAGTAAAACCCCACCACCTCTCCACCCAGAGGTTTAATATCAAGAGACCGGTTTAACCGTGATGCTGGGCAGTACTTGTTAATATCAACAGCATCACTACTCCAAAACACTTGGGATTTGCAGTCAATGCATGGTGCAGGAGCCAACCTGCTACGGCATTACTTCAGCTGCTGCCTGATTCCCAAACTGCACCAATATTGTGGGTGTCCAGCCCTGCAGGCGATGAGTCATTTGCCAATAACTTTGGTAGAGTCCTAAGGTAAAAACACAAACATTTCATATTTCAATTTCAGGCACTTGTCATAATTCTTAGGCTGTTGTTACTTTTGAAGTATAGAGTAAACAACACAGTAATTTCTGCAAAGGCTACCAAAACTTCCAGGGCAACATCTGGTATCTGCAACTGTGAAATTTCATGCAATGTACTCTTCGTACTCTTTGAGGTTTTTTTTGTTTTTTTTTTTTCTTTGAGGATAAATTGCAGTGATTCAATAAAAAAAAAAAAAAAAGAACTCTTGTACTGTCAGATAACTCAGTAAAATTCTACCATTTTTGCTTTTCATCCTACAGCTCTTTCAGTAGTCAGCTCCATTGTGCAACAACTACCAACACTACAATGTACCCGAGATGGGTTTCAAATGTAGTGAAAGGTACCCATAGATTCCATCCATTTGTAAACACTGTCTGTAACAGATGAGTAATTAAGAGCTTTTACATATTCCAACCAAGAAAAGCCTTGAGAAGGTGTGTCCTAGTTTCAGCTGGATAATTTTCCTCCTAGTTGCTGGTATAAGGCTGTGGTTTGGATTTAGTGTGATAATAATGTTGATAACACACTCATGTTTTAATTGTCACTAAGCAGTACTTATCCTAAGTCAAGGACTTTTCCATTTCCCATGCTCTGCCAGAGAGCAGGTGGGAGGATTGCCAGGAGAGCTGACCCAAACTAGTCAAAGGGCTATTCCACACCATAGGACAGCACACCCAGTATATGAACTGGAGCAGTTGGCCAGGGGGGTGGCTAATCACTGCTCAAAGCCTGGCTGGGCATCAGCCAACAGGTGGTAAGCAACTGCACTGTTCATCACTTGTCTTTCTTGGGTTTTATTTCCCTCTCTGTTATCTTCCTTTTCATTACAATTGTTGTTATGCTTATTCTATTTCAATTATTAAACTGCTCTTATCTCACTCAACACATGAGACTTTTAGGTTTGGTGTTTTTTTACCCCAGTTGTCCTCTGGGGAAGTGAGGAGAGTGAGCAAGCTTCTGAGTGGTGCTGAGTTGTCAGCTGGGGTTAAACCATGACACTATGGTACACTTTGTCACTCTTGTGGAGAGCCTTAAAAAAATGGCACAGGTGCATTTTCAGTTGTTTGTGGAAACTGCATCTCTCATCTGAGTGCACTTACCACAATGGAGTTAAAAGGTAGCTCAATATACAAGAATCTCCAGACCTTGGAAGGCATACAAAGGATCCTCCTCGCAAATAACACAAAAGCAAGCGTCCATCTGTTTTTTCTCTCTGCACTGCTAAACACATCACACTGACTGCTGGCTCAGAGTCAAAGAAGTCTCCAAAGTCGCTCTTTGTTCTAAGTGTATTCCCAAGGGCTGCACAACATGCTGCTGCGACAAACATGGACTGGTGTCCAAAATGCCAGGAGATGGCATCCAAGCACATATTCAGTTTCACAAATGACCGATGAACCTGTTTTCATTCTCACTGACAAGAAACAAGTACCTACAGCCAAAGGCCTGCAAAGTGGCGCCCAGTCCCCCCAAACTCACATGCTGCCTATGGAGGAACTCTTCAGAAAACCTCAAGGGAGAAGGATTGCCAGCCAGAAGCAGGATGCCAGGTAGTCTCTTTTTTTGGTTTAGTTTGGATATCCAGACATTGCAGAAATAGCTGAAGCAGCTTCATGAGAAAGGTCAAGACCTCAGTACGTCTTTTTTTTTTTTTTTTTTTTTTTTTTTAAGTTAAGTATTAACATTTGGATCCACTGCTTGCCAAACACTGTCAGCTCAGAAGGAATCATGCAGGAGCTGACGATGACAATACTTGCAGTGATTCAGCTGGTCTTCAGAGCTTCTGGAATTCTGATAGTCTATATAACAACCCCATACTGGACTCTCTCTTAGGACCTGCAAAAGCTTTTCAAGTATATATCCACCACATAGGTGACCAGGAAAAAGTCCTCCAATAAATCCAATAAACCAGCTTGCAAAAATATAGCAGCATTCAGGCACACAGAGAACAACAAAGAACAGTGAAAAGACTAGTTGAAGTATCAGCATTTCATACAAGATCTTTAAAAGCTGGGAAATTCCCACTCATGAAATAAACATATATGTGTTATCAACACAGCAGACAGTACCAGAAACTAACTTAACCACATTACAAGCTAGTCATTTATCTATCTACTTTGTAAAGCCAAGGCTATTTAATTCAAAGTTAACTTGTTTTTTGGAGACAAAAGTGCAAAGATATGTGACAATCGAATTACGCTTCAGTCTCTCTAATAAAATAACCAGGTCTCAGAGAGAAACACTGAAACAATGAACTGCAATTTTAAAAGATGAAAGCAATACATAGTGATTTAACTATACAAAAGAAATAGTAGGAACAATTTTGACTTAAGGTCACTTTTTCTTCTTCCTATGTTTAATTCATGTTTATTAGTCTTCCCAGGCATTCTCAACTGTGTCAAATTATCATCCTGTTGATATAGATGGATCTCCGAATGTCAGACAAGTCTGCAGTGTCAGGATTGCTAAGGAACTGGGGTCTTCTATAATGCAAGCTCAGCTACGTTACTGAAAGTGTCACCATCCCATTATCTGAGACAGCAGCTTCTAGGCTTGAAAAAAAAAGTTTTCTGTATTTCATAGAAACATAGAATGGTATCGGTTGGAAAGGACCTTTAGAGATCATCTAGTCCTACTCACACTTCCTTAAGGCACATGTTGTTGTGAACATTGTAACAAAACTTCTTGCCTAGAAAGCACTACTTCTAACTGAAATGCAACTACTGCAAACCAGAGTCAACACAGTCTATGCTTTCAACAACACTGATGATGATACACTGTCTTAACTTTCTTCTTTTTACTTCCAAGTCCTTCCAGGTTCTTCATGAGTCTTCACGAAGTTCTGGAGTACAAGTTGACTTTTATCAGGCAGTAACAAAAGGTATTCTTTTGCACTTCAAATTTCTTAATTTTGATATCTGTTGTAGTTTTGGTATCCAAGTGGGTTTAGGCCCATCAGGGAACAAAAGACCACGATTAGCCTCAAGTACCAAAGACTTAAGGATTGCTAAAGGGCAGGGAGAGCTTAATTGCCTGCTTAAGGTGCAGGACAAAACAGACCAGGCTACTCGGCTTGGGGAAGAAAACAGAAAATAATTTAATACCAACTAAAGCATAAAACCCCAAAACAGAACCAAAACAACACAGAATGGTACAAAGATGAAGGGTCTGACCAGCCCTTTAAGACCACCTGCTCCCCACTCTTCCCCTCTTCCCGGGCTCAGAGCCCTGATCCCAGTGTTTTATACCTCCGTCCCCCCTGAACGGCCCAGGGGGGCAGGGAGTGGGGGTTTCAGTCAGTCCGTTCCTGGTGGCTTCTGCCGTTTGTTTCACCTCAGGGCAAGTGGGTTCTGCACCAGTCCTCCTTGCAAGTCCGTGGGGTACTACACACACATGGCAGCCCTGCACGGGCTGCACCGACGCACATTTGTCCCAAAGCCCTGCACGGGCTGTACCGATGCTCATTTGTCCCAAAAGTTGCTGCTCCTCTCTGCCTCTCGTGTGGGGCTGCTCTGCGGTGCACAGGCTCTCCAGCATGTCCTGTGCCATGACCGCCTCCCCCACACAGTCTCTGGCCCGTCCGGGCACACTCACATGAAGTTGCTGCTGCTGATCCATAGGTTGCAGGGGTACCGGCTGCACTCTCACCACGGCTTGCAGAGGGGTCTCTGGTCTGATGCTCCATCCTTCCTCCTTCTCCGACTGTGGGGTCCGCATGGTCGCCTCCATCTTGTACCACTCTTACACCTCCTGCCTGGCACCTCAAATTCCCGTCCCTAAATAGTGATCGCAGAGGCGCCAGATTGGTCCAGCCAGGCCGGGGGGTGGGTCTGAACCCAGGAGTCAGGGGAGAGTCTAAAAAACTTTTACCGGGTCTTCACTGCAACCCGCTCCCCCTGTTACTAAGCAAAAGCAACTCCTTGCTAAACCATGACAGTGGGTAAGACTGTAAATCACCGACTACAGCTCACTAGATCCCGTAGCATCTACAACAGTACGTTAAAGGACGAGGCTACCAGAAGAGAAGAACTCCACCAAAAACAAGAACAGAGGGCTATTTCTTACCCTCTTCTTGGAAAACATTTTCCCTTCTCTTTTTCCTCATAATTCTGAGCAAAAGAACTTCAACATTACTTTTTTTGACTGAAAAATTTATATAAAATACAGTTGTGCTACAGAAAGCAAAGTCTGTTTTGTACTCACTCAAAAAACAATCTCAGTTGTCCTTGTTTAACTCTATTTTGATTGGACCTTCCAAAAGTTAGCAAGACAAAACCAAAAAAGTAGATTTATTTGAACATCACTTTGGGGGCAGGACATGGAGAGAGAATAAGGTGAATGTTAACACAGCCAGTTTTGCCCTCGTTTTTCCTTATCTCAGGTGTCAGTCTGGACCTGGACATAACATAGAATGGCGGACCCCTGAGAGGACAAATAGACATCTAAATTATTCACACGGACTACATGTTTCTCCTAGGTAATTAGCTTATTTGATTAAAGCAAATATTTGCAGCGAGTACTCAGAATGCTGAGAAAGAGCCAATACACACTGTCGTCACATACAAGCATAATATTTGATATACTCTTCCTCTCCCTAAAGTGGGCAGGACTATTTTGTTCTGATGAAGAGGGGAGCTGGTCAAGAAAAAGTCTCTTCCCAAAGCACTTACTGAAGAAAATGAATAAAAAATTATGTTTAAGACATTGTAACTAAGATATTTGTTTTTAAAAAATAGATTTTAATTTAAAACCAAGCCTGAACTGAACAGAGGTGGAGATGAACTATTTGCTTTGTTTTCCTGACCGTGGTTTTACTTCTGTTACTATGGTAAACACTAAAATTACTGAAAAGTCTCCTTCACCTCCTTGCCTGTAAGTCACGCACTCAAAAGTCACTGCCAGGAGCACAGCTTTCTCAGAGCATGTTTGCTAGTCAAACAAAAATACATGGGGCATTATAAGCTAGGTTTGTGTTACCTTTGAGTCTCTAAGTGAGAAGAGAGGCAGGTAACAGCACTGTCCATAACACTTTATTACACTGCATCAGGTTGATTCAAGGTAACTTTATACTTAGCTTCCAAAAATCAAGCCAGCATGCTGAGGTTGACGATTCAGAAGTGGACCACCTGCAAATTCCTCAGAGTGAGCAAGCTGTTGTTTTAGTTTTTTCTATTTTGGCACAATTTGCTAATCTGCAACAGGAGAAAAACTATGAAGCTAAATGCTTATAGGTATCAACTTTCAAATTGCTGACACTGGTCTATTATTCCAGATGTCTACCGTTTAACTGCATAATAGTAAAATTAAAATGACTGCAAATTAAGCCCTCTTAAGGGCAACAAAGAAGCAGCTATTAGGCAAGTAAAATAATTTATTAATAATAAATATATATAAAATCAAATCTTTTGTGGCCTACTGCCCACAAACCAGAAGGATTAGCCTGAGATTAACACACATCTGAAATTCGTTATTAGTGTATTAAAATGTAAAAGTAGAAGCGTAAGAATAAAGTTGCTATTCTGAACTACTTATATTATAGAAGTAGTACATATGGACTAAGTGGACACTAAGCTTACAATGATTAGGACAATGACAAACATACCACATCAGCTGTTTGCTTTTCCTATTTTTTCCTCTCTTCTCTAAACACACGACATGTGTCCTAATGTCTCCTTTTTCCAAAGAAGGCAGGTTAAGTTTAACAAAAAAAAAACTGCCATGTTCCAGACCAGACTTGCAGAGCACTAGCAGCATGCAGCAGCTTGGCATTAATAGCTGACCCTTCCCATGTGTTTGCTGAATGACTATACCAACAGTCTGTGTCACCACGAGATCTGTCTCTGCTTTTGCATAGCTTTGCAGTCAGTACCAAAACAAACACAGAATGAGAAATAAGATGCCATATGCCCTCGTCCTACCTGTTTAGATCAGGATTGTCCTAACTCTGAAGACCATGCATGCTGGATGGACGCTATCTCAAACCACAGGCTACAGGAGTTTACCTCTAGCCTGACATGCACAACACATGGTGTACATATGTGGGCACTTGCCTTCAACATTCCATACTATGACAGGCTCTGTGTTTTGCCATATCATCCACTCAAAATCCATCGAATGCCTTCAAAGCTATCCATCACATTAATGTAAATGTTTTACCTTCCTCCTGCCCAACAGCTGCTGATTTGATAAAGCATTACTCCCAACATATAAGCTGCTTTTCCTCTCAGGCCCACACTTTCAGACACTTCCAACAAGAGTTACCAGAGCAGTAGATTTGGCAAAAAAGCAGTACAGAAACTAAAACTGTTTCTGGCATACCCTAGACAGAAACTAAACAGAAAGAAGGGACGCCATAAAAAGGTATGCAAGAAATCTACAAAAGACAGGAAGCTTAGAGTGTGGGAAAAGGAAGTAAAGAAATTATTAACAGAAGAAAAGAAAGACATAGGACACCAAAATGTAAAGCACAGTTTATTTATCCATTTAAAACAGATTATTACATGTGAGAAAGTTTATTCTAGTAGCACACATCCATAAATATAGCTTCCTCACATACACTAATCCCTGTGCAAACAACAACCTCACAGCCCCAGCTGGGAGGAGACTGTCATTGCCTGCTACTTTTACTAGTATAGAAACTGAAGTAAAGACAATCTCGGTGCCTTTCCGAGGCAGCATGAGCAATATGAAAGTGCAAGTGCCAATTTTCAATTGCCACACAAAGATTGTCTTCCATTTATCAAAGTCAAATTGTCACCCATAGACGAGAGAGTCCATTTTAGTTCAACAAACAAACTGACAGATCAGTCACTGCTCTGACCATGGTATCTTCCAGCCCAAGAGAGCACTCACAATAGCGAGGGAAATACATACCAGCAGGGCTTTTTTGACGTCAGTAGACAAGATTTTACTGATAGTAAGTGGCATTACAGCAGCATATCAAACAGTACTTAAATCTGTCCACAGATCATCTTTAAAATATTTCAGTTAGTGTCAATTAAGATCGACACAGAGGACAGTAGTTTGACAGCTCTTTGCAAAACACAGCAGGACTGTCTCATTTGTCATTAACTCCAGATCCTAGAAAGCCATAGTGTTAGCTCCCCAGACTGCTGGAAAACACTCCCCAGCTAAGCCTAGGCTACTGCTCCTATTTTAGAAATGTCTGAATACAACTTCAAAACAAATAAATACATGGACAGCTGACTCATTTGCTAGCACACAGCACTGACATGCAACATCCCAGGAAAAAACAAAACAAACCAGGTTTTTTTACTCCCTGTGCCAACAGAGAAGCAACACAATTTTGCAAAAGGAACAATACTTTGGAAGAAGTAACACACATGACGTCATAGCTGTCCCTAACAACATTTAATACAAAGTTCAGCAAGGCAAAGTTCATCAGTGAATGAATTACAACACATAAAACAGATGAAAGAGTAAAGCAGCAAGAGCTCGGCCTGCTACCTTGTCTGTACCTGGCTGAAGCGTAAGGAAGGATATGAAGAGTAACACTGATAGTTCCCTTCCAAACCAATCTGTTTCTTCATGTACAAGAGATCTCTCAGCTTTCTTGACCTTCTAGCAACTTTCCTCAGTAAGCTTTTTTCAATTCAAATTATGCTCTGTGTTCCCCGTAGGCATTTCCTTAGGGATTCTCCCCAAGCATAAAACGTAGGTACATGCATTTCACCTTCAGTCCTTCTAAGTATTATATAAAGCAGATTTTATTTCTTCAGGCATCCAGTAAAACTCTAAATTACTAGTTCCTTAGTGATGTGATGAAATTTCAAGTAGGATATAACAGCAGTGACTTATGAATTAAAAACAAAAGAAAGCAGGTTTTGGTGCAACCAAGTAGAAATTCTGGGTATACCATAGAAATGTATTACTTTTTGCAAGTGCATTAATGTGACAAGCTTTTTCAGAAGAAATATAGCTTTTCTTTTTTTAAATACAAATGGATTTATGCTTCTTTCATAAAAATAACCTTCCAAAACTATTAAAAAGTTAATAAAAGCAACACTTGCTATTACAAGTTAGGACCAAGTGTATATCCTAGGGAAAGTCTTCATGTAATTTTTCAAATACTTTCAGGGAGTAAGCTTGATGACAATCTAAATGATCTGTGGTACCTGACACAAGCTTAAGATGTAATCATTGTTTTAGGATGGTTCCTTTCAAAAACCTTATGAGCTCATTGACACTCTCTAAACTATGCTTCAGCCCATCATTTTCAAACACTTTCTCAGAGGATACTCAATTTGACTTCGAATAAAGATGTTCTCGAACATTTCCCTTCAGCAAGCAAAAGCAGAAGGAAAAAAAATCTGGTTGATCCTAACCTATTTTTCAATCTTACCACCAGTACCATGCCATTAATTTCAAAAAACTGGACTGTCAGAAATTATGGTGCTATAACCAGAGGCTTTTTTGAAGGATGAGTCACCTCTGAAGTGTCTTAACAGTCCATCCATAGCACCAGACTCATCTATGCCACTTGACTGGAGATGAGACAAAATTGTGGCCAGTGACAAGTTGCCACATACAACCTCACCACCTGAGGCAGGCTCATTCTCCCCAGCCACTCTGAATTTTTCCTGAAGCAAAGGTTATAACTACTTCTCTTAAGTATCCCATGAGTAATTTTTCAGTCTGTGCACCTGGGAGTGTCTCTCAGGCAACTAGTAAACTCCTGCCTTCATACCTTTACCTTACAATTTCTCTTCCACATCTAGAGCACTATTTCACAGTCACAGCAAAAATCACAGGATTAGGAATAATCCCACTTGACAATCAGGAGAGATCAAAGTGCCGAGCACCAGCTGTCACTCCTGAGGCTGCACTATCACCCTAGCGGGAACTCACTGTAAGCTGACATCATCTACTGCCCCAAGCAGCTCCCATCCATGGGGTCAAATGCTCTCCCAGTGATCAAAGGCAAGGGTTCAACAGAAATGCTTGACTAAGCTAACTGCATCACACTTAAAATTTTTCCTAGCAGTTGGTACCTACCTACCCAAAGCAACAAACCCATAACTGCCGCAAGTAAAGGCTAAAAAGCTTCCTTACTTGCTAATTATGTACCATACTCTCAGTATTGTATGGCTTTCCTTTCTGATTAATGCACATCACATACTAAATAGTACATGCTCCACATCTGGAGTACAACAGTTTACTCTGGTGCAAGTACTCTTTAACATGTGTCAGCTGGGAAACTGGATCCTTTCTCCAAATGGGCGACTAGGAATGTCATATATGTGAATTTCTCTGTTTATCTGTTTTTCTTGTGATTATCCAGTGTCTAGTTCCTTGCAGGGGTAAACTAAAAAACTGTGACACCATAATTTGTGCACATCACCTAACAGTAACGGCCCTTCACAGGTGCCAGACTTCTGCATTTGACTTGTTCTGCTGCTTTAGCAAAAGTGTAATAAAAAAAAAGCACCTACACCTTCAAAGTCTGCTACTGCCAGCTGCTGGAAGCAGTCACAACTATGAAAGAAACAAACAAACAAAAAACCCCTCAACAACAACAACAAAAAAACCACCCCAACCAAGCACCAGCTTTCTGTCAGCACCTGTCACTGACTTTCCTCTAACAAAACTTCCTGAACCACAGTTGTTCTGGAAGGCACCTTTTTACTTTCCAATGTAAGAAATTGGGTTTTTTTAAGGAAACAAGCTTTTTTAATAGGCTAGTCCAAATACATGTGGCTTTAATTCTGCCAAAGACTGTGGCCTGAAGCAGGATGTACCAGTAACTTAAGTATCTACGATCAAATTCAGAATTTGATCTTGAGAAATAAAACAGAGGAAAGCAACCTGTGGTAGCAGAATCAGAAAGGCAGGAATTGTAGGACGGAAACTAAAGCATTGCTAGTTTTCTTTTTCTCACTCAGAGCAGCTGCAAACCTACGGACCGGACCTTCAAATTAACCATTTCTCACTCACGTCCAAAACAGCACTGTAAAATATTGCCATTTTGACAGTGCCTTCTAATGTCCATGCAAACTTCTCTATTTTTGTTAAAGCTAAACCTAAGGCAAAAATAATGAGACTATATCCATCTCTCTGATGCACTTGCCACAAAAAAACAATAGTAAACCAAGAAGCCCACCCCAAAGGGAAGATCCTGTGATGCACATGCACAGGAAGTCAGTTAACAGACCGTTAAAATAAAAATGAAGTAGGTTAGTAAGCTCCCAAGGGAGTCCATTAACCTAGAACTAAAAACGGAATAAAACAATGTTTTGGGAAGGGACATTCTTCTTTATGCCCCAAGATGCTGCACTCTGCTTCCCTCTGCTCTTGGGAATGTGTTGAATTCCCTATCTCCATTAACTTCTGTTCATACCACTACTTTGGTGCTTTGCTTCTAGGGGCTTCACAGCAAATTTCAGTAGCTTTAGCTGATATCCCTATGCTAGCAGCCAATGCGATACGAGATGCTGCAAGCTCTCAGGTTTTGCTGATACAGAAAAAGGAAATCCCCACGATTTCACCATATAGTAATATAAGCCAAGGGAATGAAAGTTAATCTGGAAAGAAACTAATATATTCTAGTCTAATATGTCTTTGCTAGGTCTTTATAAAGTCCACACTAAAATATTTGGAGCACAGACTGGTATTTACATATAGCAGCAAACCAAAGCAGTCTAAAAGATGCACACAAACCAGTCTCCTTTTAGGCAAGTTTCGTGAAGCATTTCAGTATGACAATAGAAGGATGTTTCCATCCACACAAGCAAACCTTATAAACTTTACTCTCAGAAAACAAGTTCATTTTCGGTGATGAGTAATTGCTAGAGAAATCCTTAAGCATCTGAATAATAAATTTTAAAGCAAAGCCAAATCACTTTTTCCTATTTCCTATCTGAGTCTCAAGAACTATGTATCTTTCAATAATGTTTTTATTATTGCCACAGTAGCCAGTTAGTCCATCAACCTCCAGAGAAAAACAGGCAGGTGGAGATTATTTTTCCCTAAACTACATCTCTCTACTTACTAATTAAAATCTCAGAAACTACCCATATTTGAGACTACCTCTCAATAAAGGGAGCCTGCTCAGGCACACGGTGAAAATTCTGCATCACAAAAACAGCAAACCCCAGCTGAAAAAATCAGCAAGTTCTGTCTTTGTACAGGGAAAATGATAGCTTTCAATAGTTTACCCCTCTTTTCACAAAGGGGGTAGAAAAAAAGAATATCCCCTATGATAGTGTGAATTGGGGGTGTGAGTAACCACTAACCATCACAGCAGGTGTCAGAGGCAGCAGCAATTCTCCCATTCCGTTTCTATAGCATCTTTGTCATTCCCACAGAGATGAAGCCCAGAAGCCATAATGCAATGCTGGGTTTGGAGAGGGCAGCTCCCAAGGGTGCAAAACGAGGGAGAAAAGCCCCACGAAGAAGGATTGCAACACAGGACAAGTTCATTATACTCATCCCCTTCCCCCCTAGCCAGGCTTACTCCTCTGCCAGCTCCCAGCAAGGCTGGTGTTTTATCAGATCTATTCGCCCTCAAACCCAAGCTAAGGGCAAAGACAGAAGATAAATGAGAAAAGCATTTCTGTCTAAGTGCAGCCAGAGCCGTCATAGCACGGTGGCATTACATGTGTTTATTTTAAGTCTTGTGATCTTTCTGGCTGGCATGGCACTGAAAGCTGTACCCACATTAACACATACCAAAGGAAGGAAGTGTTTCACTGGTAGATGTCCAAGCATTTTAATCTGGACGCTTGGAGGAAACAAAATGTGTATTTAAAAAATAATCTGTGATGTTATTTAACCAACCCTTCAAAACAGAGGAGGCTTGATATTAAAAGAAACAGCAGAGTTGAGGCTACAGTTCTTAAGAGCTTTATTATTTATCTGATTTTAAGAAATAATGCAGGATATTTATTGTTCCACAGCAACACATTAATAAGCCTACAGCTTTAAATCTTCTTTATCTCCCTCCTCGCTTTGGTACACATGAACACTCTAAGCCTACTTATATTTGCAAATTTTGGAATGGAAAACTGTCCTCTTGTTTAAAGAAATTAATCACAAAATATACAATAAAGCAGAATTAATAAATGCTTATTTTTTGTGGAAAAGCAATGAAAAGCAAATGTAGCTTAGAGATAAAATAAGGAGAAAGAAACGCAAAAGGGCATTTCAGTCTTGCATACACTAGGTGCTATTTTCTGTTTTTGCTAACAAACTAATATTAGTATTAGTCAAGAAAATCTTAAGCCACAAGTAGTGAAAAATCTATTCAATATTCAGTAGGAAAAAAAAATAATTTCTAGTAGTCTGCCCAGTTACGCTTCAGTATTTCCTAAAGCAACAACCAAAAGTTTTCATGTGAGTTTTGCTTACCTTTGCTCTTGTGGATGCTCTTCCACAGCCTCCTCTGAATCAGCCTGACAAACAGAGAAAATACTATGTAAGAACCTCAGAATTTGCAAAGGATGCATATTATCTCCACATTATCTGTCCCCGTCAGTAAATTTCACTGACCGAGAAACTATGATGCAGAATGCCTCAAAATTCAGGTAACATGGTAACGCCAAAAGCAAAGGGAAGGTACCACATTCCAATGGGGATAGCAAGATCCAAACCCAGATCTTATCTGTGATTATCAGCACGTATAGCAATCAGAGAGAGGAGAAGCTTTAAACACAACAGCTTAGCTCAGTTGCTGGACTAAGAAATTTTGAGATGTGCAGTTAAACTGTGCCAGCTTCCAGTTCACAACTAACCACTTTGAGCTGTCTACAGAAATGAACTCAAGTGTCAGTTCAATGAGCTCCCTTGCAGGAAATCCATTTAAAACAAGCAGGTAGCTGCTCTGAACCAGCAGAGATCTCCAGGAAGGCTTTCAGTACAATTCAAAATGGAGCATGTTATAGCCAGACAACCCTTGCTTATTAAATAGGGACAACTTTAGGGAGATTAACGTTTTTCAGGAAGAGGTCACAGTTATCCTGCCAGGAACAGCTGGTAAGCTTTCTCAGTTAGTGTTTCTGCAGGTGATGGTTCCACAAGATAAGAGCTACAGACCTTAGCAATGAAAAGGTTGAAAAAAAAAAAAATCTCCAAACATCTTTTAAAATTAAAAGAGTGTATCTTCCACCACACCTCCTACTCATTTCCCATGTAAGTGCATCACGGAACAGGTCTCAAGTCACCAGCTTTGACTCTAGCTCCTAATTTCCACTACATACTGGGGAAAAAAAGAAATCACCTGTGCAAACACTGAACGTCTTTCTACAGGCTTCAGATGCTTAAGGAGACCAGTCAGCCCTACTCATCTACTGAAAGGGACTGACAGCAGGATGTCTAAAGACCTGAGACTCATAAAGGGGGAAAAACGACAACCACACTAAAGCAGGAAATTCGGTTAATATTACTACTAATAACTAACATTATGTCTGAATTAATGATGTTGTGGCTATTATTACTACAGATGATGCCAAAAGCTACCAGATGCAACTAAACTTTAATCTTTTGCAGCAAGCAGCTCATCCAACAGAAGCAGCACAGCCTTTACCATAGCATAACCAAACCTGCAACAAGATTGACAGGGTAGTACAAGTTAATTTGAGGATTTGACAACCTTTCTGCCCTTAAAGGAAGGCTGAGATCTGCAGTGTATCATAGGGCTCTTCAGCACAGACCAAGGGGCCCTAGCACGTGGCCTCTCATGAAGACCTGGCTATCTCCTCTGACGACTGGGCCAAGTCCTGCTGTTAAGAGTCTATAAGTACGGTACAACACAAACCCATCATCTGTTTTCCAGCTTCTCTGAGCTCCTTTTTTACTTCCGGGAGCCTCAGCAGGGTACCAAGAGGAGGACTCTTCATCCACTTCCTCGACAAACAGCTTTTCTGCTGCAACAGGCTTGCAAGCTATCCTCATTTTAAATGGCTTATCTCCTCCTTTAAATGGCTTAACATTTGCCAGGCCATCAGAAAGCTGGGACTGTGTCATTACATAGTGCTCACCCTTAACACCAGCTATCTTACCATGTCGCCTCTTCAATTTTTCTTAAATAGTAATGAAGAAAACCTTCCTCTACAGTGCAGTCACAGCATAAAACCTCAATTGTGTAACAAAAAGTATTTTTTTTTAAATCCCCCTCGACTCTGAGCGTGCACATGAGATCCACATACAGCTCTCACCTGTCTTCTCTCCTCTGCACAACACAGGCTACATGTAGACTTACCCTGAGAATCAAAGAAAAGGAAATAAAATCAAGCTTTCTCAAGCTACCGTATCACCAGACAAGTACTACAGGGGGAAGGGAGGAAGGGAATGACTCCTGAAGCCAAAATGCAGGTCCCAGGAGCCTATCCATGAACAGAAAAAAAAAAAAATCCCCTTCCTCCAAACCTCAACCTGACTATGAGCAAGTGCTTATCTTGTGCTAGAAAGCCCCTGAAAGCTCCCATCTCGTGTCACAAGAGCCTGAGCTGACAGCTTCTGCATAATCTGCATGGCCAACCAGCACCAAGTCCTATCAGCACCATCCAGAAGCTCGGCTGGGAGGCTGGAGGAGCCTTTTAACAGCCCAGAGAGGAACACAATTCCCACCCCAAGTCTGTCTCAGGCTTTCACACAAACTATGTGCGTTCAGACAAACCCTGCTTTGAAGTAGGTGACTCTGTACATTCAATTTGTGCATAGCTGATGGGATGCGCCTCTGTTAATGATATACTGCAGTGCTGCATATCTCAGATACATATGCAAAATCAAGGTATTCATCCGCTTTCGAAACCACCAAAACAATTAACCTTATTAGCCCCTGAGCTGCACTGAAGAACAGGAACTGAAGAACAAGTCACTACTACAGGGAAAGTTTCTCTTTCTTCAAAATTCAAGCACCTGAAATATTACCAAAGTAATACGAAATAAGCACTCACTGTAATCTCCTAGAGCATCTGCAGGCAAATTGAAACATACAAAAGGCGTTCCTCTCCTCAGGAAACATCTCACTCCTTTCCTACACACAACATGCAGGAACAGCAGAAAAACCATCACATCAGACAGATGTGGCACTGACACCAAAAAAATGTTTAGTGTATGTTGCCTTTGATGACTTGCAATTCAATCCTGATAATAAGACCTACAACTTCATTATTTCATTTCAAATCAGTTCCTCCCTCAAAACTGAATGGACTGAAAGTGCTGAGTGCCCTGCTCTGCAGGTACCTGACCCACCTGCCCCTGCCTTGAGATGCTCACAGTAATCACCATAGCAGCTCCTGATGGACAGAAACGTGTTAACTGTGACCCTTTAAAATCTTTAAAAAAAAAATAAAAAAAGCAGCGGTGTGCATCATGAACAACAAGTGGCACTTGTGTCTCTCCTTTCATACATTCATGGCCTTGGAAAAAAGAAGGTCTGACACCCTTACTGTGCTTTTCCTTGGGCTCTTTCCCTTCCTTTTCAGGGAAAAAAAAAAAAAACCAAAACCAAAAAACCACCAAACCAAAACACCAAGACACAACTGCTTTTCAGCTTTGCACTGAAGTGCTCCAACAAGGCTGTTTCTATCTGGGGCTTTTTCAGCCTTTAATAGTGAAAGGTCTGGGTGTCAAGTCTTCTCCAAGCATTTTAGTTAAGTAAGTATTAACAAGTTCCAAACAAACAAGCAAAACCGCAAAATTATGAGGACTCTGAGTAAAAACCACAACTGTTCTAATAGAGCCTCTCATATGGGAGATTCTCCATGTCAAAATCCCCGTTTCTCCATGCATCTCCCCACCCTCAGGGCACATAAGACTTCACGATTTTCCACACTGAGGACAAATGATGGGAAAAGCAACAAAAGCAAAAATCCAAAGACCTGCCCCAGGGATATTTGCTTTAAAAAGGTCAAGGGCAAGGAGGAGGAGGACAGAAAGGCGGGAGAGGAGCTCTGCAGGCTACCCCACACTTCACAACACCTTCAACAAGAAAGAGGAACTCGCCACAAGGGAAAATGGATACCACATCCGACCGGGAAACCCAGCCTGTCTCAAAGCAAAAAAGGAACTCAGGAAGAAATATTAACTCTGGAGAAAGCTGCAGACCAGGGGAAGACCATCAGTATGCTGGATACAGCCAGCTCCTCTACACAAGCCCACACACACCCTCACCAACTGCACTGCTCTGGGCACCCTTCAGGCTTGGCTGTGGAGGAAGAGCAGTTGGTGAGCCATCTCTAAACAGCTCTGCAGGCTTCAGAGGAAGCCGAAATCAAAAGATCACAAGCATGAGAGGGAAAGGAGAGAAAAAAAGAAAAGAAGAAAGCACAAATACATGTAAGAGGGAAGCTGAGAGGGGGCACGCAAGAAGCTCAGACAATGAAAGGGAAGCAAGAGGAAACAGAAGGTAGGAGGACCAACCGGGGTGGAGGAGGCAAGGGGGCCCTGAGCGGCTGCTGCGCTCCAGCATGCAAATTCATGCAGTTCACGTAGACAGAGCCATGCTGTGAGAGGCCTGGAAAGCAACTACAAATATTACAATGCTTTGTTTTCCCTCCTTCGCCTCTTAACACGATGTCTTTATTCAGGATGTGCTCTCAGAACAAAAGCATGTGCAGGCAACCTGATGGCTCAATGGGCTACCAGCCCCATACAAGTTTCATCTTCAAATTCTGCAGGCAGCAAGGAATGCTGAAAATTGCTCTGTCACAGGCAGCTGATGATGCATGGAAAATAAGACAATAGTGCAAAGCCATGACAGAAAGGGGAAAACATCCATCAGACAGCATTGGTAACCTGCCAGAAAGTGGCAAAAGGACTAGACAGATGAGGGCAACCTAATCCATTCCCCTGCTCAGAGCCTGCAATACACGGGCGGAAGGGAGGTGCTCTGGGAGAGCAGCACATACGGTTCCTTCCCTGGATTTTTCACTTTTGCACACAAAGTCCTCGCTCTCCTGTGCCGTACTCCTGCTTGTACTCCTCCAAAAGTGAACAAGAAGAACCAGATCGAGGAACCGGTACATTTCTCGTTGCCAAAGTCTTCCCCAAGACCTATCTTTAAACAAGTCGATGAAGCAACCTTTGGATAGTCCCTATCAAACAACGATAATTACCTACTCAAAAGCAATGAAGTTCCTCCTCTTACAAGACCTTCACCATCACATCATGGTAGTACACAAACACTGGGCAATGACTCCCTGTGAGAAAAGTCTGTTCTTGCAAGGAAGAGAACATGATGACAACCTTCTTATAGTGGTAGAGTCAGAGCTTTTCTTTTTTTTTTTTTTTTTACAGTGAAGCATAGAGACCAACAAGCAATAAACCTCTTGCAAGTTTAAGCATTCCTCTAACAAAGAAAGGGCAGTCATACGTTAACAAAGTGGTTTTCCGTATCTCCAGAGCTGTTGCTGGTGTCTCTGACAATGCCCCTAACCAACCCACACCAGAGGCCCAGCAGGACACCGATGTCAAATTGCCTTCGGGACCCCACAGACATCACGGGGCATTGCAACAGGGTGGGTAACCTGAGCCTGGACTCCTCAGGTGCTTGGAGAAGAGCCACAGCCAGCCATCACAGAGTACTGCCACCAGTCCAAAGGATCTGTGTAGGAAGAGGCTCTCGCCACATCTGCAGGGACAGAGGGAGATCGCCTTTCCTCCTCCCTCCCACAAATGGGAAACGCAGCTACAAATTCAGCCACAGGCCCCAAGACCAAGAGGTGCCTGGTAAAGCCCAAGCCCGCAAAGGAACGGACATTCAGGCATCGTGGTTGGGCCTGGAACCAAGCTTCAGTCTTAAAACCTGTTTGAGGAACCCAAGCTCTTCTGCTTCAGCTCAAGCAGTCACCGACGCATCAGATGCTGCTGAGGTCCCCACGCTCGGAAGGGAAAGCCATGCAAAACAGCCACTGCACCACAAGCGTTCTGAGACTGGTCCATCTGGCTTTCAACGTCCGCGTTGCATATTTCAGCGAGCCTATCGTGATTTTCACTTCTCACTCTGTCACAAATGAAACCAGACCTGTTTTCTCTCCTATGTACCTAACGCAGCACCTACAGAAAGAAACAACAGGAGAGCAGCAGCCTCAGCTTTGCCTTTCACTGCTACAAGGACTCAGCAGGACCATGCGCTCAGCCACACCAAGTTCACCGGCCATTCCTGCCCAGTTTTCCTTCAGCCTCAGCGACAGTTCATTTTTATGAGGATGCTCAAGAACAAAGTGTTTTCCAAGGGGATCTAATCTCCTCGGGAAGTAAACATCACGTCATCATCACTCAGTTGCAGCTTGGCTATGAGAAGCAACTATAAATGACTGCATTACACAGTTCTACGTCTAATGCATCTTAATGTCTCAAAGGTAAAGAGTACACAAGCAAAAAAACCCAGTTTCTTAAGCATCCCTGGGCACAGCGACTCTGCACCTTCCCTTAGCTACTACCACATTTGCACCAAGCAAATTCTGAACAGCGTAACTTTTTTTTTTTAAAATGTTTGTATATACAATAGATAATTCCCATGTCATAACATCGCAATGCAAAATGATGGGCCCTGGTTAAGTAGCATCAATTGTTAGCTAGCTGAGGAAAGAAATAACACTTCTGTTATTTTTTCCCTACGTTAATGGGTATCAATGGCTGAGCTATAAACAGAGAGCGATACGATGGCTTAAGGAAAATAAATTAACCTCCTTTCCTCCTTGCAGAAGATGATGTCCCTAAGGACTGCTCCTTCCCATTTACAAGCCTGGTGCCTTGAAGTCTAGGAAGGCCCAGCTCAACATATGGCAGAGTCCATCAGTTCAAGCTAAGTGACTGCCTCAAATACCATAAACTCCAGACCACCGCTTCCAGCACCTCTCCTCCATGCCCAGCCCAGACGCGCGCATTTCACTGTACGGGCTCCTCTTGCCAACAAAGAATTCAACAAGCCTTGTTAGCGCTCAAGAAAAGCAGCTAAACAAAACAAAAATGCACGAGGACGAGCGGAACAGACATCATAAATGATGTGTCATTGGAGGGGGGGGGGGGGACAAAAAAACGGCTTCACCTGAGCGGATCGGAGATATAAACAAGATGCACGTTCAGTAGATCCACATCCAGCATTTTGTCGTGCACGAATGTATTTGAAAACGAAAAAGAAGAAAGTAAAGAGAAAAAGGAAAAAATCCAAACAATAAACAGGGGGGAAAAAAAAAAAAACACCATGAAGGCCGAACCCCACGGTTTGGGTGGCAGCGCCGGGGGCAGCAGGCGCGGGGAGCGAGGAGGGGCGCCGCGGGGACCGGGCTGCGGTGTGACAGCAGGCGAGACCCCCCGCGGGCTCGCCCCCCCCCGCCGCCCCCCGGGCACAGACACACCCCCCGCGCCCCCGAACCCGCGCCCCCCTCCCCTGCTCAGGAGCCGCCGGAGTCCCGTATAAGGGCACCCGAGCCTCCCGGCTCCGCGCCCTCGCCCCCCCGCGGCCCCGCTGCCCCGGCACCCCCCTCACCTGAGCGGGCAGCAGGAGTTCCCCTTCCTCGGCTTGCCACAGCTCCACCACGCCGGGGACGGGCTCGATGGCTGCGGGGGCAGACAAGAGACAGAAACGGCAGATGGGCGGCCGCGCTGGCAGCAGCCGGGGGCGAGAGGCCGGAGCCCGCAGGCTCCGCTCGCCGGGCAGGCAGGAAGGTGAAGGGCGGGGAGAGTTGGTGCGAGCCACGTCGCGGCTCCCTTTGTGTCCCCGGGGCTGCCACCGCGGCAGCCGCCCGACGGACGGCGGCGGCCCCGCTCGCACGCCAGCAGCGGGCACCCCGCTCCCTCCCGCCGACCCGACGCGACCCGCGCCGCGCCGCCCGCGCCCTCACCTTGTCCCTGCGCCTGCCCGGGGCGAAAGCAGGGCAGGAGGAC
>WBNH01003426.1:30621-60905 GCA_013401255.1 Urocolius indicus | reverse complement strand
GGGGGAGAGGGGAAAAAAAACCCCACACTACCCAAAATAGCCCCAATCTGGTGACCTCAGTGCAGATGTTCTCGGGGAAGGTGCTGCCAAAGCGAACGGCATGCTGACGGTTCTGAAAACAAACGGTCGATGGGGTTCATTTGCCTTCATGTTCCTTGGCTGCCTAGCAGCGCTGTGTTGCAGGATCACAGCCACTCTTCCGATGCCGATTGGGTTGAGGTAACTGCTCTGGTGCCTGGCAGATCTCTCTGGTATTTAATGGCGTTTATTAAACAGAAGTGTAGAACAGAACCCGGCATTAGTATCTGCTGGCCCTGCCGTTCTAGCACGTGTCTCACACACACTTCTATTCGTGTTTAAAAGCATTTATCCCTTCTGCTCAAAAAATAAACCCTCAAATGCTTAAATTACAGGAAAAAAAAAAACAATTGTTAAACTTGTTATGCAAGCCTTCAGGGAAAAAAAAAAAGAAAGAAAATTCTCTGCTAACGAGGTTTGCACAACCCCAAAAATGCATCTGGTTTTCTCCTTACTGATCACCCACAGTAATTCACATAAACAATGGAAACGTGGTGCTTACTCACCAAAGGCTCATAAATAACAAATGACAAAAAGCATTTTCAGCCCCAGACAGAGACGACACTTGAGGCTGTGTGACACCTTGGTCCCCATCGATAGTGGGACAGCTATGTGATGCCCTCTCCACTGAGCTGCTGTCAAAGCTTTTCCCACTCAGAGGGTGGGTCTGTGAGCCGGGAGCGTGTTTCTGCTCACTGCAAAAGCAGTGCTGACTCCCTCCCGAAAGGAGAACACTTTGGCATTTGCCACCATTGCGCAGCAGCCGACACGTATGGCAATGCAGTCTTGCCTCCAGCCCACATCCTCCTCTTGCTTTCTTCTTTCCCCTCCTTTTTCCTGCCTTCTGCCTGTTAGACAGGCCTTTTGTTTTCCATCCTATCCTTCGGTGTCTTTGTGGCAGTGCTTCCCCACGTGCAGGCAGGGTAATGGCTGTCCCCGTTGTAGGGGTGCACCCCATGGCACCCCTCCACCTCCTCCCCAGCTCCTTCCCTGCAGCTTGCAGGCAAACAGCACCTTTTCAAAGCGGAACGGTTGGATATTTCTCTCCTGGCAAACATGCAGCCACATTTGGACAGGTGCTTGAACAGCTGGTTTAGAGAGAGAGTTCTAATGGCATAAACTTTATATAACAACCCCAGCCAGGGGCTGCATGGCAACATGCACATACTGCACATTCAGTGGGGAACTGTTACCACCACCTTTGCAAACGGTCCCAGTTAGAACACCAGTTACAGCCATAGACTGTCATAATTTAAAAATATTAGGTTTTTTGGGGTTTTTTTTGCAGAGTTTCTAAAAAACTCTGTCAGCACATGCTGATGATTTTTGCCTGCCTGGGTCTAAAAGCCGACTGTGTTTTCAGTGCCTGCAGAAGTGGGGCCTTGGAGGAGAACTTTCCTAGACAGTCCTGAGACTGCTTTAGCCAAACAGTTTTTTAAATGTTAGATGGGAGAGGTGGCCTGAACTGCAGTCCAAAGTGGGACTGAGCTCACCTAGGAGATGCTTTGCTGGTGAAAATCAAGAGACATGTTTGCAGCCTTGGAAAGGAGATTTTCTGCAGTTGTGGTAGGAACACCCCAACTCATCGGCACAGATGAACACCTTCCTTTCTTGAGGCTTTTTTCAGATGCAACAGGCAAGACTAGGGGGAAATCAGGGCCACGATGCAAATGTTGTGATCGGACAGGAAGATACATGTTACATAACAGACATCAGATGGGAGCAGTCGACCTAATTATATTCCTGCTCTTGTGCCTCCCTCTGTTGCTTTACCAGCAAAAAAAAAAAAAAAAGCATTAGACTGTTCTTTAGGCATGAAATGAAATGAAATGGACTGTACCTGCTGTTAAATGCATAGAGATGCTCCAGAGCCAGCCCCAGAAAAAGCCTGCAGGCTGACCCCCACTGATGAGAGTGCAGGAAAAGACAGGGAGGAGAATGGTGGGTGGGCAGAGCAGAAAAGGTGCAAAGGAGGAAGCTTTTCCTCCCGGGTTAGACTCGAAGTGATTTCTGCAATCAAAAGAGAATGGATATTTGCGTTCCTCCAGGCTGAAACAACTACCTAATCTATTGGCCTTAGTTGCGTAGGAAGGGAACCGAGGCTCCTGTGTCCCTCAGTACTCATTGCTCCTCCTCACTTGCAGCACTGCCTGCAGCGAGCCAATGTGTGCCATGCAACCCTGCTCTCTGTTTACATTGCCTTTATGCAGCCTGGACATCCCCACACTGCATCCCTCCCCATCTGGTTGTGTGCTCATCAGTGCCCCTGCCACCAGCTTTCCCACTGCATCACATCCGACCTACATTTGCTGCAGCTCAGTTTTATTCAGAGCAGCCTTGCTCCTCTAGCTTCTCCACCGACCCTTTGGTGAGAAGGAGCTTAGTGCACAGGACACAGTGGGGAGGAAACAAAGGCTGGTGGCATGTCGCTGCTGACCAGCTTCAACGGGCCACCACAGTACTCTTCTACTCCTCAGAAATTAGTGACTAATCCAGAGCCAATAGATTGACCCTGCTCAACATGCAAAAGCAGACAACTGCTAAAATGTTTGGCTGAGGAACGTGTCAGGCAATGCACCAGGGGAAGATGGGCCTACCACGTGAAGCTGGCATATGGACCAGCCCAGGCCGCTCCCTCAGCTACCTGCAAATGTGTCAGTGCTGTTCCAAAGCTTACAGACCTATTGACGATGCTGTTTTCCAGCTAGGGGAGATTTTTTTTTGAGGCTATACACATACTTACTAGTCATGTGAAACAAATCCCTGTGCTGGCATACTTTAAGATTTTTGACACTTTTTTTTCAGTAGTAGGATGTGCTGCTGAAATATTTATTTTTACTGTTTCACTTGCCCTTGAACTAAAAGAAAAAGGAGCTGAGTTTTACCCACATCAGCCTGGAAATGCTGCTATAAATTTCTGCAAATCGTAAAGTACGCAGCAATTAATCCAGCCCTAAATGCCATTACAAATCCCCATTACTTTCCGCATGGGAATAGCTGCTTGCCTCTCAAAAAGCAACGTGACACTTTGGGGAAAGGCTGGGCTAAATTAATTTCTGGGGGAACTGAGCCCAGCAGAAGCCTTTCTGGTCAAAGCATGCAATCATTTCATTTGCAGCCACATATTGCACCACTGCTCAATGTAAGTACACTGGTCACCTATTTAGGAGTTCCTATAGGTACATTTTGAGAGACAATATGCACTGAAGGTGATATTGTGGGGGTGTTTTTTTAAAGCCCCAGGAAAGGGGTGAGCCCACTCTGGAGTATTATCTTCACCTTGCAATCCCCAGCCGGGAAATTGGCAGTGGGCTGACATATGCCTGTCCTAGGGTCTGTGGCAATCTCCGGTGGAGCCCAGGGCCTCTGCTTGCCCTCCCTGGCAGCCTCCCTCCCTCACTGGCCTCTGCTTTATCAGCCCTGTGGCTGTACATCCCCACACCCACCCCACACACCCGGAGCTGTTCCTATCAGCTAGTGCAGCAATGGACAGTCCCCCCCGATAAGGCTACAAATCCCAAAGAGAGATTGAGGGGCGGATAACACCTTTACTTGTGTCATCTCCTCACCCAGCTAGCTCATCTCATCAAAGGGGTAGCCTTTTCCCAAACAGCCACTGCAGCAGAGTGACCAGAAAAACCGAGGTTGAGCTGAAGAGTTGAGTGTGCAGGAAGGGGGGGCGGGGGTGGGGGGGAACCCAAACAGGAGAAGAGGACCCTGGCAGAGCACAGCTATAAATTTCTGTACTTGGTTCCCTCTGTGACAGCTGAAGATAAGCAGCCTCCTGCTTTTCTCTGTGGTGTTTGCCCAGCTAGCTTTGCTTAGCCAGCCAGAGACCTGCTCCTTTCTGGGAGCAGAGACTCTCTTGCCATCTCAGTGTTTGTGTAACTCCTGGCAGAGCAGGGCCACGATCTCCGTCAGGGTGCCTCTGCATCATTATAATAATAAAACAATACGGGAACAAGAGATTCTCTTTTCCTTCCTGATGACAATTACCATCGTGCACTTTCCTCTCCCTCCTTTCCCCTCCTCCACAAAGATTTTTAGCAAAGTGCAGCTCTTGCTGGGCTGAGCCTCATTCTTTTAAAGACTAATTCAGCCTGATAAGAGTGGCCGGGACAAAGCCTGCCCTGGCAGCGTAATTAAAGAAGTACAAATTGTTTCCAAAACCTCACGCTGGCAGAATTTTTACAATTAATGACCACTTGTCACTGTTGTGGCTTGTTGGGAAGGAATCGCTCTCGCCTTATGCACCCGATCTGGGTCAGCAGCCTCACCATCGCCTGTTTGAGGCCAGGGAAGCGAAGAGGCAGCACGACAGTGCCCCAATAAGCTGTTAATGATACCATGTTCGTTACCACAGATGACAAACATCACACTCTTGTTTCTAAGCAGAGTTTTTGGCAGCTCACTTTGACATTCTAGGCTGTGATTACATACCACCAGAAAAATAGGGTGCTTACCTGGCCTGCTTTTTTCATTTCTCCCCTCTCATGCATGTTTCATCAGAAAAATCTGCACAGTAAAACAAGCATTTATATGATCACATAGAAGACGACTTGATGAATGTAGGACAACCTCGAGTTATTTTAACAGTGCAGATAATGAAAGGCTGAGAAAATAAAAATATTTTTATGGTTAGGAGATGTATTCAAAAAGACCCACTGGCTCAGGAATCTCAAATAAGAAAACAGTATATACACCTCTATATCAGTCCCAAACTTGTGTACTAGAGAAAATAAAGAGAGGATAGTAAGTTATTTTTTATTTTAGAAAGCAAAGTTACTGTTGTGGTATCAATCAAATGCTAGGTAATTCAAAAATTATGCTGACACGCTTTGTCCTTTCCTTGCCCTGCTCTGCCTACATTTTTTAGCACATACAGTGCATCCACTTGAAAGCGTTGGTGGATCCTTGCACACAGCAGGATTTTGCAGCCTCCTGCGGGACCCACCATGTTACAATAGCTTTCAAAGCTTTATAAGCTTCATTTAGTTTCAGCAACCCTGTTGGAGCATTGTCCGTGCTTAAAGAGGCATTGAAAACTAAAGCGAAGCTTTGAAAGCTTCAGAGACAATGACGCTGGACTCCCTAAACCCATGAGTTCACTGCACGGTTTGAAGTGATGGCATCATGTAGAAAACATGACACGCCGCCCTGAGAGCCCTGCTGTACCTAGGCATGGAAGGGGGGCAGAAGGAAATCTGGGGCGTGCGCTGAGTTTCTACTGCTGAGGGTCACGCCTGTACCGAGGGGAAGAAAAAGGCATCCTTAATTTTTCCCTGCCCTTGAGATTTGTACCCATGCATATTTATTCCCTTGTTCTGGAATGATTTCTAAGCCATTGCTATGTGCATTTCTAAGCTGTTATGAATAAAAGAAAACGTTGCCCAGAGCGCACACAATAAAAACAAGCAGTGGTGCAGCAGCCGTGCCTTGAGGAGAAGTCCAGCTTCTGGGACTCCTCCGTCTTGTGTCACCACACTGGGGAAAGCGCTTTGCACATCCCTGGACTGAGCAAAATGCATCATTTAACACAGAACCACACTAACATATGAGTTGAGGGAAATAGCTGCAGAAGAGGCATCACTAAAGCTGTATGTTCCCAAAGAGCACTCGTATTGCAAGGTACAACCCTGACTGTCACCATTTCTAGGCAAGGGCACATCATTTGTGTAGCTACAGAGATAAACTGCATCAATAACATCTCAAGGCAAGAGGAAAACAATCCCTTGAGTCCCAAAAATAAGCATCCACCCCTACCCACACCACCTGGCTTGTGCTGTGAATATCACCGGCATTCGTGACGCGCTAGCACAAAGTCCCCACTCTTGCCTCATAGGACTTCCCCAGTAAAACTTCAAGTGCTTAGCTGTAGGCAGCAGCCTCTCAGTCACCTCGATAGCCAGCAAGAATGCTGAGGAAAGGGAGACCCAGGCAAAAACAGGAGTGGTCCATGAAAGCACCTTATAGATCAAGTTGGCTACGTGATGCCCATAAACTGATGAGAAGGACAGTCTGTAGCAGAGGTGTAATAAATACCAGCTTTCTGAAAAGCCATCGGGCCTGAGTGAGTTTTAGAAATAAAACAGTAAAATAGGATTTCACAGCATGACAAATGCTGTCAATAAAAGCTGGGCGTGCTGTGGTGCCAAGGCTACGCCGGGAGAGCTGCACCGTGTCTCGTGGGCTGCATCTCATTTGTGAGACCACAGTATTTCATAGGGGCGCAGCTGCAGGCAAAGTTCGATGGAGCAGAAAAGGAGATGGCCTGAGCCATGGCAGAGTTACCATGTGGTTTAATTTTCAACTTCAATAGCTGTAGAAGGTTTTAATAGGGTAAAACACAGTTTTACTTGACCTCAGTCAGGCAGAGCTGTTTTTCACTGCTACTGAAAATAAGGAAAACAAACTGGTTGGCAGCTGATAATGGGCATGGGAAATTTTAGTCCAAAGGGTTAAAGCCTGGCAAAGGTATAAAGCAATGAGAATCAGTTTAATAACACAGAAATGTCAGAAAACTTAGCTGTCGAGGATGCAGCAGTGGCACATGTGTGCAGATGCATTTGAGGAAGACACAGTGTTGACACTGAAAAAAAAAAAGCACAAAATTAAGAAAGATTTCAAACTCCATCCAATTTGGAAATACTACTGTTAAAAGCTTACTTAAACACAGTAAAATATTGCTGTAGCTCCATTTTGAAGTCCCGAAGTGCTACTATAACAAAAATAAACATGCAGATAAAGTATTAGGGAATAGGAATGCCAGACTCCCAGAGAAGTGAATGACCAATTTGCCTGAGCTGTGCTTCAGGCCCAGCTCCAACACTGGCTTCGCAGCCCAGGATCCAAAGTTAATAGCTCACAGATGTTCTCCTGTAAGAAAAAGAAGTTGAATGTGTTTATTTCTTTTGTGGTACAGGACAGAGAGCGGTTAGGGGAGCAATTGGAAACCTGTGAGTTGAAGTTACTTGACTGACTAACCTGTCTGAGAAAAAGACGATGCTATACAAAAACTATCCTCCTCTGCCAGTTTTATCATCAAGTAAGAGTTTCACTTCCATCCGAAACTGAGGGGGAATTTAGGTAACCTAGAAAAACACATAATGTGCCTAGTTTGTGAAGTACCAGGGATTTTTCATACTACAGCCTTAAGGCCACCTCTTTTTTTATAAACCCTCAAGGAAGCCGGGGGGATGGCCAGCTGCAGCCCCGATGGGTACCAGGGCATTAGATCGCACGCAAAGGTTGCATCACAGCAAGAGAGCGTGAGAGCTGCAAGGAGCAGGCATCACCTCTGGGTATGACCCGTCTTCTCAACTCACCTATTTCCAGATGACTAGTGTGGGTGCAGCCACTGGTTTCTCACCAAGCATCGTTCCCCTTTTCAGTAAAGCAAGTGAGGGGCTAATCCTTTAGGCAAAAGACAGAGTGTTATAAGGGAGAAGGTAACTCTGTCCCCAAGGACAATGATTGCTATTACAAAGTTGCCCTAACCACCTCAGAGCACTAGAATTTGATGTTACTGATGTCAGGGTTGATTTTTATGTGAAAACAAGGAGAGGCGCTGCCTTGCACCCAGGCTGCATAGGAAGCAGTGGGGGTGAGGTTCAGGCTGAGATAGAGAAGTGCCATCATTTGGTCTGGAGAAGAGGAGGCCAAGGGGACACATGATCACTCTCTACAGCTACCTGAAAGGAGGGTGTAGTGAGGTGAGGTTTGGTCTCTTCTCCCAAGTAACAAGGGCTAGGACAAGAGGAAGCAGCTTCGAGTTGTGCTAGGGGAGGTTTAGATTGGAGATTAGGAGAACTTTTTCACTAGGAGAGTTGTTAGACACTGACACAGGCTGCCCAGGGAGGTGGTGGAGATTTTTAAAAGACACGTAGATGCGGCACTTAGGGACATGATTTAGTGATGGACTTGGCAATGTTGAGTCATTGGTTGGACTTGATCTTAAAGTCTTTTCCAATCAAAATTATTCTCTTATTCTACCTCATCTGACATGGAAGGAGGAAGGATGACAGGATCCGAGCTCAACCCACAGCAACAACAACAGTCCTTTCTGGATCCCTATATTGCACAGAGCACTGAAATCCTAGAAAAGAGTTGAGACTGACAGTCCTGCAGATAGAAGGTACTGAAGTTCTCTCCAAGGCCTCAGTTCCACTGCTACTGAAGTCAAATGTCACACGTGAACATGGGGCTCTTCCTCCAGGGTTGGCAGGCACGGGTGCAAGATACAAACAAACATTCCTCAAAGGGCACAAAGATATACATGAACCTCCCACCCTGCTGACCTACAACTGAGTGGTACTCCACAGACAGCTCAGCTGAGGAATAGTGAGTAGTGGCTAGCGACACTTTTTTTCTGTAGTGTCCAGTGACAGAATTAGGGGTAATGGACATAAGCTGGAACACAAAAACTTCCACTAAAGCACAAGGAAAAATTTCTTTCCTGTGAGAGAGCCCTGGCACAGGCTGCCCAGGGAGGGTGTGGAGTCTCCTTTTCTGGAGGGTTTTCAAAACCCACCTGGACGTGTTCCTGTGTGACCCGATCTAGGTGGACCTGCTTTAGCAGTGGAGTTGGACTAGATGATCTTTAGAGGTCCCTTCCAACCCTACCATTCCGTGATTCTGTGATTCTAGTAGGTAACACCTTGCCCCAGGTCAGAAGCCACATCACCCTCTTCACTTGAGATGGTATGATTTCTGGAGGAGTACCTGCATAAATTCTTGCGCAGTGGTGGACTCCAGACCACAGCAAGGAGCAGGGAGGCTCAGGCTACCCTGGTAAAAGCCAAAAGAGCAACTTTTTTCTCTTGTACCAATAGCCAGGGATCCACTAGGTACTTAAAACTTTCTAATCCACTTCAAATGTTACCTAGAAAAGCACCGCGGAAAAATCAGATGATTTGGACATTTTAAAGATTTTTCTTTGTATTTCCCAGAAAGCAATTTTAGCAGCCTTGTTCATTTCTTTTCAGAGAACATCTGCAATTCCCTGCTACTGTAATTGCTGTCATTGTCTTCTGAAAATAACACTGGCACTGGTACAACCTCCTTCCAAATAATAGCAGGTACTTTCAGTTCCTTAGGCGAGTGCATTTTTGATGGGTAGGGCTGTACCTCGCTGCACTCCCACCCTTTTCCCCCAAGGAAGCACATGCATTGATCTGCTGCCCTGACATCCTGGGGCTGTCAGCTGTTCCCAGTGGCACACAGCTGGATGGGCAGCAGGTCAGCTCCAGCACAGTATGGATGAGGAGCTGTGCAGATCCCATCAGCCACTGGAGCTGGGTGCCTCATCCTGCGGGTGCCTCACAGAAAAGATCCACTGCCAGGTGCCTGAAGGCTATGCAGAATTACTTTCCCAAACCTACTGTATGTGCTGAGTGACGCTCAGATGAAAGGCAACTGCAGTATTGCTCTGAAGGGCTTGATAAAACAACAAACAAATAGACCCTTGAAAACAGCACATCCATCCTCAGAAATAGCTTTTGGTTATCCTAATGAATTATATGTCTACATCCAAAATCCACTGAGAAGCCAGAAGATGGCTAACGTGCAATGTTTCCTTAGATTCAGCCACAACAGGCATCTGGTGATTGGTAAATGCAGAAGGATCGCAATTTACTTTAGGGTACTGAAGACTAATAATATAGGTTGTGTTTCTACGTAGAACTGTTAGCCTTTTAACAGCGAATGCTCCAGCTTTGCTTTCAGCCTTCAGCAAGCGTTATTCCTCATGCTGCTGACTACACACTTGCACTTACATGTTTTCTTATTTTTTGGCTCAGTGAAGCAAGCAGTCAGCTTTTCCCTCATTCCTGAGGGATATCAGGTTACAACGAATGTTGTTCTGCTCTTACATACTTACCCAGTGGCATATTAAAAATGCACATTTTCCATCTGATTTTTCTGCTTGTCAGCATTGGGTTTAATGCCACTTTTCTTCTCCCCCTTGCGAGGTACTGTTAACAAGCAGCTAGCCTATTCCCAGATGTAAAAATGCAGGCAACAACACATACCGTATTTAACCCCAGTTGGGGATACAGTCCCTGGGAGTCACAAAAGCACCAGTTCATTTTTAACTAAGGAAATTATTAGTGCATCCCTGCAGCTAAACTATTTTGGAGTGCAATAATTTTTTGAGGAGGTCGGTGAAAGTTGGGTGTCGGTAGGCTGCCTGGTGACATTGCATGGTGACGTTGCAGGCCCCCTCTGGGGTCAGTGCCTGCCCATGGGTACCTCTGCCCTGCCCGTGGGCTGCCTGGGAGTCGGCTGGCACCTGTGGGGCCATGGAGGAGCACCTGCTGATGAACCATAGAATCATACAATGGTAGGAGTTGGAAGAGACCTCTAAAGATCATCCAGTCCAACTCCTCTGCTAAAGCAGGTCTGCCTAGATCAGGTCACACAGGATCGTGTCCAGGTGGGTTTTGAAAACCTCCAGAAAAGGAGACTCCACACGCTCCCTGGGAAGCCTGTGACAGGGCTCCCTCACCCTTACAGTAAGAAGTCTTCCTTGTGTTTAAGTGGAACTTTTTGTGTTTCAGCCTATGTCCATCACACCTTGTCCTATCACGGGACACTACAGAAAAATGTGTTGCCCCATCCCCTTGACATAACACCTTTTAAATACGTGTAAGTATTAATGAAGTCCCTCCTCAGTCTCCTCTAGACTAAACAGCCCCAGTTCCCGCAGCCTTTCCTCATAAGGAAGATGCTCCAGTCCCCTGATCATCTTGGTGGCCCTGTGCTGGTCTCTCTCTCCAGCATCTCCCTGTCCCTCTTGAGCTGTGCAGCCAAGAGCTTGACAGAGGACTCCAGATGAGGCTTCACTAGGGCAGAGTAGGCTCTTGTTTTTGTTCCCACTTTGAGATACTTTCGGTTATTACAATTGCAGAGCAAGTTCAAAGCAAAAACAGACAGAAATACGGTGTGGGCTTGTTTGAGCTGTGTGCAGAGGTCTGTGGGGTGGTGAATACACACCTGCATTTTCCTTGCCCACCGCTGCTGTGGCTCAGTTTAGCAGTTTCATCTAAGCCGTGGAAGAAAAAAGCAACAAGATTAAACCCCTTGAGGTAGGTTTGGCTCCCCAAAGACATTATATAGTACTGCTCCAGCAGCCTGCACCACCATTCAGTGCCAAAAGCCTGTTATCTAACCTGAAGAGAAGCCCAAATGTCACAAGGCCTACATCTGCCTGTGTCTTTCCTTCCTGCTGTCTATGCTGTGGAGGGGTGATTTGTCAGCCCTGCACTCTTAGGTCCAGACACTGGAAACCCATCTCATGCACTTGGGGTTCTCAGTCCCTAAAATCTTCAGGTGCGGGAGCAGTCTTAATGTCTCATGTTCATTTGCATTCAACAGTACGATAAATAATAAAATATTTGCCAACTGACCTTTTTTTTGTTCTTGTTTACAGTTAGGTTAAACACACTGAATCATTAAGTAGAACTGATGCTAATAATATTCTTTCACAGATGTGCTAGAAACTGTCAGTACAGTAATCTCAAGAGGCAATTTAATCACTACCATGATTCCCTGAAACACCAAGAAAGAGGGATGTTACTGCTTCTCCTACAGAAAAATAAAAAAAAAAAAGGTGAAAGTTTCAGCCTGAAAATACATTTGTGATTTGGTAAATTGCTGTGTGTGGAGTGCACAAACTATGAGACTAGACAGAGAGGGACAGGAAATCATATGGATGTAAGAGCACTCAAGCTAGAAATCCTGTTTAAAGGAATTCTATTGTCCATTGGCATAATATTTTATTTTCTCTTAATTGACCATGTAAAAAAGTAGATCACAACGCAATGCAGACTTCTGAATTGTTGCCTCATTACTCGCATTCATCCCGGCCACACAATTGTGGATGATCAAAAGCAATTGTATGCATTCATTAAGTAACCATCTTACCAACAGAAAATACGTGGAAGTGAAAAATCAAAAAGCCATAGGAGAAAATGTTCTAAAGTTATTGATATTCTAATACGACATACAAAAGCAAGGAGGACAGGCTGATATTTCTAAAAGGTTATTATTTTTTGTGTGACTAATCAGCAATCAAAATACCCGGATCATATATTCCATAGGATTTGTACTCCTAGCATGCCAAAGTAAGAGTTTGCATGGGCACACTGTAACTCTTAGCCTACAAAGGGACACACGTAGGTTTTATGCCAACTTGTGAATCTTCAGCAAGAGAGCTAGTCTATCCTTCTTTGCTTCACACAAATCTAAGCATTTCAATTCCATTCACTTGGGAAAAACATCTCTAAAAATGCATGACAGGTTGTGTGAAATGAAAACAGAGGGTGCTTGATGCAACCTTCTCATCGTAAAAGAATCCAAACTCACCTCTAACTCTCCTGGGTAATCCTCCCATGCCAAACAAGAAAACAAACGGAAAAAAAAGCTTAATAGACTAAACTTGAAACTTTGTTTGTTTCAGTGTCTGCTTTAGGTAGTTGCAGAGAATGCATTTGTCCTTCAAAAGCAGTGAAGGCTGATTGGACTGATTCTTAAACTGACCTGAGACCTCTGTCAATTCCAAAAACAGTTATTCAGGAAAAGAAGTCTGCTTTACTGCTGGTCTCTTTTGAGACCCCAGACCCTATCTGATACCTATCCAAGGTATTTCAGGCTCTGAAAGCAATAGCAAGCAAAATGACTTTCATCTAGTTTGAGTATTCCTCTTGTATTCAGAATGGGGCTCAATTGCTCCTGCAATAAAGGATCATTTACAATCCTGCTGGCTTAAGCTTTCTGTTTTCAAAGTGGAAAAGAAACCCAGACTCGTAAAATCTCCCCTATTTACTTGAATTCATTTAGCTACCCTAGGGAAGAGACATGAGTAAGTCAGATTTTTAGTCTCCCAGTGATTTCAGTAGAATCTGGTCTACTGAAAGGCTTTGAGGGGCCACAAACTCACGAGTGCTTTGCGTGGCATTTAGCAGTGCTGTACTTTGAACCCCTGGGGATGTCAAGGCAGATACTGGAAAACACTTAACAGCCTGCTGAGGGGCCAGGAGAGAAAAAGACTGTATTGTGCTTAAAGAACACTAGGAAAGCTTCAGTTGGGGAAATTAAACTGTGGAGCAAGATCCTTTCCTTAGTTCGCAGGTAAAATGCAGGTGTAAGAGAAAAAATAATTATAAATAAATATTATAAAAGAATATGATACGATATGATATGATATAAATGATGAAAATAAATAAAATAGAAATAAATATTATAAAATTATAAATAAAAAGGAAAAAAAATGAGCCATACTGTTTGTGATGCTCAGGAACAGAGATGTTCAGCCTTCCAGAGGCTAGGCTGCAATGCAACTGCACTTTGAGGGAAGCACATTTTTCCAAAACTTCTTTGGTCTCGAAGCTTTCTGATGCTGCAGAGAGTGTGAATTTTCTCTGCAGCAGGCTAAAGCTGCAGCTCCCACCTCATATCCGCACACGACAGCTGCTCCTGCAGCAAGACGTTACAAAACACACAGTGTTCGAGGCTTGTTCACAGAGACTCTTTGCATGACTAATCTTGGAGCAATCACACATTTTCCTTGAGAGAAGCTCCAGAGTGTACGGCAAATTACCAGGCTCTGCCTTGGCATTAAGTGCTCCATCCTAAACGTGTCCTGGGGCCGAGATATAAGACGATGTCAGCAAAAAGGCAAGGGCCAGAGGCACAACATCCTGCCCCATCTGGCATCATGCCACCTCCCAGAACCGCTGCAGAGCACGCTTGGTAGCATTGCTCTATTTTGACAGAAATCGGGTGCGATTCAAGATGCTTTAACCAAATGATAAGATAGAAACCACATGCTAAGGAATTCTGCAGCACCAACCTCCCAGATTTTTATCCCTGAAGAAAAAGGCACTGATCTCAGCTTGGAAGTTAGAAAGGAGGAGGAGAGGGAAATTGTAGGGGTGAAACCCAGGGCACATTTGGTGGAGGTGGCTGGAGACAAGAATTGTAATTCCCTAGAGGTGAATAGGGTTCAAGTAAAAAGGGACTTTTACTAGGCTGAGCAGAAGATGCCTAAGAAGAAAATTATTTTCCTCCTTTTCATAGACAAAAAGATTGTTCCAGTGACAGAGTTACCATGGAAACTGATTTTGAGAATAACAAGGAAGCATTTGTGGTACAGAGCTTATTTTAAAGGCTGGTGAACCACCAGTGTGCCATTCCTCTAAATGGACAGATAACCTGATCGGGCGGCCCAAAAAACTAAACCAGCACATTTTAAAGTGGTGAGGAATGGCAAAGCTTAATGGAGCTGTCACAGCTTTGTGTCACTGTGTCTTTATGACCTTCAGGGCAGGGGGCTCAAAAGGAACTTTCTCCCAGGACATCTTTATCCAGGCTAACTGGCACGGCATCTCTCAGCAAGTGAATGCCAGAGGTGGGTGAGCACCTTTCCTTGCATTAATTAGCCTGACATTTTCTCCTGTGTTATTCAGTATTACTATGAAGGAAGTTTGGGTTTTTTTTCTCCTCTGTAAGCTGAAAATTCACAGTTGTCAAATGTGAAGCACACAGCTGACTGAAGTGAGAAGGGCAGCTCTCCCAGTTGCTGTGGTACCTTTACACTCACATATTTTGCTTATTCCTGCAGCTGCTGCATGAACAAGGGAAACTGGGAAAGGCATGCAATCGCCAAGGGCAACTGTGACACTGACTGCACACCTTGGCAACACCAGCTATGAGGAAGCCACTGGAAAAAAGCAACTAATGGTACCTGTAAAATCTAGCACACAATGAAACAAGCACATAGCCCCATATTGTCCATCTATGATTTACTCCATCTCAAACAGAAACATGTCACCCCTTTACATTGAGCATGGAGGGATTTTCCCATTATCCCAACCCTTTGACCTTGAAGTGCCAGGAAGAGCTGTGAACTTTTGGAAGGGTCCATCACCTCGCGAGTCTGTTTTCTTCGGTGAAGGGGTTAATTTCTGTCAGGGTAGTTCAGGTCCTAAAGAAGGAAGAAGAGATATTACCTTGCACAGTCAGAGGTATTCTCAATGAAGAGCATCTCTCTGCAGCAAGAAATGAAAAAAAGCCACTATAACAACTGTTACCGTGAGCGTGAAGTCACTGGCATCTAAAATTTCAAATCCTGTTAAATGGAAATGCAAGCAAAGAAAAGCTACTTGTATATATTGTCCCAAGGTTTCCCACCTTGGGGGTAGCCATGTGAGGCTACAAGTGATAATAGTCATCCTCTGTGAAGAAAAAGATTCTGCTTTACATTGATCCAGGATTCAAACAGGTAGAGGTGAGGAAAGACATTTCTAGAGTCTCTCTTGACATATAATATTGAAAAGCTGACTTCAAAGCAGAAGTCATTGAGGCTTATTCCTTCTCCTCCTCTTCAGTCTTTGCTCTGTTTTGTATTTACTTTCTGCTTTTATGGTTTCTTCTAGAACTTTGAAGGCTGAAGGATGGGAGGCTGGACAGATGCTGTATCTGTATTTAAGACTTCAAAGAGAAAGAATAGGTGGACGTGAGCTCTAACATAAAGGGAATAATATTCTACTAGCCCTGCCACAAATTTTTTCATGCCAAGCTATCAAGGGCTTTCCAGACAGATAGAAGGCTGTTCTCTGCACACAAGTAACCGAGGAGCGGTATCTCTGCTCACAGCCCCCTGCAGCACGGGAAGGAGAACCTCACAGCCCAAACTCCTGGGGCCAGCCCCCAACAGCTAAAACGTAAGATAAGATGACACCCGTCAGGTGGAGCAGAGACAGGAGGCAAACTCCAGGCTTTTGCAGGATCTGAGTGAAGAAGTGGATGAAAAATGAACTCTGTCAGATCTGGATGCTTTTTAAAGTATTCAGAAATCAAGCAAGCTATCAAGACTTTTTCTGCAGAAGTGTTTCTTTTGCAAGTGGGCCAATTCCACTCAGAAGGTTCTTCCTCTGCTGGCTTCTTAGCAAATCTTGTTTCGTTTTAGTAAAGGCTGAAGCCATATGTCCCACCATCGTTGCAGTCGTTTGTACAAGAGGTGAGAGAACCGTTCCATTAGCATTGGTGTGATAAGTGAAAATAATGCCTCCAAAGTACAGTTGCTTGAAAAGAAACCCCTACATTGTCGAATAGACAGCTTGACATCAAATGGTTTCTTTCAGTAACTCCATGGTGCACCTGCAAGCTTGCCCCTCTGATTTGTTTTTATTTAACTGCAAATGATTGCTTACACTATTGTGTACTAGTTCATGATGCAAAAGCACTTGCAGTAGAGTGCAATTATTCACCACTCCCTTGCCAAAATAAGTGTTTGCTAGGGTTATTATGCCAAAAATAAAGTTGTCTAGAAGAGCAGAGAGGGGAACTGATGTAAAACATAGATCTAAGCATAGGTCTTGTTAATGCTTTTAAGCAGTGAACCTTCCTCCCTCTGGCCCTGATTCAGGACGAAGACATACTAACCAATAATCATAACCATAAACAGGCAAAGAACATTACAAAAAACTGTCATTAGTGTGGTTACCTGCTCCTTACCGAAAGCTGTATGATGCAGCTGGGGGGTTGGTATGGGATGTATTTGCATAGCAAGGCAAGACTTAATGCTTTTCATTTATGATTTTCCAACTCGGGTAGTTAATCCAAAACAGAAGTCAGGCAGCACCCATCCCGGTGGCTGAAGACTGATGAGGCAAAAGCCTGAAAAGAATAAGAATTTGAAATTAAGTCCCTTTTTTTAATTTTCAGGTTCCTATAAAGTTAACAGCCAAATTTGCATATTAGTAAAGTGATTTAACAGCAAACTCTTGGTTTCAGTAACTAGCATAAACATTGAAGTAAGAAGAATGAAAACACACAATCCCAAAATGCAGATTTTCTATCATACCTACTTTAAAAGAGTGAAGACATATGTCCTATTCAGACATACATGGTTTTCCTAGGTTTGTACACTGTTCTAATGATTTAGACAGAGATAAGGAAACAGCTCCTAGATTTTTTTTCTTTGAGGGGAGTGGTGGTAAAAAAAGAGACAGGTTCAAAGATGTGATAACCAATCTTGAACCATAGAATCATAGAAACATAGAATGGTAGGGTTGGAAGGGACCTTTAGAGATCATCTAGTCCAAACCCCCTGCAGAAGCAGGTCCACCTAGATCAGGTCACATAGGAACGTGTCCCAACCTCCTGACACTCACCATTTAGATATTTGTAAATATTAATGAGATTCCCCCCCCAGTCTCCTCTTCTCCAGACTAAACAGCCCCAGTTCCTGCAGCCTTTCCTCATATGAAAGATGCTCCAGTCCCCTGATCATCTTGGTGGCCCTGTGCTGGACCCCAGAAATTGTCTGTCCCTCTTGAGCTGGGGAGCCAACACTTTAACGTGAACACAATGTTTTAAATTGAAGTTTTTATTCTGAAGTATTTAATCTCTTTTCATTGTTATCACTTCCAATCTAGGGACAAAACAGTAAACCAGTAAACACCTTTACTTGAAAGGATCAGAAAGAGCCGGTGAACTCCAAAGATGGATATGAAGCCAGTTTGTTCAAAATAGCTGTTTATAAAAGAACCAAACTACTCACTCACTGAACCTTTGACAGCTGTTATGCCAAAACCAGAACTTATCATCCAGGCTTTTGTTTTGTTTTTCTTCTTTAATAGTTGAGGAAGCTAATGATAAACACCTAACTGACATCAGCGCATATCAGACCATAAAGCTTTTTGCCTTTCTCCAGATGATACAGAGACTAGTGTTTTGGAGCTCTTGGTATAACTCTCTTTGTCATTATTTCTTACATGTCCTTCTCAAACAGACACAATGTTAATGCCCATGGAATAACAAACAGGTTTGCTACAGAGCCTTGACTTTCATTTTTTGTTAATTACTGATCTGGCTTTTAAAAATGTGGTGAAAAGTATATTCCCTAGAACATATTTTAAGAGGAAAGAAAGACCACAGAAAAATATAGTTTATTATGATGATTAATTGATGTCCATGCAAAAAATTAATCAAAAAGTATTTTTGCCACTGGGAGTAGGTCTTTGACAAGTACAGCATAACGGGGCGGGGGGTGGGGAGGAAATGAAAATCTGACTCGTCAATTAATTTTTCTGAGAAACTGAAAATCAAACATGAAATTCTTACTTTCATCTTCCTTCAAAAATCCTCCAGAAAGCTAAGCTCAGCCAGATGCATTATTTCGCATGACTGCTAAGGGTAACACAAGAAAATATGCAGCAATTGACTTTTTTTCCCAGTACTTCCTCCTGCCTGTTTCTTTGGGTTTTTGTGTTGTTTTGTTTGTTTTTTTAAAAAACAAAACAGAAGGGGGGAGGGAGTTATTTTTCCCACCCTAGACTGCAGAAATGAGAAAAAAAAAAAAACAAACAGCTTTTACACCTCAACATTAAAATCTGGTCTCAGAATGCCACCGAGGCACAGCTTAAGGGCAGGTGATACAAACAAACGTGGCCAGGGAAAAAAGTAAATGTATGTAAGAAAGACACAGCTTTGGTATCCAGGTGGTTACTCAGGCCCTTTTAACTTCAAACACAACTTCTTCCTCCACTGGCTTTCTCTAGGAGCCATAATTTTTAAAAGCTTTCCTTTTGAGCTTGAACAGCAACACAGTTCGAGTTCATTATCACACCTGAACAAAGGTGCCCCTCAGACTGGTTAACAGGATTCAGAGCAGGTTGTCAGTAGACCAGTAAGACTTTCTGAAACAAAAGGATGGACTAGTTTTTAAAATGAAGTCTTTCATGTGGAAAGGCTCTTTTTTTCTCAGAATAGCTTGACTTTTCATAAAACAACTGGAAACAGAAAATTGCCCATCAGGTTTTGTTTGAAAGCTGTTCTTTAGAAATACTTCACCAGGATTAAGTTTTTTACAAAAGGAAAAATTTTCAGTCTAGGTTATAATCATAGAATGGTAGGGTTGGAAGGGACCTTTAGAGATCATCTAGTCCAATGCCCTGCAGGAGCAGGTCCACCTAGATCAGGTCGCATAGGAACGTGTCCAAGTGGGTCTTGAAGACCTCCAAGGAAGAAGACTCCACACCCTCCCTGGGCAGCCTGTGCCAGGGCTCCCTCACCCTCACATTAGGTTAGGTGAAGCAATGAGCAGATGACTAAATTTCCCATAATATAAAAACTGTTCATTCATTTATGGTGAATTATAAAGCTTGTGAAGTGATGCTGAAAATTTCAGTGGTGCCTGTGGTGGTGTTCACTAACACTTTTGCCCTCTAATCGTCTTGACCTGCAACATTCTGCACACACAGCTCAAAGAAGCAAATCTAATGTATAGATGCTTGCCTTCCTATATGTCTGTGTGCTGGAAGGCATGCGCTGAAAGGCATGTCACAAAGAGGAGGAGTAAGACAGACAACCATCTGTACAGACTGCAGCATGTTAACTTGTCCAGCCTACATAGTTTCTGTAAGCAGATCTGAAAGGATCTGAAAGGGATGGAAAAGAAAACGTAAAAGGGACAAGGAGAAAAGGAAGCTGAAGACAAAGGCTATCGCTGCTGTGAAGGTGGATCCCTTAAGCACAGGGGTGTTTACAAACACAGTGTATCTAGACAGCACCTAACTCCAAGTGGAAGAATCCAGTCACCTGTGTAACACTAAGGATTAGCTGAAGACTTCAGCTGTTGAAGCCAGCAGATGAGCACTTCTGGGATACGCTGATTCTCTAGAGCAGGCAAGGTATGTAATTGCTGTCTCAGAAAAGCCTTGTGTACCTGGGCTAATAATCATAGCTCCATGAGCAGCAGAAGTAATGAAGTCTGGCTGCCAAGAGACCAGTTTCCTAGATCCCTGTTCCTTCCCACTGAAATGGTACACACACCATCCCCACAGCCCTAGCAATGCTGACAGACCTTCGCATAATCTCTGCCATCAATAAGCACCAACTGCTTCCTGGTCTTTTACGGCCATGTTAGATGTTTTTCCTTCCTCCTCCCACACTCAGTATGCTCTACCCCTTCTTGGGTCCCTAAACTGGCAGGTGGGAAAGGGAAAGCCTGTATTTACCAGGCAGCCAATCTAGCAGAACAGATAAATTGTGAGCTCACATCACAGCCCCTCAGACTAATTTTGGCTGAAAGCCACAGCAAAATTTAAGAACACTGGGAGGGAAAAGGAGAAGAAAAGTGTCAGAAAATTATACAAACCTTACCTCTTCAAGAAAAAAAGGTAAAGGTACCATTCTATGATTCTATGATAAGCATCTGTCAGATCATCTGACTAGTAGAAATATGAAGTCCTCCTGTCACCCAGGCATAAGGAGCTCTTGCATCAAACTTCTTAGTCACCATCACAGGTTGGGTTCCTTTTCCCATCGTTCTCCCGCTAAGTTTCAGTTCTAGTTTTGCCACTCAGTCACAGTAGCTTTGTGTCATTTGCTTCAGAGCCTGGATTTTCCCTTTTAAAAAGCGTAGGTTACTTCACCGCAAAAAAGTAATGACATTTAAGAAGGTGCATTAATGAAAAGTTTAGCAGCTGAATTATGTCAAAACCTAAACCCTTGTGACTGTTAACATTTTAATGCTCTGCAAGTACCACAAAAGGAGACTTACAGTTCATGCTTGGTGGTGTGCAGAGCACGCAGATGGCTAGTTAAAAGAAAAGCTGAGGGAAAACAGGTTGTTCCAGGGCAGATACAGTCAGCAAACTTCTTTAAACTGGTGAGGTTTCTAAGTAGATCAGGTACAAATCAATCTTTTCTCCCATGTCTAGGTTTGATTCAGAGTGGCTAATTAACATCAGTCCCAAAGAATAGGCTTAGCCAACACCTCAGCCTAGTACTGTAGTGATAAATCCTCATATTTGGTTTGAAAGGCTGGATCTGATACTGCTCCTGTCAGAGCTGCAGGCTCTGCTAAAAACAACTACTTTTGATTTTCACACTTTGCACTAGTAGCTGCTTTAAATATAAACCTGAATTGTAGCAAGGGCGTCACCTCCTGACTTAGGTATAACAGTTGAAAATATTTGCCTTACATGGGCAAAAAACCTACAGGGCAGAAGGAAAAAAACCCACCAAAAAAAAAAAAAAAAGAAAAAGAAAAGAGGAAGACATGTACATAATATAGCTGTGACATAACCACAGCAGAAGTCAGCATTTAAACCTCACCATTTTCGTGGTAGATTCTTCAGAAACATCCCAGATTCCATTTCAGGAATACTCTGAAGAAGCAAGCCGGGACACAAGATCATAGTGATTGTGTTCATTCTTTGTTATAGACTAATGGGCAAAAACATCTCAGGAGAAGGAAAATAATTTTAAGTCTTAGTGACTTTTAACTCAGCAGAAAACAAAAAAGCCTCAGCTTCTCTGAACACATAGCTCAAAACACATAATCCTACATTTCCAACTGTGGGGTTTAGCCGTCTGCTGCTTATACTTTTAAGAAGAAAAGGTTCCAAAAGTGAGCAGATGCAGCAGTCTGAAAATGGAATTGGAATATTCCAGACATACAAATTGTCTCTTCTTGTCTCAGAAAGGATCTGGATTTGCATTTCCTCTTGAAAGTCACCTACACAAAAAATGCAGAATCACAAGAATGGTAGCACAAAATAAATCAATTCCACTAAAGGATCAACATCATTCTGATAGTGTGCTACCTTTTCTCTGTCTCTCTAGCTGAGAAATTTCTGTCCTGGCTGCTCCAAAATTGTGTCCTTACACAAGGAGACACGTTCTCCTGCCAGGCTTGCTAACCAGCACCAGAAGTAAAAGATGGGAGCAGAAAAATGGAATATGACTACACATCTGTGTTCTGTATCTGTAAAACAAAAGCAAAACCAAAACTCTACAGAAAATTATGTTGCTAGAAATTCCTGGCACTTGAGACCTACTTAAGTTTTGTGTCCAAAGCATGAGGGCTGCATTTGACATTTTAAAGGTACTGCTCATGCTGTCTGACTGTAGCATCTCCAAGCAAGTCTATCTCAAGTGCAGTTATTTAGTAGCTATTTATTACATTTAATGGTTTTATTACAGTTCACAATGCTTTCACTCTACAGCCAGGAAACCAGAATATTGCAGCGAAACTTACATAGCTGGTCATCTTCATTTCCTTCTTGAATTTTGAAAGTAGCCAAAGTGGTAAAAATCAGTAAGAAATCCTCATCCTTACAGATACCAGAGGAAATCTTGGTGCACTAACTGCTATAAATAGATTACCTGAGACTTCTCGATGAGTAGAAGTCCCAGGTCAGCATCCTAAATCTTGGTGCACTGACAGATGCAAAAGGATAGATAGGTGCTCTCTGCTCCCTCCCCCATCCAATAACAATCTTGGTCAGAGGAGCTTTCTCAGTGCCAAATCCTGTAGATGTGCTGGAACGGATCTAGCTCTGATGAAGCAGTTAGTTCCCAACAGCAAACAAAATTTTGTCACTAAACTTATCAGACTTCAGCCTTTCTACTTGCCTCCTTACTTTCCCACTGTTTTCTGTGAATGGATTATGTCTCTTCTCTATTCATTGTATTCCAGGTTGACTCCTATTATTTCCACTCCAAATTCTTTAACACGTTTAAACATAAATCCCTGGACCTTCTAACTTTAATACCTACTCTCAGTTAAGCAAAAGAAGAGTAAAAACCCATCTCAGAAGTATGTGATAATTATTCCCTACAACACATGTCCATCTCACAGAGTAACCAAGAGATTTGCTATCCAGAGAGTGCAAGGGGAAAAAAAGGAAATGCAACAAGTATCTTTAGAATTTTATTAACTTAACAGAAACTGCAAATTAAAGGGTGGACGGGTGTTTGGAGAGGATTCAGATACACATTTAAATGCTAACTGGGACTATATAACAAGCTATGTACAGTGTGTCTGCCATCAGTTGCTGAAGGTTAATCAATGTAATCCAAGTCTTCTGGGATTCCAAAACTTTTGTCAATTCTGCTCTCTTCAAATCCAAATTTACGTTTGGCCCAGGACTTTATTGAAAAGATGTTATCTGTTAACAGAATGAAAACATTCACATCTGAATATTTAGGAAAGCATGAATGTATGACTACAACACAGTCCTTCTGTTTGCATTACCTCAGTGTATATGGAAAAGGTACATAGAGGGGAACATAATTTTTAAGCAGATCTAGAACTGAAAACTGGAGCCTTTTGTTAATTACATACTTCTACTCAATACTAAGTAAAATAGGTCTTCCTTCTTGGAGATTACCTTTATCTTCTTCTGCTCCTCTTCTAGGAGAAGACTGAAAGCTACAATTACAGTTTCAAGTCTGCTGTAAGTGGTGAGGTAAGTGTGAATATGCATAATCAGTACTTTATATGCCTCTTTTCAACTAGACACCTACTGGGTGACTGTCTAAAACTGCAAAAATCAGATTCAAAATCAACACTAAGGTCTTTCCTAGTCCTACAAATGTTTGTCCAGATAATGTACATTTTGTTTGGAAGTTAAAAACACAAAAGACATTCAAGTAGCTTTATTTTAGTCAGCACTTCTCTTTTAGTATCACATTACTATTATTTTAGTGTATTTTCTTCAGTTTAACATTTCTCGTGGCAGTATTGACTGAAACTCACTTTGCCATTCCTAACACCCATGAACTGCAGCGATCCTTAAGGCAGGAAGTATTCTCTGTGTCTGCACACCTTTTATTTAACATTTGGACATTTGGTTTCAAAATTGTCTCTTCAAAAGGAAAATATGCTACAGCATATAACCTAATTATCTAATTAAATAGCAAAGTGCTTTCTACAGGCTGAGGCATAGTTCCTTTACCTCTCAAGACCTTGAGAACAACAGCCTGTCTTCAACCATTGAAAGCCTTGACAATAGTACTCTGTGAAGTTATTTCCAAATACACAACTTTATTTCCCCATATGCAGTAAGTAAGCCAGTGTAAATGAAGATCTAAAATAATAAGTCAAAGACTATGACAATACGCCGGTGCACTTGGTAAAACCAATGGTAGGATGGAGCAGTCCATCACTAGTAGGTGAATTCTAAAGTAAAAACTACAAAGTATGTTCTAACTAATTAAACAAAAGTAAGGACAAACACATTGCTTGCTCTGCAAAATGGAAATGTAGGCCAATATAGCAAAACTGAGCAACAACAGAAAACTGAGTTCACCTTCCATAAAATTGCTATTACAATAACTAACTCTCCTCAAAACTCTCCAACATTTCTCCTGCATGTAAAAGATGAGGAATTAGCTTGAGAAATACCTACTTTATATTAGCATCCATCATGTAGTAGCAGCAATAAGGTTCCACAAAGCACTGTACTTTTTAGAAACAGATGAAAATTCAGAAAATAAGAATGTAGCTTTCTGAATACCTGGACACTACCATTTTCAGTCTATTAATGTTTTCCCGGTCTTCAGAGATTTTATCTCAACCAAGAAAGCGAGTTGCAGATTTTAACACGATGTGCAAGATAGCACCAGAAGGACAAATCTGTCGTGTGATATGAAGTACGTTCAGTAACTGAACTGAGAAAATGTATTTTGTAAGTGAAATGTATTTCTGCAGGCTTTTGTAAGCAAAGGCTATCCTACATCAAGTCCTCATGAAATTTAAAGTTCTTAACAATTAATAGGTCTTTCATAGAAATTGCTCTAGTCTGAACCAATATAATTAATCATTTATTACATGTAATAATTAAGCAATAAAATGCATACACACCAGTCCATCTATTGGCTGCCTCCTTGGCCACTTTGTTTGTCTGGCCTGAAATAAGAGAAAAAAAACAACAAAGCCAAATAAAGGATCGATCGCAGTAAAATCATACCATAGTTTCAAGGCATAGAGATTAAATTTTTAGGAAACCACACACTATAAGGAACTTATTCTACTACTTCCACAATCTTCTTCTATTCTATGCTTTTAATGTTACAGCAAACACAAAGCCAAGTTAAAGAAAAACAGAAGCAAAGAAACATAAAAGATACCATATGAACAACTGTGAGTTTTTGAAGTGTGTTTTAAAATAAAATAATCCTAGCTTGGTTTGCCTGGGGTCTTTATTGTCTGCACCCAGACTGGAACTAGATCCATGGCCTGAAGGTACTAGAGACAACCAGGATGGGAAATATTTTATAATCCTCTTTATACATAAGTAATCCGTCACATAGGTATGCATGACTACGTAGCTCTGGGAGGTCTCCCAAGCTTTAAGAATCCCTTTGATGAAATGAAGGCAAAATAACCCTGCTGGTTATTAAACTTGGCTTCTCTCCCTTACCACCACTCTAGATTTGAATACATAACAGTAAATTACCATTACTACAAATAGCTTTTATATAGTTTCCATGAGGCAAAACAGCATCAAGAAAAATTCCTCTTAGATCACCTTGCTCCCATTAAAACGGGTACTGAATCCAATACAGCAGGTTGGTTTGTAACGTGGGAATTTATCAGAATCATTACGGTTCTCACGCCTACACTAGCTTAGTTATTCTCAGTTAGTCTTGTTAGTACTTGCAGGATAATACTCATTTGAATGGTCAGCAAGAAGTTTGTCTTCAGGGGTACTGAGAGGTAAATATATGATTGGGTATCCATTGTTATAAAGATTATACTTCAGGCAAAAAGAAACTATGTAAAAAAATCATCTGCTAGAACACAGGAGGGTTAGCACTCAGGAGTCTAGCCTCAATGCTTCCATGTGAACAATGGTTAAGTCAGGGTAAAATACCTAAAGAAGACAATAGCATAGGAATATAAAAACACACACATACACACACACCTCGAAGAAGAATCAGGACACAAACTATATGAACTTAAAATAGGAGAATCTCAGAGACAGTGCTGAGGGGAACTGGCTAGTTGCCAATACCACCACTTGGGACTGGGTCCCAAGCTTGGCTGGAGTCCATCTGATCCTCCTGCTGACCACAGCTGCTACATCCGAAGTTGATTTTTGGCAGCTGCTAAATACTGTTCCAGTATGGAAGCTGTGCAAAACAACAAAAAGGCCAAATTTGCAGAAGAGGTAAGCAATACAGGAGGCAACTTATGTTGCAGGTGCTTCCAGGTGTTCTCATTACCACTATTAGGGCCTAGTTACACTCTACTTTCTGTCTACACATCTGCACATTGGCTGACAATACATAAAATTGCTGTCTGGAAGCAACAGAATAATCCATTTGTTCTGCATATTACATATTTATTTCACCAATTTGTGTGACAGCACATCAACAGACTTCCTTGCTCCCTTGCCTGCAGGATGGAAGCCATTCACTTTGCTGAGACACACACCTGTATCCCCCGCTGACCAATTTCACACTCACTTGGCATTTTCTAAGCAGGAAAATGGAAGTTTGCGTTTTCTCTCTCTGACAAAAGCAACACCTGTGTGTACAGCAATGCAAGGCCCAGGAGCAGCATGGCTTGCAAGACTGATCTGTCACATCAGCAAAGCACATCTGGAAATATGTCTTCAACTGGGAAAGGCTAAGGGGTCAAAGAGTTGGTTTTGACCAGTTCTGATAAAAGTGTCTTCTCTCAACCCCAGGTATCTCTGGAGAACTGCAGGGAACTAAAAAAATTTCTCACTTAAATGACATCATAGATTCAGATAGAACTTTTTATCCTGAGATATTACTCCTTATTTTAATTCAATAGTATCTCATTTTACATTTAGGCTCTAAATAAAGTTTCAGAACTGCAAGAAAAAGCATCGACGATTACAAATCCTACCTACTGATCTACAACTATTGTGAAAAACATAGAACATAAGACATTTGTGATGGAAAAATCCTTAAAAATTGATATATGAATGAATTAAATTAGTATTTCTACTGCCACAGCTGCGTGTATATGTGTGTTTATATACATATGCTTGAAGATAAACCTGAGCAAATACATAACATAGTGTCGGTCTCATCTATATAGTGAGACACGGCAGCGCATAGCAAAGCTACTAATAAGCTGATCCCCGTCTCTGGGAATATGCTTTTAAAGGGTCTGAGATCTTTGTTAGCGTGGTTGAAAAAAGTGTCAAGTCTCATCAGCAAAAGCTTCCTCCGTCCCATACGCAAAGGTCACACTGTCAAATTTCATCAGGATGTACACAGCGTCTCTTTGAAAAACGTCCAACAGAATTTGTCAGTCTTGCTACTGAAATACTCCTCTCTGCAGAATACATGCTCTTGCACTTCAGTTCACTACATTCGTGTACCCACATGAAAAGAGCATTTACCTTTCATGTATTCTACCTGAAAGCCCACACTGAAATCTTAGTTGCGTAACTAAAATGTATCTATTCTTATCCAAAGAACAGAGGGAAGCAATGTGCTTACAAGAGGAAAACAGACTTTCTGATTCAAGGCTCCCTAGCAACACTTGGTTTCCCTTTCAGCACATAACTCCCTCCCCACTTCATCTACTAATAAACTCCATAGCCACAGCACAACTAAAGGAATCTGCAAACTCCTCTGCCGCTGAAATGCATTTTGCAAGGAGGTCCATCCCAGAGCACTATGGTTTTTGTCCCACAAACTGATGTCACTCTGCTGCATGCCTCCTTTCTCACAGAAGTTGCAGAGAAGACTCTGGAAGGCATCACAGGAGGTTCTCCTAGAACGTGGCTGCTTAGCATCTGGTCTTGTTGCTCTACTCTGAATTCTCCCTAGTTTGTTATGTACCTCTCAAGCAGAATATCCACCACAATGTTACAGCTGTAGCCTCAACTAATGCCAACTTGAGTAGAAAGCTCATTTCACACATCTCACTGCTGGTTATGCTTCTGTTTCTGTATCTTAGTATGACAATTTTGCTTTTCACTGCAAGAATGTCTTACATTCAACCTGTAAACTACTATAATCCTGTCATCTTTTTCACACCCTCCCTCCCAACCAACTGCTCCAGATCATTTGCATAACACAATATCCTTCAACACATGTAACTTCCTTTACTTGCCACTACTTAGTTTTTTCTGAAGTTTTTTAGACTATCTTTGCAATTTTTCATGCTCATATTGAAATCTCACCTTATCCTTTGTCCATGTAGTCTCTCCTAGTTCCATCATCTCAAATGTAACAAAAGCCTATCTTCTATTCTATTGTCTGGGTCATTAACATAAATACTGAGCAGATGCACAGGCGTCACAGACCCTATCTGTTCACTGATGTTTTCTGATACCAAATTACTAATGAATATACCTTGAGCACCATCATGAAATAGTGTGAGATTCACACTACAGCAATTTCATCAGGATTGTATTTCCCTAAAGCAAAACTGAATCAAAACACCAAGACAAACTTTCCCCCACCCACAAAGGTCTCTTCCAGCACCAAAGAGAAATATCTCTCTGTTTTTCTAGGTGTTTCCAAACTGGTTCTGTTCCAGATTCTTTTCCTGATATCCTGTTCTTCTCAGTGAAACTAGCTCACAAGACATTTAAGTGAGGAAGGGAGAAAAATAATTGAAAATACTCTCAAATGCATCACCAGTGCCAAGATGAGTCTTGCACTCATACAATCCACCCTGTAAAATGTCTGCAATTAAATAGCGTAGAACAAGGTATCTGTTTGAGGAACATGCACTGATATGTTCCCAGTCTTGACAAACTCATAATGAAAATGTGACTTATCATCCCATAACATCCAGAAGACTTCCTAACATGAGACTGGTAACACATTTTTTTGAACAAGGCCAGGAAAGACTACATTTGACAGTCCTGCAACTTAGCACTGATGACAAAGAACTAAAAAATCGTACCTTTCCTGACCTCATTTTACATTTGGAAGTCAAAAAGGTATAAAACAAGAGTTTAAAAAGTCATTTGAATATCATGATAACTTTACCAAAGCAGTCTGAATGAATGCTACCATACACAAGTAGCCTAGCAGGTCTAACACCGGGAGAGAGAAGCAAAAATAATCAATCCACAAAAGCCTTTTTGTTTTGTATATAAGTGATTTATAAATTACTTCTATTTGATGGTCTCTTCAGGGCTTTAAAACATGGTCAAATAGATTGCTACCAATTCATTTCTAAATGAAAGAGTATCATAAATGTAGTCACAAGTAGCTATTTTCCACATCACAAATTTTATCAAGTGCCTAACACTCCTAAGCAGCTCAACAGCTTTTGCCATAAAGATTTACTGCCTCAGACAATAAAATTATTCCCACATATTTCACCTTTCTCTCATCCTACATATTTTTTCTGCTATTCCAATATAAAGAAAGAAAATAAGCAGAGCAAAACCAAGCCTTGCGAGTGTCCTCATTTAATTGCAAGAAAAAGGTACCTTGCCAGAGAAGCCAGTTTGTTTAAGCAGGGTGTTACATGTCATAGCTAAAGACTTGATCTTCCAACTGCTTCTTTTCTCAGTGCTCAAGAAAAGACAAGTTATTTTAAAATTTATTCCCCTCCTTCCAGCCTCCTTTTTTTTTCCTTTGCTTAACCAGCTAAAATGCAGCTTCATTTTAAAGCTAAGTTGGCGCTCTCCAAGAATAGTCTAAGGTACAAAAACACAAGCATGCACATGTCTAAACATTTAGGACAGTTTTTCGCTGCAGAGTAACCTCTTCACCGGAGTCCAAACTTTAGGCCAAACATGGAGATAGAGAAATTCTCCAAGACGTAGAGAATTCAGCTTCCCAGTTGCAGCCAAAAGCCTCACATTCCACTTCAAGCTTTGTGTCTTAGTAATATATATGTACAGATGCATCTTAACCTGCACTCAGTCTGTCCTGGTGGGTCCTTCACTCATTATCCTTACTGGCTGTTACAGTTTCATTTCTTTCTAAGTGCCAGAAGCTGCTCACCCATTTACCTATCCCTGTTCCTCTCTTATTCAGTTCTTTCCAAGTCCATTTTCTACATATTTCAACTCATTGCAGAGTTCAGTACCCTCACTGCTCTTCAGGAGAGACAATTTTGGGAGGTGCATGACAAATTACATCTTCATCAACGACCTGGATGAGGGGGCAGAGTGTGCCCTCAGCAAGTTCCCTGATGACACCAAACTGGGAGGACTGGCTGATTCCCCAGAAGGCTGTGCTGTCATTCAGCGGGATCTCGACTGGCTGGAGAGTTGGGCAGAGAGGAACCTCATAAGGTTCAACAAGGACAAGTGCAGAGTCCTGCCGCTAGGGAGGAACTACCCCAGGCACCAGTACAGGCTGGGGGTCAAACTGCTGCAGAGCAGCTCTGCAGAGAGAGACCTGGGAGTCTTGATTGATAATAAACTCAACATGAGCCAGCAATGTGCCCTCGTGGC
>WBNH01003426.1:0-30330 GCA_013401255.1 Urocolius indicus | reverse complement strand
AGTCTTCAAGACCCACCTGGATATGTCCACCTAATCTAGGTGAACCTGCTTCTGCAGGAGAGTTGGACTAGATGATCTCTAAAGGTCCCTTCCAAACCCTACCATTCTATGATTCTATGAAATTACAATGTGTTTGAAGCCCTTCACCAGTCAGTTCAGTGGAAAGCAGATTTCAAAGACCCTGGGAGAATCCACCACAATATAAGTTTATATACACCATCAGTTTCTAACTTGAGCTGACAGCTTGCTTTTATCACTGGTGAACTACAAGACAGGAATGAAGGAGCTGGTGAGAACACTGTACCCTACTTTTGTCAGAGAAGATCCTTAAACCACTACGTTATAGCCTCTGGTGGTAAGTGCAGACAGCAAGTGTTGCCCCATTGAAGGACTAGTGTCTTCACTTACTGAATTGCAAACAAGCCTTCCTTGATTTTCAAGATAAAAACTATCAGAAGTGATGAAGAAGCAGAAATACTGCTTAAACTTGCAATTCATAGAATCATAGAATGGTAGGAGTTGGAAGAGACCTTTAGAGATCATCTAGTCCAACCCCCCTGCAGAAGCAGGTTCACCTATATCAGGTCACATAGGAAGACATCCAGGTGGGCCTTGAAGACCTCCAAGGAAGGAGACTCCACAACCCCTCTGGGCAACCTGTGCCAGGGCTCCCTCACCCTCACAGTGAAAGAGCTTTTCCTTATGTTCAAATGGAACTTTTTGTGTTCCACCTTCATCCCATTACCCCTTGTCTTGTTGCTAGATACAATAGAAAAAAAGGGATGCCCCAATTGCTTCTTGCTTGCTGTGATTATCCAGGGAGCTTGGAGCATTGCTGATCAAACATACAGTGGTAATTCTACTCATTAGTACCGTGCTCCTTTTTTAACTTTACTTAGCAGTTAAAATTTATGTTTACTGTTACTAGATGTAACTATGATTACATATATTTACAATTTTTAGAAATAATTAGGAATTACGTTATGTTCAGTTTTGGTAAAGCATTTTCCTTTATCTTTTAATATAGCTTTTCAACAGGTGATTTAAGTTGCCAACCTTTCAAATGAATGACACACCATTCAGTACAGGGTGAATGCGTGTGGGGGTGGCATTAAAAAAAAGCAACTTAGCTTGATGCAATTAGTCAAGCAAATGTGTACTTTCTTTACTGGTGCACATCTATATACATTCTGGTACTTCGGGATGAAAGAAGAAATAGAAAAGTAGAGAGGGGACCTTATTAACACTTATAACTAAAGGGCAGCTGTCGAGAGGATGGAGCAAGTCTTTTCTTTCTGTAGTGCCCAGTGACAGGACAAGGAGTAATGGGCACAAGCTGGAACACGAGGGTGAAGGAGCCCTGACACAGGCTGCCTAGGGAGGATGTGGAGTCTCCTTCTCTGGAAGTTTTCAAATCCAGCTGACACACTCCTGTGCAACCTGATCAATGTGGTCCTATTTTAGCAGGGGGGATGGACTAGATGATCTCTAGTGGTCCCTTTCAACCCCTACCATTCTGTGAAGGTGTGGAGGAGTTCTGTGGCTTTATTTTTCTTAGCAGATAGCCCACAAATGTTCACAAATATACATTGTCTATTTCCTGTCATATCCTCATCCAGATCTTCGGGAGATGAATAGATTAAACATATAATTCTCTGAAAGATGCAACTAAGTTTTAAAAAAAAAACCTATTATTTCCCAGTGTGCTTTTAAGAAAGAGTCTGGTTTGCTCATAAGAAAGCTCCGTTTAAACCTAAGGCTAACTTAAGTGTGGGTGTAGACACTAGTGTAACTCTAACAGAACAACTAATTTCTAATTGCAGAACTTTGTTAATGGTATTGATGCATAAGCCAAAAAGCGAACAGCTTGTCTGTCAGATCCCAGGTGCATATTTCATGGTCAGTAGCTAGAAAATATCCTCTTAATTGCAAACTGAACATATTGGATCTAGAGGCATCCAAAAAAACCCACTCTCTCTGACGGCTTTATCTGTACCCTATTGATCTTGGTGGCACCTAGGCCAGCTTAAAATTATTTGTAGACATTCACTTTCGTAAGGGAACGTTCACATTTATAAAAATAGCTACTTATTAGTTCATTAACTGAAAGCACTGTCAAGCCACTTTAGTTTCAATAACCTGGAATATTTTCTGAACAGTAGTCTTTGCCACAAAATATTAAAGAAAAATCATTGAACCATTTTGTGACGAATTTTGAGTAAAACTCATGCAACTCAATTTAAAACTTCTCCATTAGCGAGGGTAGTCATCTCATTTCTTCACTACTGTTTCCCTGTTGAGAATATTTCCAGTACTAGTAAGAAATCTAGCACTAGATTATAAGTCTTTATAACATGAAATACATTTGTATGTGTAACATTTTCAAACTGATTTGAACATGACAGAACATAATAACTGGGTGTATCAACAACAACAAAAAACCCACAAAAAAACCAAACCTCAAACTATGAGCCTCACAAAATCCAGCAGCTAAATCATTGCCTTTTCAGCATTCAGACTCAAGATATTAAGTACACCTAGAACTATTTTCTTGTACTGTCTGTATACCCCAACATAATTCTTCACAACAGTTTGTCAAGATGAAATGTTCAGTACTTAAACACATTGGAATTAGAAAGTTTTGAAGCACCTAAGCCAATAAAAGACACTTTCAAGTGCACACTACATTTAGCATGGTATTTTCATGGTATTCAGTAAAGTCTGGATGTTTTCCCAACATTTCTTTTCACACAGCCATGCAAGTAACAAATTTTAGAAAATAATCCAACCCTGAACTGGGCTGGCTGTGATGCCTCTGAGATTACACTTTCAGAGATTCAAAACCATAACTATCTAGATATTTGTGTTTTGAAATCCTGTCCATTTGAACCATTTATGCCTCCTGCTACAGGATAAAAATAAATGATGAGAGTAAAAGTAAAAAGGCTGACACAAAAAATGCTATATTACATGTGCTCTATCCGGCAGTTTGCTAATTTTTGAGAACAGAGTTTGTCTAGACACGTTCAGATCCTGAGACATAGAAATTATCAGTAATTGGGCACTCTAAAAACACGTTAAATAAAACAGACATGCTGTAACTATTTCTGAGATTACTGTTCTATGCAAAGTAACCAAAGCATGGCTACTGTGAGAAAAACAGCTACGACTCAACAATGTTTCAGTACAGTATAAGTCAACATTTCTCTAATTACAGTGGAAGAACAAGAAGTTTGAAATTTTAGAAATGTTTACTTTGCAGTGAACACTGAAAAGTTTTAGCTGTTTCAAGTTACAAGCTGGCCAATAACTCAGAGCAAAATCAGCACCATTTATACAGTTAGACTGCCACACAAACCATTCTATAAAATTACTTGTCAAGAAAATTTTATTAGCTCCCCAACAACTCTCTCTGGTGGGCAGAAAGAATTAAACTTATGCAGCAGGTTAATCTTGCTGTCTCATGGAGCTTTTTTTTGTTGGTCTTACGAAAATATGGCTAATATTATGAATTATTGAAAGCTTGCATTTTCCATGCCTCTGTCTTCTACTGTAATGGAACCTTTAGGGAATCTAGCAGCATCACATGTATCCATACATGTTTGCATACATACATGTTATGTCATGTACGCTTTCCTCCTGCAGCAGTAGAGAATCTACTTCTCCTCAACGGTTACTTCCTCATGAGAATATACTCCAGTCTACAAAAATCTGCTCCAAAGCTGAGAAACAAGGGCTCTGTCCTGTGCCAGTTGAAGGAGTATTACAAGTTTAACACAAAAGTATAAAATCCAAGTTGGTTTTTGTTTGTTTGGTTTTAACTATTGTCAGTTCTACTGCCTTTAATGTTACGGAAGAATTTCTCACTCAATCCTAACTCACACAATATGGCTTAAACAACATTTCCAAGTGGCAAAAATAAGCCTCAACCACTGAACTGCAGTGGTCGTTAGAAGAAATCCAAGTATTTTTCTATTCTAGATATATTTTTACAATACCCTACCTGTAAAAGGGAATTATCCAAATACATCCACAAGATCAGACTATTATGTAGCTTCCTCTAGTGGTCAGTCCCCAAATTTTGTTTCTTCTGCCATTTACTGTAGTTAATTGGGACATACAAATAGTGAAATTCTGAATCCCCACACTGTAAACTTGGGAAGGCATTAAGAGTTTATATTTTAACTCTCTAATATAAAACCACGTAAATTAAGCCAAAACATATAGCAAAACATTTGTTACTGATATTAAAAGGGCAAGCACTGAAGTCAGTGAAAACCAGAGTTAGTATTTTATTATTCTGATTTGTCTCCTTGTGAATACGCATTTTTATATATTTAGTTACATGGTCAAACATGACTTTCCCACCACAAGACTCAGGAAGCAAGACAGATGTTCAACTTTGAGTTCAGATATATGCTACAAATCATCCAAACTTTGTTTTGACCCTGGAATGTGTATGTGTGTGTGTGTTTAATGAGGCTCATTGCTGTACAATAGATTTGTTTCTGCAATACTGCTATAAGGGAAAGAGTAATTAAAAAGGCATAGCAAATCTTTCACTAAAATTTGAAGGCCACTGAAGTCCGATGACAATTTGATACACCCCTAAAATACCACAACAATCAAGGCAGGTCTCTCTGATACGGGATAAGTAACAGAGTGAAACTTCATACTGAACTTCAGAAAGATTTCCTTACAGGTTGAAGTCATTAAGGAAGAAGAGGGAAAACTCAAATGTAGGAAGTGACAACTGCCCATTATAAAATACATTATATTGAATAATCCAACTCTGAAAAAAAGTGTAATTATATAATGTAACAGCCATATCTGATTTCTGACTTAAAATTAGGTAATTTAGAGTTAGTAACCTGCTCACGTGATCTAACTGAAGATGACCACAAGGACTATGTTATCTAAATTGTACAGCTAGTAGAAAATCATATCACTTATGTACTTTGAAAACCCTTTAAAATCTGAACTAGTAATTTTGATTAGAAGGTTATTTTGCAAACCAGTAGCAATAATGTTTACATCTATCTGAATACTTTCCATTGCATAAGATTCTTTATTGCCATGTTACAATAAAACTCATAACTTCCTGCATTTTGTTTTGCCTTTGCACTTCTCTGCATTCTGGAATGACACAAATGTCCCCAACCGGTTTTTTTCCCTCCTTTCATTAAGCCTGTAAAACTCCATTCAGCTTTGACAAAGACATTAAGAGCCCCAAAGTGACATCATCACTTATTCATTTATACATTGCCAGCAACAATGTGCACTGCCAGTGCAACGATGACAGATGAAACATAGAACGATGCAGAAACATTTTTATCAAAGGTCTGGGACAAAGTATTTTCAAAATTCTACTGCATTATTCCCCTGGGAATCCTACAGGTAGTCCAACAAGACTAAGTTTAGCTACTGCCTTAAATGCTCATTCCTCCACTGCAGAAGCCATGTGGAGCTTCCAAACACTTTAAAAAAACCCCTGAAAATTCCCTTTTGAATATATTAGTCTCTGTGATGCCAGCTAATGCTGCTGTTTGGCCTAGCATTCAAGCTCTGATTTACCCCCCTGTACCTAGTATTTGGGAATGTGCTCACTGTGAATGCTTCAAAACAGAGGCTGCTCAATTCATTGCAATGCTCACTATAGGGTATCTTAGCAGTTAAAATACCTGGCATGATGAATCCTTCTACTCTCAGTATCTGCCTAACCTCATTCATTTTTACAGCTGGGATCAGCTGGAATGTGTCTGTTATTTGTCCTTGGGAGAACACACAGTGAGGGATTTATGGTACAGTAACTCATCTCAGGTCCCAAGTTTGCTTATTCCCTGGCATACCATTTAATCCTTGGGGAAAGATAATGCAGCTGACAAAAAAATGTCACAGCCCCTCAAGATAAAGATCTGTCCAATTTTGGAGTGTGCTGCAACTCTGTTTACGTTCCTGGTTTTCTCTCAGCACATTTCTAAAGCTGTGGACTTTATTAGGAGAATAAGGAAAGGGCAAGATTCAGACACATATCTTCTCAGGAAAAGGTCTATGCCTGTTCCTCATTGCTCTGTAATAGCATTTTGGCCTTATAGCAACTGAATATGCAGTGGTGTGTGGGTAGCAACATAAGAGCCTAATAAATAAAACATGAAAGTTGAAGTAGAGAAAATCCAATAAGATTTCATACATGCTTTTCATTTTTCATGCTAAGGATCAGAATATTAAGTATATTTCAGTGCCCAATTCTGTGTTAAGTATTCAAATCACTCATCATTCCTTGTATTCTATTAGAATTAGAAACTCCAACCAAAACCCAGCACGTCAGAGACAGAACAAAAAGTCAACAGTGTAATACCATACTACTGTATAAGTTACAATTAGTGTCTCTAATGAAATACTTATGCTCTTAATAGACAAGACAAAATAAGCAGAAAGATATTTGTTTCATCAGCATGGAATTGAAGGTAAATGGGGAACAGAGACTACTGTTCCTACATACATTCTAGGGTTCAGCACACTCACAAGTTAACAGAATTAATATGGTTCTAGAAAGGATGGTCCTGATATTAATTCTAACCCATCACAGTATTTCAGTTTTAGGACTGTTTGTTAACTTCTCAGCTGCTGGCAAAGCAAAGATCGATAAAACCTCCTTTATATTATACAGCAGAACATCAAAAGAAATAGTGTACCTTTATTTTATTACTTACAGCTCCAAAAAGAAAAGCATCTATTCTTTGGCTTATCCTCACACACCAGATATTTAAGCTAAAGAAGTGCAGATCTTTTTGTGCAAAAGTTTACCTTAAACAATATCCAACTTACGCATTTCTTCCACGACGTCTGGATCACATTCTTTGTATTTCTCTATTTCTGCCTTTAGCTGCTCTTTTTTCTGTCGAAGGGCAGCAAGTTCCTCTGTCAGAGCTGCACGTTCCGCCTGAGGAGCCAAAGTATGTTGGGAGATAAAAAAAAAAAACCAAAACCAAAAAAACCATCCCCCCCCCCCCAAAAAAAAAGGTAATTATCATACAGAACATTTTTCAAAAAATAAAAATATATCAACTTAAAAGCTGTTTTCACTAGTGCTTTCTGTCAATGAACCAGTCGAGTATTTTATGCACACACAAAGCTCTCAGTGACACTAAATGATACTGAGTACAAACTAGAAGGAAAAGAAAAAGTTAAGGCCAATTTTTCTACAACCTTTGAGCTTGACGTCGTTTGACAAACTCCAAACAGATCTCTTAATTGTTGGGCTGAAAGGTTTAACAGTATTTTGGAGTGCTACTCTTGTAATTAAAGACAGTATCACAGAAAAATCTGCCGTTCACACTTCCGTAAGTCAGGATGCTGGGATCAACGCCCTCTGAATTTATTTTTCTCCTCCTTTTTTCTACACCATCTAAGAGCAGTTGTCTCAAAAAGAAATACTCAGATTTACAACATGATAGCGTTTGCTGGGAAAGTGTACAATATCGACCTCAAATATTCTACTGATCAATAAGAATCTGCAGACACTGACTCAACATGAGCTCTCCCACAGCCAGCTCAGCACATACTTGTAATTCAGTCTGTAGTTACAGCCAAAGTCTGTAACTGGCTGATATTCAAAGAACTTGTGCTACTGGGTAGCCCAAAAAACCCCAGACAGCATGAGTCAGTAAACCGTCAGATTTTAGCCTGTGGCAATCTCCACAGCAATCCTAGGTGGGTTGTGCTGTGGTTTTGTTGGGGTTCTTTTTTTCAAAACTTCCATATTCCCTAGTGCTTTTGCCATTGGTTTGTACTTGGCACTTTCTGAAAATGCAGATTGGCAATCAAAAGCTTCCAGATCAAGAGTATGGAGACCAGCTGCTCAGAGACCTACATAGTGACAGATTTTTCGTGATTTCTTCTTGATGAGTAAATCCAGAGTCAAAACGCTGGAAGCATCAGCCAAGAACAGGATTTCCAGGACCAATAGCTTCCTGTGCCTAGTGCAGGCCACGTGATGGAGAAGTCCAATAGTCCGTTTAGCAACCTGACAAGCCCAACTGCGTGAGGAACCTGTCAGTGACTCCCTTATTGCAGTCAAACCTACAGTATTTCTATAAAATATTTTGGATTCTAAGATTTGGCACTTTCCTATAAAATCCAGTTCCTCCTGAAAGCTTCTGGGTGTGCCTGTTTATGCATTTATTTATTGCAGGTTTAAACCACTTTAGACAGTATATATCAAAACAAATCAACAACACAGAACACTATATGAAGAATCTCTAACTAATATTCTGCTTGATATGTAGGGTAACCATGAAGCCTAAATATTATTTTGCAGTGTTAACAACTTGAGCATGCAAAGAGCACCAAGCTTACATGGCTGCTCAGAATAGTAATTTTGAAATCTAGATCATAAATAAGATGAAAAAAAAAAGACTCCCAAGACCTAAGTTTGCAGTTACCAGATTTGGCAGTTTAGCAACCATTGCAAACTTTTGTACATATCTCTGAGTAGTTCAACTTTTAAAGTATCTTTAAATCTGAAAAAGCCTGAAAGATCACCAAATTTCAGTCAGACACACATTTTCTCAGCTTTGGAGCAGTTAGTTGTCAACATTTTACTTGTTACTGCATGACCGACTAAGGAACAATGTAACATTTGATTTTTCTCTCCATCTTTCAGTATTTAGAATTCTTAAAGGTCTTCAACAACATTAGTATTGACAAACTGTGCATACTTGTAAGCCCTATTTCCAGGTAGGAATGTCTCGCCTGCAAAGCAACTTACAGTATCTTCACGTCCAATTTTTGATTTCTCAATGCTTTTTTGTAAAGCCTCTTTTTTCTGACTGCTTTCAGCAAACTGATAAAGGAAACAAAGAATAGAATCAACTTATTTCAGTAACATGTTAAACATAGCTATAAATTGTATATACACATAAAGACATTTAAATAAACAAGTGGATATATACATTTAAGTATATAAGTATTTAAGTATATTTAAGTATATTTATATACATTTGTAATTTATTTACACGTATTTATAACTGTTGGAGTAAAAACAAACACAAAATAAATACAAAGCATACAAATGTAAGTCTGATGCTCTGAACCACAGAAAAGAATTACAGCAAGCATCTTGAAGTCTGCCGTGGTACATAATCTTGTTATGTCCTGTGTGTTCAGCATGGGACCAGAATCCTATTTCATACCATAATCTGGAATCCCTATGCAAAGAACTCCATGACATGGAGGCTTTGGATTAGATGGTTTGCTTTGGTCCTTGTCCAGATCTCCTTATTCAACGCAAGCAGTGACAAAAGCTGTAGCAGATCCACCTGCACAGTCACTGACACTAATCATCCCAAAGTCTGGTATGATATTGGCATGGCCCCAGTCCCTTTTGTATACTGGTGAATAGAAGCCTCTGCATCTCAGAGGCATGTAAATCCATGGCCCCCTTTTTCTGTGGCACTCATACTGCTAGACTTCAGAGTTTCCCTCCAGCCCTGAGGCAGAGGAATCTCACAGAAGTCACATCTCACAGGGATGGTATGAATACGTCCTCCATTCTCCTATTAATCTAGGATAAATGATTCTTGGGGAGAAACTTCTTTCTACTAATCTGCTATCCATCTCCAAACAGGCCCTTTCAGTGTAGCTGCAAATTTTCCAGAGACACTTCAGAAATTCATAAGGTGACACACAGTACTAGCCAAAGCACCTTGGAATACTGAATGAGTAAGAATGAAGAAAAAAAAAATCAAACCTAACAAAATATAGTTTAGAAATCACTTACTGCATTTGAAATGAAAGGAAAAAGAAGAATCAGTGTTATCTTTTGTAAGTACTTACTCTTGGTTTTAACTTCAAGATATTCTGAACATCTGCCAGGTAGAGAACTTGTATATCAGACTAATTTTGAAGATGGTGAAGGCCACCAGAATCCACGTCTCATTCTGCCTTCCCCCCAAAATGCTTCCATGAAGCCTCTACTTCTACATCTTCTTTCTCATTGAGGGTCCCACTGAGTGGAAAAGCATTCCTAGACATTTCTTGCAGACTCTAGCCTTGATAATTTAACCATATAATTTATATTCTTGTGCAGCTGAAATACCAAGACTACATTTGTACAATGCAAACAGAAATTTTGAAGCTTGAAGCTGTAAACACTTCCCAATTCCTATTTAAACTCATGTTCAGTCCAGATTTTCAGAAACACATATTAAATGTAAATGCATGATAAATACCAGGCCGAGCTTACTGCCAAGTCTTAGAGATCAGCCATAACAGTAAAACAAAACTTTGTACTGGTGGCCCATGTAGATGAAGAGCTAGTCCAACTGCAGCTCACTGGGTTTCAGGGTTACTTTTATAGCTCAATTTAAAAAAAATAATTACTCTTTCTGGTTAAGTATGTGTTCATGCACATGTGCACATATATACAGTGAAGAAGGTCTCCTTTCAAAAAGAATGCTTTCGGTTTTCCTCAATTTATATAGAAATTACACTAATAGTAAGGCATACATGGTTCAGGGAAAACCATGTCTAGGTGTTTACTCATTACTCTTTGTGCAAGTAACCACAGAGTCAGTGTGGGTTTCAGTATGTGGCTTCAAGTACACCAACATCTTAATTTTGGCGGATAATTAAACAGTACTCTTTCTGAGCTTTCCATAAAATTCTTAAAAAACTAAGTGTGTAAGTCCCCACATTATATCAAACAGGTCACAGTTCAGAAGAGGACAAGTACTTAGGTGCAGGTTGGGGTTCCTGAAGCCCAGGGAAGACAAACACCAGAGTACACATTGTTCAGTATCTCTGAACAAAGAGTTTTTCTGGAACAAAATTTGCAGAGGAAGCAGAGAAGCCAAGGAGCTTATCTATGCCCATACACTGCAAGTGCAAAGCACAAGCCAAGAGGCCATAAAGGTGTCGCTTTCTCTGTTTTATTCATGAAGTTCTCCAAGAATGTTTCTGCATTGTTTAAAATGGAAGCACAGAAGGAGCTCTTGGGGAATTGGAATAAAATCGTAAAAGCTGGTTTCCATCTTCACAGCCTATTTCCCAGTATGGCATCTTATTATTTTTGTTGCTCTATATTTCACAGCATTTACTCGTGAAAGGGACAGTAATGGCAAACACTGAGAACTACAGAACTTTATGAAGTTCTGACCGACGTAACGTGCAAGGTTGCCTTGCTATAAGGTTAGAAGATTAGATCTTCCTCTCTGTAAAAATGGTATAAACAAATCATCATTGCTTTACTAAAGACTTTGCTTTCTTCTCAGATTTGCTTTTTCACAGATTTTAATTTCTTGGGTTTTGTTTTAATTCTGTCTTCACAATCAAGAAATTAAAAAATAAAATGAAACTGCATCTCTTGGTGTAATATTTCCTAGTCACAGTGAGTATTCCCATGACAACAAACAGAAGATCGGGATAAGGAAAAGAAGAAGGTAAGACATTGAAAAAAAGCAAACATAGGACAAGGATTCAAAGGGTGAGGAACAGATGGCCAGGGTCTGTGCAAGGGATTGGTGACAATGGGAGAAGCACGAAGGCTTCGACACAGAGGTGGGAAAAGCTGAAAAATAACTGTACGTGGAAGGACAGTCAGCAAGCATAAAGGAATTGAAGGAAGATGATACAACACTTAATTGAAAGGTAAAGGCAAATTGTAGATGACAAGTTACAGGCCATTAAAGGAAAGAAAAAAAGAAAGCAGAGTTTGCAAGTGCTAGGTATGTATGACAGCAGAGATCACATCTGGCCAAATACAGTGACTTACTTTCCCACTTACCAGCTGTAGAAAAATCTGACTGCAAGAACACAGTAGCAGATGGAAGATGTCAATCCTTGGAGCAATCTTGGGACATTTTTTCAAGGGAGCTGGCAAATAACTTCTCAAGTAACATCAACCACTCTGAGAGAAATTTGACTCCTGCCAATAGCAGGAAGATTGATCTGGAGAAAAAGCTACTTGTCTCCTCTCTATGTTTCTTAACAGAGACCTTTGGTCTGACACATAAGCAACCTTCTGCCACAAGTGTGGAAACTTTTTTTTTCCACAACTGACCCAGTGTGGAAAACAAGCACAGAAAGGGATATCCTACTGTACTACAAAGACTCGTGTCTCCAATCTGTCTGACTACTCTGAATCAGCACACGATTAAGCAAGATGTGAGAAAGCAAGATAAAAGTGTTATCTAGGTGAAAGCTGTTCATTCAAAGGAGGAGAGGAAACTAAATAATTAAAAGCTGAAAAGTAAACCAAATCATTCACAAGAGCATTTTCAATGTTTGCCAAACCATAGTAGGAGCCTGCAAGACGACAGATTAATGAAGTAAGGAGCTAGTATCTATAAAACAGGAGCTGGGAAACTTCCTTTAATTTTACAGACCGCTGTGGTGAATTAGCTGACCACCAGCCTAGTTTTGACACTACTTCAATCCAAAGTCCCCCAAAGGGATGCTCCTTTCTGCTTTGCAACTGTCTCCCAATGTTTAGCTGTACATTTGTGCAGCAGTTTGCACGCACCAAGTGCTTCAAGCTGATTACAACCATCAGTTACATCACAGGCCTTGGGGTCCGCTTTGTATCAAAGGATACAAATTAGATGTACACAGGTAATATATATATAATATACTATGCCTACACTATTACCAGGGTTCCACTTTGGCAAATCGCTGGTGTACATTTGGGAGAGGAATGTTTAACCCTGACACACAATAGCAACAGGTTTCAGTTTTTTTCCTTCTCAAAACCTGCCTGAAACCATCCCAGTTCTACATGAACAGATTTTTACTCTCCAGCAAAAGCTTTTGTTGGTTGCATTCCTTCTGGTTTCTCATTCTTAACCACTCTAACCACCAATATCCCACCAAACATGTAGCTTGTCTTCCTAGCATATTAAAATATCTACAAACCTGGTGTAAGCCACGCAAACAGACCCTAGATTATGTACTCTGGACAAGAATCAAACCAAGGTCTCGTATGTTAACCACCAAGAGCATTCACAGCTGTTAGCCCACTGTCATTATGATCTTAAAGAGAAATATCCTACATTCCATTTTCTTTCAGCCAAGACACTCAACTGAAAATGGTATTAAAAAATACTGCTGTTGTGAGCACCACTCACTATGGCACTACAGAAGAATTTGAGACATCCATTTTTAAATTGTTTATAACTTCACAGTGTTATTACTTGGCATTTGAAGCTCACTATACCTTGTGCTTCAGGCCAGAGGCAAGGGCTTGTTTGCTTTTAGCTTAAACAAAAGCAGTTCAAGAGTTTTAGAGTGACATTTGCAATAGATAGATTTAACACGGGAAAAAAAAAATATACCTAACACACCACTGAAAAACTTTAGTGGAACTTACAGAAGGCATCAAGAGCAAATCCTTCAAAGCATTCCTCTAGATTTTAAAGAAATATTAAACAAAAAAAAGGCAAGTCAGAAAGCAGGCTAATAATATATAGAGAGCAAAACTGCAAAGATTGACAGACAAATAACAATCTGAAAGTATTGAAAACAGATCTGTTGTGTTAAAAGGCATAAAACATCACTAAAAGAAACAGCTCAGCAATCACTGTTGACTAAACCAATAAAAGTTAAAAAAAAAAGGCAGCACACTGATGTACAGAATTGCTTTCTTATGTACTACACAAAGCAAGCATACAACTACTTCTTTTACATGTACAGTCACAAATACCTACTTGCCAGGGCCTCCAAATACACAGCAGTAGACCTTCAGGTTAGCTAATTATGTGTGCAGCGGAGTAAAGAGTACTCTCCCGAACTACAGTCTTGTCCCTTTCTACTCTGCTATCAGGATGTCTGCGTACCACTCACAAAATGTCAATTTTGCATATAACCCATCCAGTGAACTGCACTATAGCAGGTGTACTGAGACTTCAGTCAGGGATGTGATATACTCCTAGTGAAGCACAAGTAGCAAATGTATATATTACTTAAATACAATTAAAATATATTAGGTTTTTTTCTTTAACATTTGTGAGAGGAAGAGTGAAGGAGCACAAAATGTCTTACCCCAAGTCACTCTAAGTCACTTCAGCAATATGAAGCAGACAATCATGTTTGCTGGAACTTAGAAGGAGCATGAGAAAAGCAAGACTGCAAATGAGCTGCTGGAGCACGTCCAAAGAAGGGCAATGAAGCCAGGGAAGAATCTAGAGCACAAGGCTTATGAGGAGCGGCTGAGGGAGCTGAGGTTGTTTAGTCTGGAGAACAGGAAGCTGAGGAGAGACCTCATCACTCTCTATCACTATCTGAAAGGGGGTTGTACTGAGGTTGGGGTCGGACTCTTCTCCCAAGTAACAAGTGACAGAACAAGAGGAAGAGGCCCCAAGTTACACCAGAGGAAGTTTACATTAGTTATTAGGAAAAACTGCTTCTCCGAAAGGGTTATTGAGCTGGCCAGGGAGGTGACAGTGATGGTGGAGTCACCATCACCTTTAAAAGACATGTAGATGTGGCTCTTCAGGACACAGCTTAATGGTGGACGTGACAGTGCTGGGTTAATGGTTGAAGTCCATGATGTTAAAAGGTCTTTCCCAACCTAAATGATTTGGTGAGTCTATGATTAAAGCAATATTAAGTAAGAATTTTTAAATTAGAAACTGATGGACAGACAAGATTTTTTCAGCAGGAGAATACCATAAAACAGATGAGAAACAGACTGTAGAAAAAGAAAGAGAGCTAGGGCCCACCATTATTTCTGTACTCACAAGATTTTTTTATTCTTATATATTGCACTATAGATACAGTAGAAAAATGTTCAATACAAGAACTCTCTTTATGCATGCTGCAAATTTTACTATAAAAATATTACCTCATTTTTAATTCAAACTCTGAAAAAGTCAGTTAAAAAATTGGGAGAAGGTAGGGAATAAACTAAATTTTCTGGAGAAAGGTTTTTTTCATGAAACTAAGTGAAAATCTATGACTCTCCACACAGTTGTCCAGAAAGCACTATAAAGACTTTCAAAAAGAATAATTCTGCAGTTAGATCTCTGCATTGATAATGAATACTCGTGTGCTTTGCTAAAGTATTCATATGGGTAATACTGATTTATTTTTCCCTCCCACAAACACAATCCATTTTGTCGTTCAAGATTAAATTTAGGCCTATGATCCTGACTCATTTAGCATGCATGAGAGTGAGGCTGAAGTACCACACAGTAAGTTAGGCATAGCTCTATTCTCAGGTCATCTTCAGTGTAAGTTCTTCCTGCAGTTGCTTTTGGATAAAGGAAACAGAATGTGCAGGGTACCCAGAAGAAACAAATGAGTAATTCCCCCTCCATTGGAACTTGTAAATTGAAAGGAGCTTTTAATTCGATTATTTGCATCTTTCTATATTTGCCATAATACATAAGTTTACCTAGAGATGTCATGCCATGAGATTTTGAGTTTGCTTCATTCATTAGCAATGCCATGTGGTAAGTACTAGTCATGCAACAGAAAATAACCACTGTAGGCCAATCTCCTTAATAGAGAAAAAGTGAAAGAAACAGTTGTGCAGGCTGAATGAATGAACTGAATTTCACTGGTTGCTTTTATGAGTGGGCATAATTGGCATGACTTGAGGGACAGATGGCTCCCTACTCAGATACAAATACTAACTAAGTATGCCCAATCAACCTAATACAAAAAAAAAAAAAAGCTGAAACACCTCATTCTTCAACCCTGTTTCACAAATGGCATCAGTCTAATAGGGAAAGCTGAAAGAGCCAAAAGGCGTTTGCATAACTGACAGAACTGTAATAAATTTTAATATCTGGACAAGAAGGGGGCTTGTTACTGCATACTGGTGTATTTACTAAACCTAAAAAGTCCAAGGTGATAGTTAAACAGGTCTGTTCAGGCTGAAAGGACCATGAAAAATATTCTCTCGGAAAGACAGGGAGGAGAAAGAAGAAAAATTCTATTTTTTTCCCTAAAGTACTTTTAAAGTTTGCCAACCTAACCAGCTGGGCTGTATACTGACAATGCTTTGAGGGACTAAGCACAGACAGTCCCAAGCTAAAGCACAGTATTCATCTGATATTCCCTAAGCTCAAGTCCTGCCTAAAACCTAAAAAACACAAATCAAAACATGTTCCACAGACTTATAAAAAAGCAGCCCAAATTCAACACTATTATCAGTAAAATAAAAAGCTTCAGTAAAATACATTATCAAATTTCAGGGTTTTGACAGAACTCTTACATATTCCCTCTCTACACCAATTTCGTTTTTAAGTAATGCTCAGACAGATAACCAAGTCACCTCGAATTCCTGATACAAAGATTAGTCTTTGATGGAAATACCACCTGTTCAACAATAATGAGCTGCTTGACAAGAAAGACCTTTCTTCCTCTGAAGTCTCCCTGCTTCAACCAAACTTCACACTTTTTGGCTTTATATTCTGGTTTTGAGGTTTTTTGTTTTAATTGCATTCCTTTCAGAAGAGGAAAAGGCTATGAACTGAGACACCAAACTGCATGCAAGTATTTTATTTCTGCATGCATGCTGATTTTCTAATATAAAAGATGCTACATTAATTGAATGACAAGATTTTAAGGTGAAAGTCAAAGTTCAAAGTAAATAAGATTGGTAAGGTTACAACTCACTGCCTCCATCAAATCCAGTAGCATTGCCCTATCCCTAGGCTGGAAGCTCCTGGCCTTACAGGAGGGGCAAACTTACAGGTTTGCCAGGCAGTGCAGAACACCAAAGCGTTTAAACTTTCTCATGCTGCATGCCTACTGACATGCTGGACTGTCCCTCACACCTGCCATGCCTGGCTGAGGAGCAAGGGAGATGTGCAGGGCGTAGGACTGCATCTGTGCCAGATTTGACTAGGCTTCTGGAACGAGAGTGCCAAGTTTATTCCCAATTTCTTTGCTTTTTGGATTAACAATTTCATTGCAATGACAGGAATGGAGCCAGCAGACAGTATGCAAGCCTCTTTGAGAAGGAAAAGTAAGCAGCATGATGATAGTTCTGAAGAAATTCACAGTCTCACAGAAAACAGGAAAAAAAAAAAGCTAGTGTTTTTTTCCTGTTTTATCAGAATGGATTTCACTCCTGGAGCACAGTAACACTGTATCCTTTTTAATACAGTAGATTCTTCCTTCAAACCTACTTTATAATCTTTACAGTCACTATAGAGCCAGGTTTTTTTTTGTTCCAAATTGCTCTTATATGGTGCCAATTTTAGCTTATGCTCATCAAGAAGGCAGGAAAGGAAAACCCACGCTTCACAGTTGCCATCAATCTAGTTACATATTAACAGCTAGTAAAAGGAAAAGTATGAAATTCAACTAATGAACACCAAATTATGAGGTTGCTTAATTCTAACAGAAGCCTCCAGAGCATCATATTTTTAGAATCCTGCCATGACAGCAGTAACTAAGCATACCCTCCAGGGCTTTGTAGCCTGCCATTAAATATAATTCCAGAAGGCTCTAATAAGTTACAGCGTTAGAAGAATATTCTCTGCTGGAGATATTAGGACTTACTAAACTCAGAATCATTTTAAGAGATCAACATTTTTCAAGTGCAAGGTGCAAAGAGGTAAGAAAACACATGGATTGCTTCAAATAAAACTTTCTTAGCATCTTGCAGGAGACCGACCAGGGAATACACTTTACACAATCAACAGAGGCATGCACATAGATATAATCAACACGTTCTCAATGTTTAAACTATGCAATTTCTCAGCCTCTTGCTTTTAGGATATTTCTTGCTGCAGGAGCTCCCAATGGATGGTGGGAAGTTAGCTAGTCATACCATACCAGCTTCACAGTTGGCCATTTCTTTATGTGTCTAGTTCTCAGGTCAGTGGATGCTTGTAGGCAAAAAATAGGGAGGAATCACTAACTGCCTGTGTTTGGGAGAGTCATTATTGGGCAAGAGAGAAACAAAAAGTGAGCCAGAAGGGAATGGAATCATCCAGCAGACAGAGGCTGGAGATTATCAAAACACTGAGGCCAATCCAAGGAAGAATAAATAAATAATGTGGAATGCTAAATGCGATGCCCTCAAATGTGAGGGAAAAAGGGAGGCCCAGCGTGGATATGGGAAGACTGCTGTAACTGCTTAGTCAATGCACTGGGATCCTACGTATTATAATGAGCATTAAGAAAGGAATATCTTTAACAATTAGACTATTTTTCCTGGAAAGGGACGACTTCTGCAACCTAAGTAAATTTGTTAGCATACATATAAAAAAAACAAAGTCTAAATAAGTAATTCCTACCATAAGTCACATACAGTAGTTGCAAAAGTACTGATGTGCTTCTCTGGTTTTAAAGAGGAATTCTTTTACTCATGCTATCCCCTAACATTCATAAAATGTATACCAAAAAGATAGCTCCAGGCTTTTCGAAAAGGTATTTCGGCAAAGCTTAAGATTATGATAAACCTTAAGACACTTAATGCAGGCAAGTCCTCCATGTACAATAAAAGGTATTTTTGAAAACATACCCAAGATTGAATTACCACCATAATGTGAAAATCTTGCAGTCAAAACCATTAGATCACAAAGGTGTCCCACGTACCTCTAGGGATAGTCCCTCCATTCAAAACCATGGAGAGAGGCTGGAAATTCAGACAGAGATCTTAAGTGTGTAGAGAGCTGTTTAAGGCTGATGCATCATCTGCCTACGGAGGACATTTCTACAAAGCAATGCAAAAAGCTGGCTTTGCAGCACTAGGTCTCACAGGCACTCCCTGGCCAACTCAGTGTCAAACAGGTTACACATCTTGCCCAGCATCTTCAGCAACACCACTCAACTCCAAGCACGAGCAGGCCTGTTACCCCCTACACTGAACATCTGTCATCTCCAGGGATTTGTACCTCAGATCAGGACTGATTAGCTCGGCCACCTCTGAGCACTTCTACCTACTTGCAGTCCAGAACCAATCTCCATACCGTGTGGAAACATGCTAACCAGTGAGTGACTCAATTGAATCAAGGAAGAGGCTGCTCAAACCAAAACAATGTGGACAGCAGAAGTTTCTTTTGCTTCAGACAGTGGTCTCAAGCAGCCTCCATTCAGCAATTTTCCACATAGTAATCTAGTAACAGTATACAAGGAGGAAAAATATGTCTAAAAGGATAGAAATAAACCAAGCTGCATTTTGAAAGAACTTTCTTGTGGTTAAAACTCAAAATGTCCTGTACGCATTCTGAACAAATAAGGTTCTGTCCTTCTAGTTATGTTGTCAAACACCTCCAGGAGGCTTCAAGCCAGATTACTCACCAATATGATTATTTTTTTCCATGAACTATTTTCAAACAATGCACATTCCTAACAAAAACATTTCCTAATATAGCATTCCTTAGGCCTTCTAAATAAATAAATAAGTCAAAATCTCTTCTTTTTTCATATATCAATGCACAAAAGTACCAACAATTTGGTATATGTGAAGTTACTCTATTTTGACAAGTTTATTGCTAGGGTTTTGGTTAGGTTGGTTTGGTTTTAGTTTTTTTTAAACAAGCTGCCAAAGGAAAGTTAAGATGTACTAGCTGCTAAATTCTTCCACTGGGTCAATACATTGAGTCATGGAAAGTGAAAATCCCTACTCTTACCAACCCTAGGGCAGGGATTTAAGGAATGAAGCATCAACTAATCCCTTCCATCTTAACTAACACTGGCCCAATGCAATGCTTAGTGGGAGGAAAAAAAAAAAAAGAAACAAACCACTTGCCAGAAACTGTCCCCAAATCTCTGTTGCTCACATGTGTCTTGAAGCCAGCACAGAAAACTGCATAGGAGTCCATCCTGCACGCTGCCCTGAAAAGAATGCTTAGTCTTTTTTGCAATACAAGGCCACACTACATCATCCTGCTCTCAGTCTCAGAAGGAAGAGCAGCCTTAATATTGTTTGCCCTTAAACCTTTCCTTGCAAAGCCTAAGAATACTCAAAAGAAAGCAGCGTCATGTAGATAAGTGTAAAAACTGGTAATAAAACGGTGAAGTGAATGGTTTTGAACTGACCAGGAAACTGAACAGTCACAAGACCAGGTTTAAGAAAGGAAGTAAACTGGTTGTTTCCCCAAGCTACACAATACCAGTGCTCACAGCACTGTCAACAGTTACACTAACAACTGCAAGATCTTTGGACAACTTGGTATTTCAGATCCCAGTCTGTTCAAAATACTAAATTATGCTGTGGAAATCCTCTATGACCTTACGGTTCAAGCAGCTATCCCTGTCATACTGAATGCCAAACACACCTCGCGGTCTCCAAGGTTCACTGAAATTGCTTCTGCTTCCCTTAAGCCTTGTTGTGTCAGTACTAAACCTGGTCAATTCCAGCTGAGATCCCTCAGTCATGCTGGCTATGGCAGACCACCTGCCGGAGAGATAGGACACTCCTTACAGCCTCCAAGGGCTGTAGTTTGCAGGTTCATTGGTCCTTCAGTAAAAGGGGCTTCACTGTTACTAGTTACTTTAATTACTATGTAATTCAAGTCACTATAAAGAAAAATGCAAACAAGCATTAATTCACCTTATCTAAAACAGCACAGTTGCAAGTGTTTTATCAAAGACATAGCTGAAAAAAAATGAAAGGGAATCTAAGCTGAATCTGTACTAAGATTACATCAGAAAGGTTTCTCTTTTCCTCACCCACTGACATGCCACTTCCTAAATGATAAAACTGTGTCAAGGTTTTGGCTGCACATGTGCTTTTACTTCAGCAGGTAGCATATCCTTCACATTCACATCCTTTCCGTGTACATCACAAACACGTACATCAGAGCAACACAAAAACCAAATGTGCAAAGGGGATAATTGTAAGAAACATATTTGTTTCTCAGCATACATATATATATATATATATATATGTGTGTGTGTGTGTGTGTGTGTATATATGTGTATGTAAGAAACATATTTCTTTCTCAGCCCTTGCCTGACACTGATCACGACTGTTTAACATGCTAGAGTTGCTCATCTCCAGACCCTTCATTCTATGCATGCTATGAAATCAACAAAAGGCAGCAGAATCATCAATAAATGATGACCTTTCTCCTCAGAGTACATAGGTCAAATAAAATTTTTAAGTTTTCCTGTATTGTTATGCCACAAATATCTGTCCCATTTTGTCAAAATGTGGTTGACCATAGCTAATTCAAAACTGTAGAATCTGACTGCCAGGAATATTTTGATAAAGAATAAAAGTGCATCCTTCCACTTTTTCTTATAGAAGTAAGAAAACAAAAACCACTCGGACAAACACTCCCCCCCTCCAGTAAAGCTTCCATAGTTCTCTCAACAAAGGTGAGGTTCCATTAAAAATTCCTGCACTATAAATCTCATTAAAACAATACTTCCCTAACTCTACTCTTGTTCCAGTTTCACCATCTCATAGCTCTACTCATGCAATTATAAACCCATCGAATCAACATGCAGCTTTCAAAATCATCTACTTTTTCAGTGTTCCAAATCATAGCTGTGTAAGCATAACCAAGAGGTGAAGAACAAGCACCTGGTAGAAGGCATAGATCTTAAAGAGCAGCCATGCCACTGCAAAACAAATCAATACAAAGTGTTGGGCATCTACTTAGGTACAGAGGAAGAATTGCTATCAGGGAAAAAAATATGCAGCCAATGCTACACAAACTGATGATATGCACCATCCTTGCTTTTCAGGAAAATAGGAGCAAGTCCAAACAGTAACTCTGGGTTAGAGAGCAGCATCAGATCAGCAAAAGATGTGCCATGTATGTCAGTTCAGGGGTTAGTGCCTCCCCCCAAACACCTACCCCCACAAAGGCAATTTGATATATAATATGGGTGCAAGGAGAGAAGTTATTTCACAAGAAACTTTATTTCAAACACTGGTTTTAATTGCTGTGTCTCTGCAAAAGAGGATCACACTGATGACATAAAACTCCTCCTGGAAAAAGCTCTATGGTACGCACAACACCTGTGACGTGGAACTTAAAGCATCTGGACAAAATCAGCTTGCTCTTCACTATAAATATTGAGACAGACTTCTCTGTTACTGAGTCTCTAAATCAGGGTGTGGCTCAATAATCACTAAAAAATCTGAAACAAAAAAATGTTTCAAGAACAGTGCCTAAATCAGCTTCCCCACAATCACAAGCTCTCTGTGACGCAGACAGCTATAAGCAACTGGCCTAAAACATTGTGAAGTACTGATGTGTGTGCAGGCAAAAGGTCCAACTTGTCAAACATCGGCCTCAGCGCTAGGAATTAACAGGAGAATTTGCATCAGAGAAGCTTGTTCTGTTCCTCAGTGTTTCTTTCAAATGTCTCAGCTCAGCATTTGGGATCACTCCTTTTCCCTTCACTGCTTACCCACGCCCTAGCAAACAAAGACATCAACTCCTGGTAAGAAGCCTTAACTGCAGCATGAACGGAACAGCCTGTAACTGTTGAAGAAAGAGACCAACTCAGTGTAGTTAACAAGCAATCCAGACACGACACAGAAAGAAAACATGTCACCAGGCATGCAACAAGCTGTACACAGGAATGATCAAAGACAGGCAACCTGCAAAAGAAATGGTACAACAGCTTGCTTTTTTTCCTCTGCTTTGCATGTTCTGACAAGAAGTTTTGTGATATTCTGTGACTGGATTTAGAAATCCTAAGAAAATCTATATGGGCTCACATCAAGAAGAATATCAGCACTAAAACAGCTCATTTGAACTCGCAGACAGAATCTGTTATCAGCTTGTAAAAATGTTCACAGAGCTATTCTTTGAAAATGACACCTTTCCACTGTGTCAACAGAGAAGTTGTTTTCAGCTAGTGATAATGTTTCCCCCCCCCACCCCGAAACACTGAAACATTTACATTCTCATCAGAAAAGCAAAGTAATGAATACAAGTACCTTTAAGCACTCTATAACATGGTCTAAAGAGAGTTCTTGTATCACTAAAGCTGTATGTTAGGTGCAGGACTTGGTTTGCAAATAAGGATCTGGCAATAAAAATATTTAACTGCAAGTTTTATATTGCAAAACCATTTATGTTGGCATCGTTGATCTCCTAAAAAGAGATAACCATAAAATACCATTACAATACAATAACTATGTGCCTATTCCATAATAATATATGGTTTTATTTTTAATAATGTAACAGCACATGTAGAGCAGTACAGCTTATGTTTACAGATAATGCCTGGATACTTATGGCGAAGCACATTAGGCAGATTCTGCAAGAAGGTGTTCTCCAAGGAAGACATTCATCAGGCTATGCCACAGATCAGCTCGATCAGCTATCTTAAAAATTCATGATGGTGTTGGGTCCAAGGGCAAAGACAACAAACAAACTCCTTCATTCAACTGCTTAGCTATAATATGGAGCGTAAGCAAAACCAAAAAGTATCCCAGAGCAAATCATTTTCACTCAGCAAGACAGTGGCACCAGGGTGTTTGGTGAATAAAGCAGGAGTTTCGTCATCTACTTGTTCAATAGCTCAGTTGGCATTTATGTTCTGACAAAGTATTCTGGTCTAGAACTTGTGTAAATATACTAATAAGCCAAGTAACTTTACTGGGAATCTCAGTTCCAAGTCAGTGGAGAATTAAACTGATCCCCCTTTCAAACGAAACTTCACTGGAGTAGAAATTGGTGCGTTGTTACTACCAATCAATAGAATGCATTTAAGCCTTGTCATGTCAAAGTAAGTCCATGCCTGAAAATAGTACAAGCATATCCAGCTAAACCAAGGAAGTTCTTAATGTCTGCACTTGTTTGAGTTCCAAAAACAAAAGCAGTAAAGGAGTAGACAATATTTTAAGTCCCAGTACACAGGAGGTACAGGTTACGTTTGTGACACTAACAGTTGAGATGCTGAGAAAATTATTCAAAACATAGAGCAAGTCAGTGGCAGACCCTGAAACTGAAGAGACAATCATTTTGGTGACCCATGCAGTAACACAAGAGCTATCTCAAGCAGCACTTTCCAACTCATCCAATGCACCTGCCTGAAAGGTTGTCAATACATAGTCCCGGTTTTTGATGGGAAGGACTGTAGTACTTCTTCCTTATTGCCACAGACCCCTGAATGTTTTGCTGGCTCATGAAAACTGCATCAAATAGCAAATAAAGGTGACAGAGCACCAGCTTTCTCCTCCCTCTGCCAGAATCATACAAGCAGGCAAACAGAATGCCTTCAGACAGCAGTCTGAAGCTCTCAAGCTAGCAATGAAAATGTTCAAGGCAAAGGGAAATTATGTTGGTTAAAACAGAAAGTGGACTGGACTGTTTCAATTTAGCAATGACTGAAGTTCACAGGCAATGACAGCATAGCAAGGGATAACTGACAATATCACCTCTCAGCTGTCACACTGCACTCTATACATAAACATGCCATTTCAACCACATTGGTCAGGCTGTTTAATCTGCTTTGGTGGACAGTCTTCAGATTCACAAACTGCTTTTCCGGTTCAAGCTCAGGGAAAAAAGTATGTATTTATACAATCAATTCAGAGCCTTAAAGAAGGAGCTGAAGTTGACAATGCTGTACACAAGGTGTAAATGATGATATCAGAGCTATGCTCGAGGAAAATGTCTGTAAAAACCTTCAAGTGCTACAATAATTCTGCATTAATCCAACCGATTCTTTGATGAATGGACATACTGCTAAGTAAGCATGGGAAAAGTTGGCAGCGTTGTGGTGCAATCAGACCATAAAGCTAGTTTATTGACCTTGTTATCTTGTACTCCCATTGCAAATAAATTGATGAACAGATGCTTTCCCAGTCCAATTAAAGGAAGCAAAGCAGTTCCTGAACAGTAGGAAAGAACCAGATCAATAGAACAGCAACATTGCAACAAAAGATGCCTTGCTCTTCTGCAGAAGATGACCATCAACTTGCTCTTCTTTCCTCATAAAAGCGCAATATGGGATTACACAAGCATTCACAAATTAAGCTACTGGTAAAAGCAGAAGAAGTAGAAGCCTTTGCCACATTTACTTGGGTTACACATTTCAGTCCTCTCATGGCTTTTAGATGATAACATAATGGCCTACATTATATAAAAGATATATAAAAGCTGCCCAAACATTTAGAGGAAGTCCTTTTGCATCATAAATAACTAGCCTTCAGCAGCAAGTAGATAAAAAGTTTCCTCAAGCTCCAACCAGAACAACTTCCAAAACTTTTCTGACACGATAGCAAAATAATGACGTAGCACACGCACCAGGTGATTCCTATACTAAAATTTGTGTACATACATACACGTGGGAGAGTGCAATAGGGACAAGAATGACAAGGGGCTATAAGAAAAGAAAAAAACCTTAACTATTCAGGAAAAGAAGTAGTTTTCTTAAGATTTATTTACCTGAGACTCCAGTTCTTCCAGTTTGCGCTTCCTGGCATGAAGAGCTTTACTTGGAAAAGCCCAGAAATAATTGGAAGTTCCAATCCTATCAGTGTCCACCATGCCATCATCAACTAGGCTTTGCAGAATCTCTTTCACTGACATCGAGGCTAATAAAAGCAAAAGTATTGAATTAGAACTGCACAGCATCTAAAGTGTGGAGAATTATGAATTAGATAAGGCACCAGTGACAATCATCTCTGTGAACATTTGACTGGAAGATTACTAGAGGGCACCATGCCTGGTGCTTCACTTGAAGGGATGAATCTCTTTGAAATCGGTACTTCATACATAAAGGCTGCTGTTCTGTACAGTCAGCTACCAGATGTTTGCAAAATGCCGCTCACGAGTGTCATAAAACACACGTGCATATTACAGCACAATATCCTAACAAAGCCATGAGAGGGTACTTCAAAAGTCTTAATTCTAACATAGATTAACTTCTTGCTTCTTGATTAGGACTTTAATTACATTTCGCTTTGTAATGCTTATCAAAGCATTTACCAGTAGCAGAGGCACTAAAGCCATCTGTCTACAGACTCAGGAGGGACAGATTTTACTCATGATTATGTTCAGTTCCAATACAGAAAGCCATCTGCAGGCAGAAGGATCCAAAACATTTCCGAACCTAATTGTTCACTTTCTAACAAATGTGTGATATAATTCACCATTTATAAAATGATACCTGTTCAACAATGTAGTAGTTATTATCCCCAACTGTTACAGAGATAAAGACTTTTGTGCTAATTTATGTTTTTTCAGTGTCTACTTGAAACTTCAAACCTAAAGGGGATCCTAGGCCAGGAACATCCAGTCTTTTGGAAGCTGCAGGCTGGATGCCAGTACAAAGGCATTTCCACAGGCCAGGCAGGCATTTTTCTGTTCAGAGGAACGGGAGGCTTGGGTTGTGTGGCTAAATGCCTTCATATGCAGAGACAGGATGGACTGTTCAAAGGTGTTAATGGTTCTAGAAACTCTATGCTCCAGATATTTAAATACAGAATTCCACTACTTCTATTTACCATTTTGCATCCTCTTCCTGCAAATGACAAACATACACATAGACAAAGCAATCAAGATAGTTCCATGTCTCTTCAGAAGTCTACTAGTGCCTCTGTTAGCTGCACTCTTGCAGTGCCACAAAGATATGCCAGTCAAGGGCAGAGGCAACTACACAAATATTGTGCTTTATCTCCCTTTTGTCAATGAACACAGAAGGAAATGCAATGAGGAACATATAAAACAACTTAACAGCATAAGATAAATCCTCTTGGACCTAATCCTGACCCCATGGATCTCATCAGAAAGACAAACTCCTTTCATTTACAGCTGTCCAGTCATATTTTTCTGGGGGGAGGCGGGGAGGGGAGGAGGGAAGCTCAACAGGACACTGTGTACATCTGGACTAGCATTTTAAGATATACATGACATTACAGACAGACCTTTAAATCTTCTTCTCGCTACCTGAGTACACATACAGATTTCACAGACTGAAAGTTACTGCAAGCCAGCCATCTCAGAGCCTAGGAGAAACTCCATCCTATGTTTTAGTTGGTTAACTTGGAGTTAGCTGTGACATTTTAATAATCTCACATCTTGGCCCTAACATCTAACCTAAGTGACAAACTTCAGCAAACCAAGGTAGGAGCAGGCTGTTGGTGTCACTACATCAATGCTAAAGCCCTGCCACTGTCCAATCTTCCCTTCCAGCTATTTTTTCCCATTACTACAATCAGAAATCTAAAATTGTAGCCAGAAGAATTTACACTGTATGACTTGTCTCAAAATTTATTAATGGCTCAAGAGAAAAAACTTTTGTCAAAACTTACTAATCCCTTTTTCTTTCGGAGCGATCTTCTCTATATCCTTCAACTGGAACACATCTTTCTGTGCAAAACATAAAAGATACCTTAGCTCCAAATGACAGTACCACCTAAGCCCGAGTGGTTTTTTCCACATTAAATCAATGGATGGACTCGATGACCTTAAAGGTCTTTCCCAACCCATCATTCTACAATGCCAACAACATCAAGTAGGAAATACGTTGCATGTTTATGTTTTGCTACGGAAACAGGCTGCATGCTCTTAATAAAATTAGAACATCCTGAGAATTAAATATATATTTTTTAAATACTATTATGGTAACAAGCCCTGTTGTTTATTTTGGGACTGTATGGACTCGATGAGTCTTTACACCACTTGTCTTACACACTTGTTAGACTGTAAACCCCTTAGGACAGAGTCTAGGTTAGACTGTCAGCACCAGATGCATCACATTGGTGAAGTACTCAAATGTCACAACAATTGTTTTAATAGGTGAAACACTGCAAATTATAGATGCCACCAATATAACTGCAGCTCTGCTTTTGAGTCTCCATTTTTCTTATCCCCTGTGATCTCTTCCAGGTCTGCTTGCATTTTTTTCTAAGGCTCAGATTTCTTCCTCCTATAAACTGCAGTGAGATACATCCTAATCTCTTGCTATGCCTTTTGCAGTAACACACTCAACATGACAAGATTTGAACAGGGAGCACCCAAAGCATATAACACCACCATATTCACGCCTTTGCTCCACCTGGGGACCAGACAACTGATCAGAAGCTACATGAATCAAGCTCTGACCCTGTAAGTTATACACTGATGACACAAGGCATCAGTGAAATGCACAGTGGGATGTACAAAAAATCTCCTGCATCTACAGTTAAGCTCCTTTTAGGACCTGTTTTCCCAATGATGTAAATGTAGGACAGTTACAAGTTACTTACTGTTTCAAAAAAGATCTCCATCATGCGAGCTCTCTTCTCCTCAAAGCTCAGACCTTTTTTCTTGGACTGGAACAGGAATCATAGAATCACAGAATGGTAGGGACTGGAAGGAACCTTAAAGATCATCTAGTAAAACTCGACCAAAACACCCATAAACGCAACACATTTCAGCTCTTGAATAATTAACAGAATACAAGTTATATTTGTCATCTTTTAAAATGCCTTACCACTAACCCCAGGCTTTCAGATAAACTACTTCTTCCCCAGCAATCACTACATCAAGCTAATCCACCTGCAATCTATTAAACCAATGGGCCTACAGTCTAAGACGGAGGCAGCCTTGAATGCAACCCAATCCAGCTCAAGCCTCAACATTTCCTGGAATACCAAAACAGCTCCTTTTACCTCACTAGATTAAAAATGCATATTTGTACCAATTCTCAGCAACTCACTCAAATGTATAATAGTCTTCACAAAGAAGGGAAGTAAAGCCTTAGGTGGAGTATTGTTTAAAATTGTTTTTACCTCATGATACTGATAAGGAGTTAATGGTCAAGCATTCCGCTTTACCATCAGCTAAGGGCTGTAGGGGTTAACAATCATGCATTCCGCTTTACCATTAGCTAAGGGCTGTACATTATGTCTTGTTTAGAATGTTTTCTTTTCTTCTTTGCTCCTGGCGAAGGCTCAAGGGCTTAACAACCTGTCCTGCACAACGTATATCTGATCGAGGTGGTCCTTGACTATCATGTCTTGTCCAGTGCTTGGGTGCTTGTTCTTTTCCAATTAATTAAAACTGGTTAGGACTAGTGTTGCAGATGTGGAAGAATGCCAGTACTGCCAGCTCAGCAAAATCGACTGAGGGGTGAAAAGTGCAACCTGAGGAAGACTTGCAGCCTTCCTCCAAACGACCACCGCCCACGCCATGAAGACCCCTGCCCAGCTCTGATCTGACCCTCTGCGCAAGCGCTGAGGAGATAAGGACTAATTAACATACGAGGCGAGAGGGGGCAAGGACTAATTAACATACGAGGCAAGGGGAGGCAGGGAGAGGGTAATCTGCTTGTGGGATATTCATGATTTGGGGTGTATAAATATGAACATGTAACCCCTCGGGGTATGCACGCTTGGTGGAAGGATCCCCCGTGCATCCGGCGCCGCAATAAAGAATCTCTTGCTACTGAAGAAATTATCACTTTCGTTCTTTGAATCAATACAGAGACTAGTGTAAGATGCGGGGCGTTCGAGGTTTTTTACCAAGATAAAGTGTGGCTACAAGAAACGGGTGAGGGGATAGAATAAGCAAAAGTGGATGTTAGGAGAAAAAGGTTAGACACATAAATAGTGTTGTCATCGAGTCAGTGGAGGTAGGGATTCCAATAACCTGGTGGTCTGGGAAAGATGGCATGGGTCCTGCTCCAACAGAAGTGACTTAATATTGGTTTTTACTTCTTAACCACTGCTTCCTCCTTTAAATAAACCACAGGGCAGGTAGGGTAACATCACATTTAAAAGGTGCGTTAAGAGCAAAGTGGCCAGATTAACTTCTATTTAAGAAGTAAATTTTTTAAAGTTGCTCGTCCAGCTAATTTTTCATTTTTACTTTTTGTGTGCAGCTACAGTAAGAGACGCAAACAGAAGCAATTCAGTACTCAACAACAGCCGCACTGTAAAAGTATTGTTGAAAGCATCCTCCCTTCTGCCTTAGCCCGTGATGCTCTGCATCAGCTCTGACGCCTCCGCGCTCTCTCCTGCCGCTGTGCCGCAGAGATTAGAACCTGCGGCCCTCCACATGCATGCAAGTAGGAACACGGACCAACTGTTCTCTCCCCGCCTTCCCTGGGAGCGTCAGAACGGCAGCCACGGCCGCGCGGTGCTCACCCAGCCCGCCCTGAGCCTGCCGTCACCGGCCCCGCGCTTCCAGCTGCCCGCCGCATTCACGCCGCCCTGCGGGAAACCTGACCAAAACGCGGCCGGAAGCCACGGCAACACTGCACTCCCCGCTCGCGGGGTGCTCGTGGGGAGGCGAGAGGAGCGTGCCGGGACTGCCAGCGCTGCCGTGCGGCCCCGCCGCAAGCGCCCGGCTCCGGCACGCGAGGCGCGCAGCAACGGCGCGCTCCGCCCCCTCCCCGCAGCCCTGACCCGCCATTCCCACCCTTCCCGCACCGCGACTTCCTCAGCAAGCCTCCGGCACGGCACGGCACGGC
>WBNH01003423.1:45186-78025 GCA_013401255.1 Urocolius indicus | reverse complement strand
GGGGCTGGGATGGGACAGAGACAACATGGGGTGTTGCGTGGAGCCGGAGAGTCTCGCGGGGATGGTGCCCCCCAGCAGCTGCCCTGGGGTGAAGGTGCGGGGCAGCTCCGCACCCCGTGAGACCCTCCCAGCCCTGCTCCCCACGCATGGGATGTGCGGGGCCGCTGTCACGGAGGTGCCCGAGCGCTGCTGGGGACGGGACGAGGGGTCGCTGCTGGGGATGGACGAGGGGTCTGGGTGCCTGGTTTCATTGGCAGGAGGTGTAAGCTTTATGTTTTCCCCCCCCCGCTGTTTCCCCCCTTCTCTCTGGGCACAAAAACTCTTCGAAAACTTCTTGTTTAAATAAAAACGCACATTCCCGTGTACTTGCTCCTGTCAGGAAAGGATATTTCATGTGAGGAGCTCAGAGGGCTCGTGGGGGACACATCTGTCCCCGTTGTGCCCCTGGCTGGCAGTTTCCAATGTTTCCATCCTCCGTGTGCTGAGTAAATGGGACCCATGAGGAGGGAAAAAAGAAGAAAAGCCAGGAATCCATAGTTTAGGGTTTTAAAGGTTAAACGAGGTCTCTCCATAATGAGCTGTGAAGTGGTTGAGATGGATTCGGGACATCGAAGTTTCCAGCCTGGAAACTCGCATTACAAGCTGAAAAAAAAAAGGTCAAAAGCACAAAATTGTTCATTCCTGTAAAACGTGGGGAAGCTGCTTCCCCTCCTGTGTCCCTGCAGCCTCCTCCGCTGCCGTGGGGAGGGCTGGGCGAAAGAAAACCATTCCATCCGTCAGAGCCCAGCTCTGGCCTTTGTGGGCAGTTTTCCCAGAGGTGTGGTGGGGCTGGATGCTGTGACTCAGGATTGCTCAGGTCTTTGTTTCCTAGAGATGAGACACAAGTGCTGTGGGAGGGGACAGGAACGCCACTGGAGCAGAAGGAGCCCCCCTGGTAAAGGGGTAAGGGGAGTGGGGCTGAGCAGGAATAACTCTGCAGGGAAAGTTGTGCTGGTCCTGGGCCCCACAGTGTGATGGGTGTTGACAGCAAAGTGTGTGACCCAGCAGGAGGAAGGTGAGGGTATGAAGGAGCTGGGCACACAGGAGGTGGAGGTGCTGGGATGCTGGTGCGGGACGGGGTGGCTGAGCTGGGGGGGGTTTGGGGTGATGAAGCAGGTGGGGCTTGTGCTGGACGAGATTTGCAGTGGTGTGAGAATAAAAGCAGGTTTCTGGGGAACTAGGGGAGTGAGTTGTGGCTTCTGCAAGCCCTTGCTGGGAGGGACAATGACACGTGGCCTCTCCTGTGGCTGTGGGCTCTGTGGTTGGAGGGGGTTTGGGGAGGAAGGCTGGCGTGGTGAGGGCAGCTTGCAGTGCCCGCCCAGCCTGGAGCAGAGCTGCTGCCACAGGGGCAGCTTGTGCAGCAAGGTTTTTTTCTTCTGTTTTTTTTCTATAAAAAAAGGCTTCCCAGGGCTGTGTTTGCCCAGCATGTGCTTCAGGGACACTGAAGTCCTTCCCCTTAGAGCATTTCCCTGCTGAGAGCAGCCAGAGAATAAGGACAATCCCTGAGTAGAACCTAAACTTGCATCATTTAGGACCATCACTGTTGTGTAATTAGTGTGTTGGAATGATCAGCTTGTAGAAGGAGAAAGTTTTCAGTAAGGCTGAAGATGGTCAGCACCAAGCCTGTGTCTGGCTGTGGATCCCCAGGCTGGCAGCAGGGGAGGGGGAAATAATCTGTGAAGTAGCTGGAGACTAATATGTTCTCAGCTGTTTACACTTTTAAGCTATTGAATATTTCATTTTGTGTTTGCTCCCAGTTACACATCTATTGACAGAGAGTCATCACAGCCCCTGGAGGAAGCTGTGCAGCTCCTGCTGCTCTCCTGCAGATCAGAGGGAAATGACACCTTACTGACCCAGTCCTGTTGTTCTCCTTTGAATGCTGAATGTTTGTGGGCATGAAGAAATGGCCACAAGTGCTATAATGGACGAGCTGTTCACAGAACTTGCTTGTCCTGGAGCTGACGAGGTTTTTCCGTTATAGGTAGCTGGGACTGGAATAAGGATGGTTGATTTTGCAAGTGAGTGTGTTGGGAAACTAGAAGAATACAAAAAACAACTGTCAGAGGTGAAGGGAGGGTAGGATGAGAAACTGCAGTGAAATCACCTGCTGCCTGAGATGGCCCCTGGTTGTAAATAGTGGTAGAAAAATGTAGTAAATCACAGAATGGTTTCAGCTGGGAGAGACCTTTCAGCTCCTGGAGTGCAGCCTGTGTCCCAGCCCTATCACCCACTGCCCCCAGTGCAACACTCACCTGGCTCTTACACAGCTCAGCCTCATTAGAAGTGTTCCCATCTCAAGTGTTTTTCATTTTCCATTTAATCACTTTATTCAATGAAATGAGATCTGGGAGGCACCAACTGACAAACAACATCACCTCTGGGATGTNGTGCCCTGTGCTGAACTCTCTCCAGCAGCTCCCTGTCCTTCTGGCACTGAGGGGCCCAGAGCTGGGCACAATATCCCAGCTGTGGTCTCAGCAGGGCAGAGCAGAGGGGGAGCAGAACCTCTCTGACCTCCTGCTCACAGCCCTTCTCACCCAGCCCAGGGGTTGGACCAGATGATCTTTTGAGGTCCCTTCCAACCCTTAAGATTCTGTGATTCTGTGACCCCTGTCCCAGGCAGGAGCCCTGGCAAGATGTGAGCTCCCTCTGCACTCTCAGGCCATGCACACTTGGCTGTATGTCTGTCTGTCTGTGCACTGCTGGTACCTATGTGTTTCATCTCCTCTGGGCTGGTGGGGGTGAGGGTCAGTGCAGCAGCATCCTCAAAGCTGCAGCATCATCACCAGCCTCCCAACCCCTCCCCTACTGAGCCGCCTGCACCCCACAGCATCTCCCAGCACTGGCAGCAGTGATCCTCATCCCCTGCCATCACTTTGGCTTCTCAGGGTGTTTCTTTGTCCTCCCCAAGAGGTGTGGGAGCTCCATTTGATGTGGGAACAGGCTGGTGTTTCCCAGCATGCCAGGGATTGCCTGTTGTAATGTGGCATTTGTAGAGTATCGATACACATGTGGCTCCAAAACCAGCTCTTGGGTGCTGGTGGTTCCTTGGCAATGTCAGATGCTGAGCTGGGGACCTCCCCCTGGAACCTGATTTGTTGGAGAAACCCCTCAATCTGTTGCAAGCAATGAGATGCTTTTAGAAGTTAAAAACCAAAACCCTCCAAGTGTGATGGTCAGATGATTTTTTTTTCCTGGAGAAAAGGCTGAATTGGAAGGGAATTGGCAAACACTTGGTGTTTATTTTCCCTCTCCCAGTGTGCTGGGTGGGAGGATGCTGTGAGCCACCCGTGGAGTGTTACCAGCCTGTGCTGCACAGGGAGAGGAGCTTCACATTTCAGAGCCAAAGGTGGAATGTTTCTTTCCAGTGGCCTGAAGAAAAATATCAAGCCTGGCTGGGTCTGTTCTCCCTGGTTGTTTTGAGCAGCAGAGAAGACACCTCTGAAAGGAGCCTGCTCATTTGCCATGGCAAAGAAAGCCCGGTGAGAGGGTGCCAAGGAGTGGGTAGTGGGATGTCAAGTGCTTTCTCCCTTTTCAGATGGTTTATGTAACCTGCTTGGCTGTATTCTCTTCTTCTCCCCCTTTGGTTGCGTAATCCAGGCTTCTGAATGCATTGGGAAATTGCATTCCCCGTTGTTCCACAAGGGTCAGTACAGCATGGCCTCAGCTTGTTAGGATGTTGTGCTCAGCCCCTTTGGCTGGCTGTTTCCCAAGCAGCTCAGGCAGGTGTACAACAGCTATTCCTGCTTTTGTTATTACTGGGTTTGAAGTTTTGTTCTGTTTCTATCCCATCATCCAGGCTGTGTCAGCCCCTCCCAGAGCACGATGGGTGCAAGCTGGTGCCTCTCCCTGCTGGTGGACAGCAGAGGCTTTGCTGCTGGCTCTGGCATTCCTGCTTTTCCCAGTGTTTTCAGGATGTGCTGCTTGTGGCAGAGAGCAACTGAAATCCTCACTGGGGCTGGGGCAGACTTTGGGGTGGGAGCTGCAGAACACCAGTGTGTAAAACCCACAAGCACATCCCCTCCCTGGAACCTTGGAAGAGCAACAGCCTGTGAACATTTATGGGGTTGCTTTTCCCCAGTATGTGTATTTGAGTATTGGAATAAAGGAAGAGGGGAAAAACAGGCTGCAGAGGTGGGCAGACAGAAATCTGATGAGATTCACCAAGGGCAAGTGCAGAGTGATGCATCTGGGAAAGAACAACCCCAGGCACCAGCACAGGCTGGGGAATGAACTGTGAGAGAGCAGCACAGGGGAAAGGGAGCTGGGGGTGCTCTGGGCAGCAGGATGAGCCTGAGCCAGCAACGGGCCCTCGTGGCCAACAAGGCCAATGGCAGCCTGGGCTGGGTGAGAAGGGCTGTGGGCAGGAGGTCAGAGAGGTTCTGCTCCCCCTCTGCTCTGCCCTGCTGAGACCACAGCTGGGATATTGTGCCCAGCTCTGGGCCCCTCAGTTGCAGAAGGACAGGGAGCTGCTGGAGAGAGTTCAGCACAGGGCACAGAGATGATTCAGGGAGTGCAGCATCTGCCTTGTGCTGAAAGGCTGAGGGAGCTGGGGCTCTGGAGCTGGGAGAAGAGGAGCCTGAGGGCTGAGCTCATTCATGGGACAAACCCATCAAGGGTGGGTGTGAGGAGGCTGGAGCCAGGCTGTGCTCAGGGATGGCCAAGGACAGGACAAGGGGCAACGGGCACAAGCTGCAACAGAAGAGGTTCCAGAGAAACAGCAGGAGGAATTTGTTCCCTGTTGAGGTGAGGGAGCCCTGGCAGGGGCTGCCCAGAGGGGCTGTGGAGGCTCCTTCTCTGGAGCCATCCCAAGCCCAGCTGGATGAGTCCCTGTGTGCCCTGCTCTAGGTGCTGCTGCTCTGGCAGGGGGTTTGCACTGGATGAGCTTTGAGGATCCCTTCCAGTCCTTCAGACTCTGTGACCCTGTGATACACTGTTTGGGGGTTTGTTTTCCTTTCCCCACTGAAGGTCAGAACGCTGCACCTCTGGGTACCTGCACTGGAGGGATGGACCATGTGCTGCTGAGGTGCTCACAAGAGGGTCGAGTCCACAGGAGTTTTATCCCTGTAGTTTCTCCTTTTCAAACAGCCTGCAGAAACCACCAAGCAAGCATTTCCTCACTAGTGCCTTCCCAGATAACCAGCAAAAGAGCCAGATTGCTTTTAATGGGTTTATGTTGTCAGCTGGCTGTGAGGGGGATCCCTTTCTGCAAGTCTGCAGCTTGTTGCTGATGTGAGTGTACTTGCCTGACTCCCAGGGGACGCAGACAGGCTGAACGTCTCTTGCTTTCTGGTGAAGTGTTTGTTCTGGCAAGGAACAGTGAGCTCTCCTGCTCATTTGTTCCTCTTACTGCAGCTGAAAGCTTAAGGGCAGCCTCTTATTTAACTTGTTCAAAAAAAAAAAGGTAGTTCTAACTTAGGTCTCAACTAAAACCCCTTCAGAAGCTTAAAAGTATTAGCTGGGCAAAATGATTAAGCAAGTGTGATGGGAACACAGTGTTGGGTTGAAGTTACCTGCATGTAGCAGTGTCCTTTTCTCCCTTTGTTATTATCTTCATTGCTTAGAAACCTCCATTTGTTGCTGTAGCATCGATCCCCTCTGGTCCTCAGATCAGGGTAAAGGTGCCCACATCCCTCTGCAGAGTGTCCTGTGCCGGGAGAGGATGCAAGACCACGACCATGATGGCACAGGGACACCCAGGAGGATGCTCAGGGTGTACTGTGGTCTCTGTGGGCAGGAGTTAACCGTGGAGCAGTGAGTGGCTGTGAGTGAAGGAGACCATGGGGTCTGATGTGATCCCCAGTGAGTCAGGATTCACCTTGGGCACGATGGAGGTTTACCAGGGTGCTGGGGAATTAAAGCAGCTGTGTCTGTGGTTTGTGTGTTTTGTTTGGGTCAAAGTGGCCCTGTCTGGCCTGCTGGGGTGTGAGCACAAGGTGCACCCCAGGAAGTAAATCAGTCCATGTGAATTGGATTCAGCAAGTGGTAAGTGAAGTTTTATGGCTTCACCATTGTATTTTAAAGGAGGGGGAGAAAGTCAAGGAGCCAGGATTGAAAAACAGCCCCAACAAAACAACTGAAGCTGTGCTGGATGAGTGTCAGAAGTGCATCCTTGTGTGGTGGCATTACCTGGAGATGCCTTGTTGGGCTCAAGAAGGTCAGGTTCCTGTGTGCCCTACTCTAGGTGCTGCTGCTCTGGCAGGGGAGTTGCACTTGATGGGCTTTGCAGGTCTCTTCCAGCCCTTCAGGTTCTGTGATTCTGTGATATTATTTTAGCAATCCCAGTTTTAATTGATGAGCAACTCAAGCACCGTCTCCCTGGCTCTCTGCTCCACGGGCTGGCACTGCAGGCACCTTCAAACACCCTTGTCTGTGGAAAAACACTGCTCTGCTCTGCCCTCTCCTGCTGCAGGGGGACAGTTTGCTCAGTAAGCAGGTGTTTTGTTGGAAAAGCAGAGTTTTCTGGATCAAGGGAGAAGTGAAGGTCTGGGGGGAGCCTGGCTGCTGCTCATGGGGTCATTCTGAGCTCTCTGTTGTGAGCTCTCTTGCACTTCACTGCAGGTGAGGTACAGAGGTGCATCCCTGTGCTGCTGCTCACCTCGAGAGGCCAGGATCAGGGGTGATGATTCACCAGCATTTGGGGTCCCACATCTACCCCCCATGCATTTAGATTTGCTGGTTTCTAGCCTGCCCTTTGCATTTTTGGAGGGATCTCTGCTGTGTGGCAGCTCAGAGCTCCCAGAGCCCGTGTGGGGCCGTGGGAGTGACAGCGCTTTGTGCTGAGCCTTAAAAACCAAACCCCGGGGCAGCCAGCTCTTTATTCTTCCATCCTCTTAATTGTCATCCTGACTTTCAGGAATGGTCAATAAAGAAGTTGAACATAACTTTTTCTGGGGAGGGTCCTTTTCCTGGGCTTTTTGTCCAGGCTGATGGTAAGATGCTGTGTGGAATCAGCGACTCAAAGTGTCTTCCCGTGGCTGCCACAGGAGGTTTTGTCCATGGTCTCATCGCTCCTTTCTGACCATGGTGCAGCATGATCTGTAGCTTAAAACCACTGTCTCAGTTCTCTTTTCTTAGGAAATCCTGGTTTAGAATAAAGCATATGTGGAGGGGATTTGGTTTGGTTTGGTTTGGTTTGGTTTGGTTTGGTTTGGTTTGGTTTAGGGGGTCGTTTTATCCCTTCATCTCACCAGCTCTTTGTGTGAAACCCCCACTGTGGGCACCTCCCTCAACTCCCTTTGCGCTTTCAAACCCTCTCCAACAACTGCATGGTGGCAAGATAAGATCCCTTAAACCCCTCCCCAGCTTTTCTTTTCCCCCCTTCCTGCCTCCTTTTCCCCTCCAGTGAGCCTCTGCACTGTGAAGTTTCCATCTGGAGCTGGCAAGTGCCTATTTCTAGGAATTGTGGCTGAGGATGGTGTGCTGGGTGAAACCTGAGCATGTGTGATACCTGCCTGTCCTCAGTCTGGGGTCACACATCTGCATCCCATTCTTTGCTCTGCATTCTCTCCTGTGTCTCCAGGCTGGAAGAGAAGCAATTACCATTTGGAGAAGGGATTGTAAAAAGAAATGGCTTGTTTTTCATGGTGTAGATCTCTGTGCAGAGTGTGTTCTGGGGCTGGATGGAGTCCTGCATCCTCCTGGAGCTGAGCTGCTGCTGTTTGAAAGGTGTGTGTGCAAAAGGCCTTGGAGAGATGCCTGTTGCATTGCTGCCTGTGCCCATGCTGTGCCCTGGCATTGCTGACACACAGCCTGAAAAACCTGCAGCACTGAGGATGATGAGAGTGAGGAAGGCACCAGGCACTACCCAGGTTCACAAGAGGAGAAAAAATAACCCCTTTTGTCATCTCTTCCTTTAGAAACCATACAATGGAACAAGGTGCAGAATGTCATTTACTGGAGCAGCAGCTGAATTGATGTCTGTTTGTATGGCAGTGCTAAAATCAGGGACAAGTGCAGCAGCACTGCTTGGCTCTGTCAGGCTGTGCAGGAGGGTGCCCTGCCTTGGGCAGCCTTTGCCTGCTGAGAGTGGTTTTACTGCTTATGGGCATCCATCAGAGCTGAACTGCTCATGGGCATCACTTGCTTATGAGCATCAATTGCAGTGATGCTGTTCTCTGGCTGTAGGAGGAGGGAAGATCCTGTGGGATGGTGTCTGAGGAAACAGCACATTTGCAAGGGGGAATGATGGAGCTGGTGGGGCTCTTGAGCAGTTCAAGGAGTTTCTGTTCATTCAGTGGGGCTGAGGAGAGGAGGGTGCTGGCCCCACAGGTCAGGGTGTGCTGGGCTGAGTGAAGCACCTGGGTGCACGTGTAGGAGCCCCCTGAACTCCTGAGCCCCCTTGTTTGCTCAGCCAGAAGCTCTTCATCATAGTTCCTATTAATCAACCCTGAAATAATTGTACTTGGAGGAGAGATTGTGTCCAGATGTTGAAAGCTCTGGATTTTAAAGCTTGTTTGTTAAAGCTCCTCAGTTCCAGATTCAGCAGCTATGCTGAATTTCAGATCATCCAGTAGAACAGGGACTGGTTAAAAGCAAACAAGTGAAAACCCCAAACACTTTCCTTCAGCTCTGAGGAATAGCTTTGCCCTTTGGCAGAGCCTGGGGAGGGTGGAGGTGGCAGCTCTTGCAGCCCCATGCCCAGCCCTGGGGGGTGGCTGGAGGTCCAGATCAGACCCCGGTGCTGGGCTCAAAGCTGCAGCAGGGGCAGTTCTTAGTGATTTACAGGCTCCTGCAAAGGACTTTGCTTCAGAATGGGAAGAAGAAAGCTGGGCAGAACTGCCCAAAACATGCAAAACCACCCTGTCATCCACTCCACTGCATCCTGGGGCATGCCCTGGATGCCTGTGCTCACCTCCCCTTTGTTTTTATTCTCCAGTGGAAATCCCTTCCCCTGAGGAGTTTGCAGCATCTTGTGGTGGAGGGGGAACACCCCCCACCCCCAGCCCTTGGGTTTGGAGGGGTTTAACCCTTCTTCACCCTCTCTCCTGCTCCCACCCACCTGTACTGACATTCCAGGACAGCAGAGGATGGTTTAGCCTGGCTCCATTTACAGACTCACAATGCTAAACTTGGGCTAAGGGAGAGTGCAGGGTGTCAGAAACACCTACAGGCTTTGGCACCAGGGGATTAGTTGGTCTCCTCCCTGTATCCAGAACAGCCTTGGTCCCACAGTGAGAAGACTGAGGCTCTGCCATCTCCAGCAAGCCTGCAGGGCTGCCAGTGACAGTCCCCAGCTCTCTGCTATTTAAGTCTCAGGGAGCAGCACACGACTGTTTCCAATTAATTGGTGTTTTGGACCCCAGCCAGTTTCCTTGTGTCCCTCCAAGCTGGAGATAAGCAGGAGTGACACTAGCCTTTTTCTCTTAACCTAGTTGGAGCCATGTTTCTGTTGCTGGATGGAGGAGCCTGGAGCTCTTTCCCAACGTGAGCCACGTGTGAATAGCCAGCCTGTGGGCTGCATCCCTCCCACTGCTTGTGACGCACGGCGTGTCCCCTCCTGGTCGCCTTGGCCAGCTGCCCTGGATGACTCCACTAATTGCTTACGTAGAAAAAATAATGAGAAGGATGCATATGATGTATTTTTAGATGCCTCTTGGTGGGATTTAGCAACAGGCAAAGCTGGAGCCAGCACCTCCCTGTCCTTCTGCTGCGTCCCAGTGCTGGCTGCTCGGTGGAGGTTCTGCCCCAGGAAGCAAACGCTCCTGTTGGAAGGTGTTTTTGGGGCTCCTCTTGGTCCTTAATAAATGGCTTCTGAATGCTACATCCCTGGTGCTGCACAGGATCAGTGTCACAAAGCCATGAGCTGGTACATGATGCCAGTGATGTGCCCATGCCATGGTGGGCACCACTTCCCAGCTCATCTCCCATGAGGATGGGCACAGTGGTGGCAGGGCAGGGTGGACTGTGGTGGCATGGAGACCATCTCAGTGCCTGAATCATAGAGTCGGAGTGATTTGGGTTGGCAGGGACCTTTAAAGGTCATCTACTCCAACCCCTTGCAAGAAGCAGGGACACAGAGCCCTGGCCTGTCTGACCTTGAATGGTTCCAGGGATGGGGCATCCACCACCTCTCAGGTGCAGAATCACAGGATGCTGGGGTGAGAAGGGACTCTTAGAGCTGCTCCAGCCCCTGCTCCAGCAGCTTCCCCTGGCTCAGGGGGCACAGGAACGTGTCCAGGTGGGGTTGGAAACCTCCTGAGAAGGAGCCTCCACCCCCTCCCTGGGCCGCCTGGGCCAGGGCTCCCTCACCTCAGCACTGAAAGAGCTTTTCCTTACGTTTCGATGGAACTGTTTCTGTTCCAGCTTCATCCCATCACCCCTTGTCCTACATCAGAGTTTCACCACCCTCACAGAGTCTCAAGGGCTGGAAGGGGCCTCCAAAGCTCATCCAGTGCACCCCCCCCGCCAGAGCAGCAGCACCTAGAGTAGATCATCATCAAAGGTGTAGCTGCTGGCAAGTTTTCTGTTGTCTCACACCTGAGAGGTGCCAGGTCCCACTAGCACACTGGGCTTGGTGGAGTGGTTTTGTGGAGTGTTGTGCTCTGAAGCCTCAGCAGAGCAGGGAAAGGGAACAGATGCACATCCTATGAAATACCACCACAGAGACTGTGAGAACTGTGCACTGCAGCAAGTAGTTCCCGTATTTTTCTATTTGCTTCTCCCAGTGCAGGGCTCTTTGTGTCTCAGTGGTTTCCTGTGCTGGGGGACGGGGCAGGCTCCAGCTCTTCCCTTTCCACCCAGGCGTGAGGAGCTCAATTCTTCTCTCAGCACAACTTTATCTGCCCTTGGAGCCAAAAACATCCTTTCTTTGCTCTTTTTTGAATGCCCTGAATGAACGATTTCTCCTGCTGGTTAACATCAGCTTCCACACCAGCAACTGTGGGAAAGTTTTGCAGTTAGAGTGACTTTTCATAGCTCTGGTTTATGTCTTAACACCACCCTCCCCTCCCCTCCCCAAATCTCTTCTTTCTCCTTCTCTGTCACATGTTTCCCTGGGTCTGTGCTGTGCAGCAGCGTGGCTACCAAAATAGCCTCCTGGTCTGAAGGAAATGATCAGGAAATAGAGCTCTTCAAACCACGGGCAATTCTCATTTCACAGAGCACTGCTGGGAAAGGCCTGTGCTGGCTGGAAAGTGGGGCTTTTGTGGCACCTGGGCTGCTGGTGTGCTGACATTGGGAGCGTAAGACTCCAGCTATTTGCTCAGAGAAAACCCCCCAGTTTCTTAGGGTCTTGCTTCTCTTTACACAAAGAGCTGGGATTCTTCTGGTGTTGGGTTTGCTTTAGTTTTTGGAGATGCTGAGATGGGAGCTCATTCATAGTTACAAATATCTCACTGGTGGGTGTCAGGAGATTGGGGCAGCACTTGTTTCTGTTGTATCCAGTGCCAGGACAAGGGCTGATGGACATCAGCTGGAACACAAACAGTTCCCCTGGCACAGAAGCAGAAAGTCCTTTGGTGCTGAGGTGAGGGAGCCCTGGCCCAGGCTGCCCAGGGAGGGTGTGGAGGCTCCTTCTCAGGAGGTTTCCAACCCCACCTGGACACGTTCCTGTGTGACCTGATCCAAGCGGGAGCTGCTTGAACAGGGGGGTTGGACTGGGTGAGCTCTCAAGGTCTCTTCCACCCCCACCATGCTGTGATTCTGATTCTGTGCTTGCTGTCCATTCAAGATCTTTCCATGCAGGGTGATGCTTTGCTTTCCTGACACTCAGAGCCCGCTCTGTCTTTTTGGAGTGTTCTTGGTAGAGAAGAGAAAGCAAGGTTTCATGGGCTTGAGGTGCTGCTTTTCAAGCACTCATGTCTCTGCCAAAGGGCTCATTCTTTGTGGGAGATAACCTTCACCTGTATAAAATGACTCAAAAGGCACATGCCAGCCTGGTGCACGTATTTCTAGCACCCAAGGGGTGCCCACCTGTACGGGAGCCAGAAGGGATGGATGAAACTTGGTGGCCATCGGCCTTTTGCCTCTCAGCTGCAAGCACTTTGTCTCTCCTGGCTTTGCCACTGCCCTCTGTGTGCCAAAGGAGATGTTTCAGTGCTGGTCCCATGCTGCAGCGGGTGCTGGGCTACAGCAGCTCCCCAGCAGATCCCACTGACATGAGTGTCCATGTTTTGGCTGCTGTCAGGGCTTGCTGGGCTGGCCCCTGCCTTACCTGCTGGTGTATTTTGGGGAAGAATTCTTGCAGGGGCTACAGTGTTGACCCAGGGAGGCTGAGAGGGGAGGGCTGAAGCTGTGGGGCTGTGTCTGGCTGCAGGTGACCACGCTGGTGTCACACAGCAGCTTTCCTGTGCCCTGTGGCTCAGCAGAGCCTGGGTGGCCCCTGGGAAGGGATTTTCCTCTCTGCACACTTGAGATGTTCTCAAAGCTTCCTGCTCCAGCCCTGCAGCACAGCGAGCTGCTGCTTTTCTTTAACCCTTTCCTGTGACACCAGCTGCCGTGGTGGTGCTGACGCTCTGCACGCCGTGTCTCCACAGGCCCAGGGCACATGCAAGGACATCATGACCACTGATGAGGCCACCAAGGCTGAAGGGGAGGTGCAGGTGGTGGCTCTGGCTGAGCGTGGGGAGGACATCTCACCAGCTCGAGACCGAGGTGTCCTGAAGGTGAGGGGGGCTGCTGGGAGGGTGCTGCTGCCTCGCTGAGTGTTGGAGTGTGTGCTCACGTGAATGGGCTGCATACCAAGCCCTTGGGGGTCACGTTCTGCTTCCAGGGCAGTAGGGCTTGGAAAGGCAAAGGAGAGGAGCTTCAGTTGGAATAAAGAAGGGTGAAATGGTGTTTGGGATTGATGGATTCAGGCTGCTCCATGAATTTCACTGCTATTGTGTTCCTAATCACATTATTAGCTGTAAATCCACAAAGCTCTTTTGTGTGTGACTCACAGACATTAGAGGGAGCACGTCCCTGAGGTCACCCAGTCTGCTCCACAACCCCTGCTTCACATTTAGGGCTGTTTCTGGATAGTTCCACTCCCCAGTGCTAACGCTTCTCCAGCTGAATAGGACCTTTCCTCTAAGAATAGCATCCTCCCCTGCTCCTCCTCAGCTCGAGAACTGCTTGTTCCAGGCTGTAGCATGCAAAAGGGAGATGTGTTGACAAGAAGCAAGTAGTGAAATGACACACCCCTGCGAGTCAGATGTGCACACACACAGAGGCAGCGAGTCGCCTTCGCTTGGGGTCTGGAACCACAGTGTTCCCTCCCCGCTGTGCAAAGGACAGGCAGGTCTCTGCTCCCAGTCCTGGCCTGTCCCCTCGCCCCAGCACTGTTTTGGGGCTTGTTTTTAGGGGTTGATAAGAGGACAAACGGAATTACTCCCCCCTCAGAGCAGCCCTGAAGCGTGTGTGTGCCTGCGTGTCGATGTGCTTTGATACACACACGGGTGTGGATGTAGAAGCACATCTGTGTGTTTATCTGCATCTCTCTCCCCATGTGCATCCTGAGCTGTCCCTTGGCCTCCCTCCTCATGGGTTGTTTCCCTCCCTCAGCTCATTAAACGCCCTGGCAGTGAGGATGAGTGTCCCATGATCGGGGACAAGGTTTACGTCCACTACAAAGGCAAATTGGCCAATGGCAAAAAGTTCGACTCCAGCCGTGATCGGAACGAGCCCTTTGTCTTCAGCCTGGGCAAGGGTGAGCTGCTCCAGGGGGCTGCTTGAGGGTGGGATGACCCCAGGGGAGTTTGGGATGGTCCTGGAGGGGATGGGATGCTGTTGCTGGTGCCAGCCCTGCCCTGACTCCTGAGGGTGGGGTGTTTTTGGGTGCCATCCTTGCAGCACCCCAGCTGGGTGTATTTCTGGGCTGTTGATTGCTCTCTCACCTGACATCTGCCTCTCTCCTAGGTCAGGTAATCAAGGCATGGGACATTGGGGTGGCTACCATGAAGAAGGGAGAGATCTGCTACCTGCTCTGCAAACCTGATTACGCATATGGCTCTGCTGGCAGTGCCCCCAAAATCCCCTCCAATGCCACCCTCTTTTTCGAGGCAAGTAACACTGGTGAGCTGGTGTGGGATGAATTCCCTCCCTGTGTGAGTTGGTGTGTGCCTGAGCTTCCTCACTCCCTCAGTCCCTCATTCCTCACTCCTGACTCCCTCACTCCATAATCCCTCCTCACTCCCCACTTCTCAGTCCCTCACTCTTCACTCCTGAATCTCTCACTCCCTCACTCTTCACTCCTGACTCTCTCACTCCCTCACTCCTCAATCCCTCCCCACTCCTGACTCCCTCACTCCCCACTCCTCAGTCCCTCACTCCTCAGTCGTCAGTCCCTCACTCCCTCAGTCCCTCACTCTGCTTTGCCAGCCAGCTCAGAAATGAAAATAAAAAAAAACTCACCCAAAAAAACAAGGCAAGCAGAAGAACAGCTTGGATTCCTGAAACGTGTCCCTCTGCTCCAGGAACTTGTGCCAGGGTTTCTCAGAAATGTGTGGATGAGCTGGGAGTGCAGCTCTGGCTGGGGAGAGCCCCAGTGCTGGGGAGTGGAGCTGGAGAGGGCAAATTCCCAGCTGAAAAATGCACATGGGACAGAGGAAGTGTCTCGGAAATGCCTCCAAGTGCTCAAATGCAATCAGTGCCACAGGGCAGCTGGAAAGCTGGGCTTTTGGCAGGGTGTGCTCGCTGGGCAGGGCTCCTCAGGACAAGGTGGTGCAGCAGGAAGAATGGATCTGTCCTAAATGAAAGCTTAGTTCTTCCAAGCCGAGTGGGGACTGAGCTGTGGCTTGGAGAATGGAGGGGAAGCTCCTGCCAGCACCTGGTCAGCTTGCCCAGCATCACCCAGCCTTACAGGCTGCAACTTACTCCCACTGTTACTTCATGTTGTGCCCCAGGTGCTGGATGTGTCCCAGTTCCCAGCACGCTGGGTGTTGTGTGCTGTGGCTTGGAGGTGCCTTTTATGAGCAACTGCTGCGTGGCAGCTGGCTGCAGAGTGAGCTGGCTTGGCTCTGCAGCCAGAAGATGAGCTGCTGCTTTGGGGCTCTTGTGATGCTTCTTATTTTCCTTCTCCTTCCTCCCCTCCCACCTTTTCTTGCTTGTTTTATTCTTCAGGTGGAGCTGCTTGACTTCAAAGGGGAGGATTTGTTTGAGGATGGAGGGATAATCCGGAGGATCAAGAGGAAGGGAGAAGGTTACTCCAACCCTAATGAAGGTGCTACAGTGGAAAGTGAGTGGTGGTCCCTCTGTGGTGGGGGCTGCAAAGGTGACCCTGCCCTGGCACAGCCCCACTTGCTTCTCTCCCTGCAAGGAGCTGCTGCCAGTGTGTAGGGTGTAAGTGGCTGCGTGTCGGTGTGGGAAGCAGTTCCATCCACCCAGATAGGATGGAGAGGGGATGGGAGAGCAGTGGTTGGCTGCCTGCCCAGGGACACTCCTCTGAGCAGTGGCACTGCCAGAGCTGCTGGGCAGGAGGCTGCTTGGGAAGCCTCATGCCACGGGATCTGCACCCAGAACCCACACTCTGTGTTCTGAGGTGACACCAGCATGGAGCTGCTGGGCCTGTGCCTGGGGGAAGATACAGGAAGCAAACCCTGCTGGGGTTCTGGAGCTCTGCCATCTCCTCCCCCCCTCACCCTTTTGCACCCATGGCAGTGTCTGTGATGTGCTGGGTGAACACCCTGGCTCTGCTGTGCCTCAAAAGCATGAGGTGCTCCCTGCCTGGCATCCCTTGCTGAGCGTTCCAGGCACTGATGCAGGCACTCAGCAGCCTCTTTGACCTCCTTATTCCAACTCTTGATTGTACATTTGGTGGGTTTTATTCCATCTCTTGCAGAATGGAGCCTTTTCCTTCCCCTGCAGCCAGAAGGCTTATGATGATGAGGGTCTGGAGGGGAGGAAATCACTCTGAGGGGTTTGCTGAGCTGGTGTGGTCTCAGCTGAGGTGGGAGGATGAGGAGTTGGGTCCCATCAGGCTCTCCCTGTCCTGATCATGTTTTTGGAACAGATATTTTGTGGGGCTGAACAAGGGAAGTCAAGTTCTTTAGTGGGTTTCTTTTTGCCATCCCCAGAGCCACAGGGCCACAGCCACAGAGCTCACTCTGAACAGGAGGCATTTACTTTCTTTGCTCACTTTCAGAGCTTCCACACACAACGATGAACTCCCTTTAGTGAGGCAGAAATTGGATCTGAGCTGTAACAGCTCACAGGGCTCCCTGCCTGAAGTGGCTTGCTTTTAAGGAAAAATTGAGTTTTTGACCCAGGTCTGCCTGTCTGCAGTGAGCATCTGAGCTGGAGACCAGGTGCTACCCCAAAGATTAAACTGAAAGACTAAATATCATTGAAACCATCACTGATACAACATTCCTCTTCATTGTAATGAGGCCTGAGAGCTTCCCAGGCAGCACCATGCCCAGTGTGGAGCACAGGGAGAGCTCTGCTCCCTCCATGGCTCTGCCTTTTGCAGCTCAAGGTTTTCTGGAGCGTGCTGATGCTTCAGTGGCTCAGGAAGGCACTGAGGCAGGGGGAAGGAGGTGGCAGCAGCCAGGAATCCTCTCTTTGAAGGGACTGATGAAGCCATGAGGCTCCTCACACGCTTGGTGCCCCACAGCCTGGTGCCCCTGATCTCCCTGTTTCAAATGCACGTGTCCCATCAGAGCAAATGCTGTGAGCAGGAGCCTGTGCATGGCCAGAGCTGTGGAGATTCCTGCCCTGCCAGCCCATGGCATGGAGCCAGTGCTGCCCACCCAGAGCAGAGGCTGGGCACACAGCAGTGCTGCTGCCCACTGCCACGGCAGCCCCTCCACTCCTGGCTCTTAATTCATTCGCACCTCTCCATCCAGGGGCCAGAGACCCTTCAGCATGTCTGTGTGAGAGAGGACGAGGAGGAGCAGCACCAGGCAGCCTTGCAGGGAGCATTTTGGGTGCAAATAGGCTATTTAAGAAATGCAGCAGTCTTTCTGGTGGGTACTGTGCCGAGGCCATGCCCCAGGCTGCCCTGATGCTTTATCTCAGCTCTGTGTTTGGGAGGTGCATTGCCGCTGGGCTTGGGCTGGAGGACACTGTGCTTCTAGGAGCAAACATCTCCAGGCTGGAGTTTTGAAAGTGTGGGGTTTTTTTTTGATAGGTTTTAATTTGTCCAGACCCTAATTCACAAATGTGGCCCCTGCACCCCAGGCTGCAGTTGGAATCTGCAACTCCAGCTTTCCTTACAACCTTTCTCCCCACTACCCACACCCCCCCTCCTCCTCCTTCTCCTTTTTTAATCTGAGTACAAATTGCTGTCAGCACATCAAGTTCATGTGCCAGCCACACTCAGTACACTCTGTTCTCGGCTCTTCAAAAACAAAATAAATGGCTGCAGGCACCGAGAGAACAATAAGTCAGGGCTGCAAGCAGAGGGATGTTCCTTCAGCAGCCTCTTTCCTCCCCCCCTCCCCGTGTAATCCAAGAGCAACTGCAGACAGATGACCTGCTCCTGGAAACCCAAGCAGAGGTTTTCCCTCTCTTTGCCTGGTGTATTTTCATAGAATTACAGAATCACAGCATGGTGGGGTTGGAAGGGGCCTTTAGGACTCAATCAGCTCAACTGAGATCAGGTCACACAGGAACATGTCCAGGTGGGTCTTGAAGACCACCAGAGAAGGAGCCTCCACCCCCTCCCTGGGCAGCCTGGGCCAGGGCTCCCTCACTCAAACACAGAAATAGGTTTTTCTTATGTTTCAATGGAACTTTTTGTGTTCCAGCTTCATCCCATCACCCCTTGTCCTGGCACTGGGTACAACAGAAACAAGTGCTGCCCCAACCTCCTGACACCCACCAGTGAGAGATTTGTAACTATCAATGAGCTCCCCCCTCAGGCTTCTCTTCTCCAGACTGAACAGCCCCAGGTCCCACAGCCTTTCCTCAGCAGGAAGATGCTCCAGTCCCCTCAGCATCTTGCTGGCCCTGCACTGGCCTCTCTGCAGCAGTTCCCTGTCCCTCTGGAGCTGGGGAGCCCAGAACTGGCCCCAGGACTCCAGATGAGGCCTCAGCAGCTCTGGCAGAGCAGAGGGGCAGCAGAAGCTCCCTGGCCCTGCTGCCCACACTCTCTTGCTGCCCCCAGGCTGCCGTTGGCCTTGCCCACGAGGCCACGTTGCTGCTCATGGTCAGTTGATGATCCCCCAGCACTGCCAGGTCCCTCTCCTGGAGCTTCTCTCCAGCAGGTCACCCCCAGCCTTTGCTGGTGCAGGGGGTTGTTCCTCCCCAGCTGCAGGACACTGCCCTTGCCCTTGGTGAACCTCAGCAGGTTCCTCTGTGCCCAACTCTCACCCTGTCCAGATCCCGCTGAATGGCAGCTCAGCCTCTGGTGTGTGCAATTAAAAGAGAGTGAAACTATCCTTGAAGAGAAGGATCACAGCATCCTCCCATGAGAAATCGTCGAGCAGGATCTTCCTGTGGCTGCTGCATCCTGCTGGGGACTGGGGCCTGGGAGAGCTGTAGTGCTGCTTTTGGGGGTCAGGGATTATTAGCAACATGCAGGGAGGTAGGAAGGTGCTGTGAGGTTGCAGGATTACCTGTATTTTAGGCTGAATTTTCCACTATTCTGTGCCTAAGGGAATAGGCAACTTGTTTGGGGTAGTGCAAAAGCAAAGGTCAGCCCTGGAAGAGGTGGATTTGCCTTTTGTCCACACCGCGAGCCAGGAGAGCACATGCCAGCCTGAGCCTCGTGGTCACTGCACACCAGTGATGGGTGCAGGATGCATCCCAAGGTGCTGGCAAGTGTGTGGGCATCCTCCACCCTGCTGCACTGGAGTCTCAACGTGGCTTTAGTGGCAGGAGGGAGGTGACAAGGCAGAGCTTGTCTCTTTCCACGGTGGGAAGAGCAGCCTCAGTCTGTGTCAATGCTGTTTAATGCCCAGACACTGGGACTGAGGGACTGCCCACAGTCTTGCTTAGTCCACGTGTCTCACCCTGGGCACTTCCCATAGGTCCCAGAGCAGAGAAGTGTCTGTGGGGCAGAGATGAGCAGGTTTTCTTTAGGCCAGGCTGCAGCAGTCCCATGCAGAGCCTGTGCCCTCCGGGGTGTCTGGCACAGCATCCTCTTGCCCTCTCCTCCTGCCACTCACAATGAGGTTCTGGGTGCCCTGCAGAGGCTGGGGTCACATCCTGCAGCTCTGTGCTGTGCTGGAGGGGCTCTGAGAGCAGCTCCCTGCCCTAAGTGCTGTGTTCTTCCCAAGCATCTCTCTCCTCTTCCCCCTTGAGCAGCGCTTGCATGAGTGATGCCTCCTGTCTGCTCTGCAGCAAGCAAAGGCAAAGGTAAAGCTCGTGTCCTTCCAGGCTGCCAAGTGCTGGAGCACAGTTGTGATGCCAGCCATGAATGTTTCCTCTTAGAAGCCTTTTGTTTGTTTGTTTTGGCTTTTTTTGCCCTCTAGCAGCATGTAGGAGTCCCTTACAAACTTGCTTTGCCTTTACCCTTGCCTGCACACATCCACCTTGTCCCCTGCAAGCAGAGTGCAGAGAACAGCAAACTCTCCCCAAAGCCCAGAATGTCTCCAGGATCAAAGAGGAATCCTGCTGTGGAAATCCAGGCAGGAGTTCCCAGGTGGTGAATGTGCCAGGTACCCAGTGTCCAGGTACCCAGTGTCCAGCCTGGCCAGTGTCTGGGGCTGGAACAGCACAGTTGGTAGTTGAAGGTTAAGGGAGGGGAGTTGGCAGGGGGGAGAAACAAGTTTATCTTGTACTTTGAGTTCTTAGAGGCAGCAGAACAGAGCCTTGTTTTGGAGGTGAAAGGCAAGGCACTATAGTGCTGTATGGAAGGACTGTGATAAGTGTGTGGCAGCGTGCCAGGAGCAATAGCCAGTTCCAGTAAGGCTCCACTCATGCAGTTTGAGTACGAGGGGAACATATTAGTCACGATGTTTATCTGTTGTCTGGTCCTTGGCTAGATGAGATATGCCTGTCTTGCTTTGCAGCAATGTTTCCAAGCCCTCCCCATCCCTCTCTGCTCACCAGGGGCTCCTTGGCTGCGCCCAGCCCTATGTCTCCCCCCTGTTCCAGGGCTGAAGGCTTTGCTGCATTTCAGGACAAGTGCTTTATAGAAGATCCTTTATCAGAAGCTCTTTCTGGAGCCCATCTTGTCTCAGTTTGGGCAGCTCTGGGTGCAATCCTGCCCCATCCCCTCTCTCCTCCCTGCAGTTCACCTCGAGGGGTTCTATGGTGGCACCAGGTTCGACTGCAGGGACGTGAAGTTCGTCGTGGGTGAAGGGGAGGATCATGACATCCCCATCGGCATTGACAAAGCCCTGGAGAAGATGCAGAGGGGAGAGCAGTGCATCCTCTACCTTGGGCCACGGTAAGGAGCATCCCCATGGGCATCACATACAGTGATAGGGCTTGGAAGGGACCTTTAGAGATCATCTAGTGCAACCCCCCTTGAAGATGCCATCTAGTTTTAAGCTTCCAGCATCTGAGGTTGTTTTAGCACTTGTGGAAGAGGGTGATCCCCAAGAGGGTGTCTCTAGCAGAGCCTTGGGTTGGCAGTGATGGCAAGAGAGACCAGTGACATGCAGGCAGGAGTCCTGAGGTGCTTTGCAAAAATCAGGTCAAAGGGGTTTATCCAAATCCTTGGGCTGAAAATGTCCCAGAATCACAGAATGGTTGGAAGGGACCTCCAGAGATCACCCAGTCCAACCCCCCTCATCTTCCTGATTGCTGCCAGGGCTGGGGCTTTACACTGCAGAGAAGCCTGTTATGAAAAGGTGGATTTGATGCAGCTGGAGAGGATGATTCCCAACACATGGTACTGTTCCCAGTGTGGGCAGGTCGTGGAGAACAGTCACCACCCTGGCCCCAAAGTGTTAGCTGCAGGCACAGAGCTGGGTGTGAAAGCACAATTATCAGCCTGGGTCTGTGCCTGTGGACAAATGGTGCTAAACTGCAGCTCCATCACCCCCCTTTGTTCTCTGACAGCCCCTTTCTGCCCCTCCAGGTACGGCTTTGGCGAGGCGGGGAAGCCCACATACGGCATCCAGGCAAACGCAGAGCTGGTGTATGAGGTTACCCTCAAAAGCTTTGAGAAGGTGAGGGTGGGAGCATGCAGGTCCTTCCCTGACTGCCAGCAGCACCAGTCCCTGTGCAGCAGCCACCCTTTGTCCCTGGCATGGCTGCAGCCCAGCCCCTGCTGCAGTGTGGACGTCATCAGGGATCTCTGTGTTCTTTAGTTGTTCTTCTCTGTTGGTTTGGTTTGTTTCTCTGGCTGGGCTCCAAGGCTGGGTCTCTGATTTGTTCCTTAGCCTTGTTCCTTTTGTACTTTCTGGTAGTTTTTGGGTTTTTTTCCCTTGTCTTTTCCCTGGGCTGCACAAATAAAAGTTGGTGTGTGCAGCCAGCTGGCCCTGAGGAGCTGGGCTGGCACGCAGAGGCTGGGCACAGGGTGCAGGAGGTGCCCCTGGGATGGGGCAGGTGCTGCTGTGCCGTATCCCTGGCTGCGTCCCCATCCTACCACCCTGGCTGGAGCAGGAGTGAGACCCACCACATCCCTCCTCTGCTGGGGAATCTCTCTCCCCACTCTCCTCTTCCCTATTTGAAGGGTTATTTTTTGAGGTTGAGGTGGACAAACCACCCAGCTCAAAGTGAAGCTCCCACCCTGGCAGGGGGGTCTCTTTCTCTCTTGTGAAGGGCTCTGGGTCTGCACCCCAACACATGCTCTGGGTGTCTCCTCTTCTCCAGCCTCTCAAATTACAAAAGCTGCTGGATCCACCCTCTGCAGTGCTGCCCTGAAGAGCCCCTCTCATTAATGAGCAATCCCACCAAGCTGTGTGGTCCTGTGGGGTGTGGTGGGCTGCTCTGCTCTGCTGGCATTGCTCCCAGCCTTTATTTGCAGGCCAAGGAGTCATGGGAGATGGACACCAAAGAGAAGCTGGAGCAGGCTGCTGTCGTCAAGGAGAAGGGCACAATGTACTTCAAGGTTTGTAAACGTGGGGCTGGTGGAGGCAGAGTGAGGGAGCTGGAGGTAAATTTGGGGTGACTGTTGGACTTTACAGTTGCCAGTGTCAGGGAAGCTCTTTCCCCAGCCCCAAGCAGCACTGAGGAATGTGAGTCCTGCCCATCCTCTGCCTATTTTCTCACTTCCTCAGATACCTCCTTGTCCAGCGTTGCCTTTGCACACGTGTCCACTGGCAGATCAGACCCTTCCCAAGGGTGGATGTGACCAGGGCTACTGCCAAGGGGCTTTGCAGCTTCACCTCCTGGGCTGGGGCATCCTGATACTCCCCTGCTCTGCAGAGAGGAGGGATGTGAGTGTAGAGTCTGGGAAAGAACAACCCCAGGCACCAGCACAGGCTGGGGAATGAACTGTGAGAGAGGAGCACAGGGGAAGGGGAGCTGGGGGTGCTGTGGGCAAGCAGGATGAGCCTGAGCCAGCAACGTGCCCTCGTGGCCAACAAGGCCAATGGCAGCCTGGGCTGGGTGAGAAGGGCTGTGGGCAGGAGGTCAGAGAGGTTCTGCTCCCCCTCTGCTCTGCCCTGCTGAGACCACAGCTGGGATATTGTGCCCAGCTCTGGGCCCCTCAGTTGCAGAAGGACAGGGAGCTGCTGGAGAGAGTTCAGCACAGGGCACAGAGATGATTCAGGGAGTGCAGCATCTGCCTTGTGCTGAAAGGCTGAGGGAGCTGGGGCTCTGGAGCTGGGAGAAGAGGAGCCTGAGGGCTGAGCTCATTCATGGGACAAACCCATCAAGGGTGGGTGTGAGGAGGCTGGAGCCAGGCTGTGCTCAGGGATGGCCAAGGACAGGACAAGGGGCAACGGGCACAAGCTGCAACAGAAGAGGTTCCAGAGAAACAGCAGGAGGAATTTGTTCCCTGTTGAGGTGAGGGAGCCCTGGCAGGGGCTGCCCAGAGGGGCTGTGGAGACTCCTTGTCTGGAGCCATCCCAAGCCCAGCTGGATGAGTCCCTGTGTGCCCTGCTCTAGGTGCTGCTGCTCTGGCAGGGGGGTTGCACTGGATGAGCTTTGGGGATCCCTTCCAGCCCTTCAGACTCTGTGATTCTGTGAGTGTCAGCTCTGGCTCTTCACAGGGGCTGCACTCAGGCCCCAGTGTGTCTGTAGCTGTTCATCTCCCATCAGTCAGTCCATACACTGTGCTGAACTCGTAACCTGTTTGCAGGATGTTTTGGGAGCAGACCAGGTGTTGTCAGCACAGGCTCCTCCATCCTCTTCTTCTTTGCTCCATCCCAGGAAGGCAAATACCTGCAGGCAGTGATTCAGTATGGGAAGATCGTGTCCTGGCTGGAAATGGAGTATGGTTTGTCTGAGAAAGAGTCAAAAGCCTCAGACTCCTTCCTCCTGGCTGCCTTCCTCAACCTGGCCATGTGCTACCTGAAGCTGCGAGAATACACCAAAGCTGTGGAGTGCTGTGATAAGGTAAGAGATGCACAGGCCCAGGGGCTGGAGCTTCCTCCCCTCTCACATGTTCCTTTCTGTGTAAGAAGCAATTTCTAAGCAGCACTGGGATGGTGGTAGCCCTTCTGCACCTCGAGGTCCCTGTGAACACTCAGATGACTGCAGGAATTAAACTGCTTTTTGGAATTCCAAATCCACCTGGACATGTGCCCACAACAGCTTTTCTTCCAAAGCCAGGTCCATGTGGCTGGATGCTGCATGGGCTGACCAGGCTGGATCTGAGCATTAGCTGCTGATGGGGATGCCACAGAGAACCTCTGTGTGGATCCCAAGTCCAATGAGAGATGGGATGGGGCCTTACCAGTCTCTAAAATAGAGACTGGCAAAAACTCTTTGTCAGGAAACTGTTCTTTTATGAAAGGCTTAGATTTAATCATCCTGTGTATGGGAAAGACAGGACAGCTGGTTGCTTTCATCTGGAAGGTGAATAAATCATCTCTGAGATGCAGGTCTGGCTTTAACCAAAGGAAGATGGTGTGATTGCTAAAGCAAGGAGACAAAAGCATGTTTAACCCATCCACTCCCTGGCCTTTGGGCTCCTCTGGGCTCAGGTTTAGTGTTTCCACCTTACTTCTTGTTTGTGGCTTTGTTCTCCACTGGCTCTGCCACTCTCAGGGGGGGTTTAAGCAAAGAGCCATAACCAAGCCATGTTAGTGGCCTGCCAGCTGCTGATGGAGATGAGTCAGTTCTTGTTGACAAAGATGCAAGTGCTCTGGAGACTCAAAGCCACCTTGTCCTGACTCTGACAGGTTTAATGAGGGGGAATCTCTCAGGGGATCCTCACGTTGCTGACAGGGACGTGTGTGTTTGCAGGCACTGGGGCTGGACCAGGACAATGAGAAGGGCTTGTACCGAAGGGGAGAAGCCAGGCTACTGATGAATGAGTTTGAACTGGCAAAATGTGACTTTCTAAAAGTGCTGGAAGTGAATCCCCAGAACAAAGCAGCTAAGTCCCAGATCTCTGTCTGCCAGAAGAAGACGAAGGAGCACAACGAGCGAGACCGGAGGATCTACGCCAACATGTTCACCAAGTTTGCAGAGAGGGATGCAAAGGTGTGTTCTGGGACCTGCAGAAGTGGGGGAATCCACTAAATGGGCAGCAGCTCTGGGGATCTCATTAACATGACAAGTGCTTAAAAGGTGGATGTCTAGAGGATAGGAGGGCACTTGTTTCTGTGGTGCCCAGTGCCAGGACAAGGGCTGATGGGCATCAGCTGGAACACAAACAGTTCCCCTGGCACAGGAGGAGAAAGTCCTTTGGTGCTGAGGTGAGGGAGCCCTGGCCCAGGCTGCCCAGGAAGGATGTGGAGGCTCCTGCTCAGGAGGTTTCCAACCCCACCTGGACACGTTCCTTTGCCCCCTGAGCCAGGGGAACCTGCTTTAGCAGGGGCTGGAGAAGCTCTGCAGGGCCCTTCCAGCCCCCAACATGCTGGGACTCTGAAATCATAGAATCACAGCATGGTAGGGTTGGAAGGGACCTTTAGAGCTCATCCAGTCCAACCCCCTGCAGAAGCAACTCCCACCTAGATCAGGTCACACAGGAACATGTCCAGGTGGGTCTTGAAGACCACCAGAGAAGGAGCCTCCACCCTCTCCCTGGGCAGCCTGGGCCAGGCTCAGCACCAAAAGAGCTTCCCCTTATGTTTCAATGGAACTGTTTGTGTTCCAGCTTCATCCCATCACCCCTTGTCCTGTCACTGGGTACAACAGAAACAAGTGCTGCCCCAACCTCCTGACACCTACCAGTGAGATATTTGTAACTATCAATGAGCTCCCCCCTCAGGCTTCTCTTCTCCAGACTGAACAGCCCCAGGTCCCACAGCCTTTCCTCAGCACGAAGATGCTCCAGTCCCCTCAGCATCTTGCTGGCCCTGCACTGGCCTCTCTGCAGCAGTTCCCTGTCCCTCTGGAGCTGGGGAGCCCAGAACTGGCCCCAGGACTCCAGATGAGGCCTCAGCAGCTCTGGCAGAGCAGAGGGGCAGCAGAAGCTCCCTGGCCCTGCTGCCCACACTCTCTTGCTGCCCCCAGGCTGCCATTGGCCTTGCCCACGAGGCCACGTTGCTGCTCATGGTCAGTTGATGATCCCCCAGCACTGCCAGGTCTCTCTCCTGGAGCTGCTCTCCAGCAGGTCACCCCCAGCCTGTGCTGGTGCAGGGGGTTGTTCCTCCCCAGCTGCAGGACTCTGCCCTTGCCCTTGTTGAACCTCAGCAGGTTCCTCTCTGCCCAACTCTCACCCTGTCCAGATCCCGCTGAATGGCAGCTCAGCCTCTGGGGAATCAGCCAGAGCTCCCAGTTTAGTGCCAGCAGGGAACTTGCTGAGGGTCCCTCCGTCCCCTCACCCAGATGGATGATGAAGATGTTGAACTCACAGCTCAGGTTGAGGATGGCCTCCATCCATAGCCTGCTGTAGTGGGAAGAAGTGGTTTATTTCTTGGTCTCCCTTGTGCAGAGGCTCCCATCAGATGCTTGGTCACGGATAAAAGCACGTGCAGTGTGAGCTCCCAGGGGCTGGCTGTCCACAGCTAGTGACTGTGACCTCCTGGTCACCAGCAAAGTGAAATGTCATCCTGGCTGTGGCCGGGCCAAGGGTATTTTGGGACATCATAGCATGGATTTCCTGAAGCTGGTGAGGCAGGAGCCTGCTGCTGTGCTGGTGTGGAGGGGTCACTGTCTGCTAACAGGCTGCCATCCAAAATTCCTCTCAACAAAACCCAATGTGCTGGAACAGGAGAAGACGAGGCTTTGCAAGCCCTGTGCACGGGTCAGTTGTAGTGTCATCTCTTCTGCACCAGTGTCTGGAGGCTGAGGCTGTGAAAGGAGTGTGTGGGGCAGACCCTGGGGAGCAGGCAGCTCGGGGCAGGGAGCCTGTTGGGCTTGTGCAGGTGCCTGTGGTGGGGAGAGCTGCTGCTGGAGCAGGGAGGAGGCTTCACAGGAGGCTTCACCATGCCCTGGTCCTGTCCTGGGATGGGCTGCACTAATGACTCCATCCTGGATCTCCTTGTCCCTCGGTGTCCCTGTGTGTGTCTGTCCAGGCTCACTCTGTGTCAGTGCTCTGTCCCCTCAAGGTGCTCACATCATTCCCAGGAGAGCCTGTGCCTTCCCCAAAAGCTCACTGAGCCACTGAGGCTCGATGTCTGCCAGGCTGAGCCAAGGGGATGGGAGCCTCCAGTGTGAGCTGCAGTGCTTGATGGTCAGGGGGAGTCAAAGGGGAAAGTTCTGCCTGCCCTGCCAGCCTTGGCAGCCTCTGCTCCTCCCTGGCATCTGCCTGCCACTTTCTTCTGCTGCTTCCATCTGCTTTATCTACCTGCTGAGGCCTCATCTGGAGTCCTGGGGGCAGTGCTGGGCTCCCCAGCTCCAGAGGGACAGGGAACTGCTGCAGAGAGGCCAGTGCAGGGCCAGCAAGATGCTGAGGAAAGGCTGCGGGACCTGGGGCTGTTCAGCCTGGAGAAGAGAAGCCTGAGGGGGGAGCTCATTGAAAGTTACAAATATCTCACTGGTGGGTGTCAGGAGGTTGGGGCAGCACTTGTGTTTCTGCTGTGACAAAGGGTGATGAGCATCAGCTGGAACACAAACAGTTCCACTGGCACAGGAGGAGAAAGTCCTTTGGTGCTGAGGTGAGGGAGCCCTGGCCCAGGCTGCCCAGGGAGGGTGTGGAGGCTCCTTCTCAGGAGGTTTCCAACCCCACCTGGACACGTTCCTGTGCCCCCTGAGCCAGGGGAAGCTGCTGGAGCAGGGGCTGGGGCTGGATGAGCTCTGCAGGGCCCTTCCAGCCCCCAGCACTCTGTGATTTGCTGTCTTGCAGGAAGCAGCCAACAAAACTGGGCTCAAGAAAGCAGCAGAGGAAGCATCTTGTGAAAAGGGACTGAAAACTCCTGGTACTGAAGAAGAGGCTGAAGGACACGTATGACACAGGAGGAGGGAGGGCAAGGAACAGCCTCCTGCCCTCAGCCCACACACAGAAAGGTTGCTGCCAGACCTTGGGACTCGCCAGTGTTTTCTTGTAAAGCTTGTTACAGTTGTGTGATTGTGGAAGTGAAAAAGCACCTCACAGAGATAAACCCAAACCCCATCACCCTGCCCTGGGGGTGCTCAGGGGCAGAGCAGGAGCAGCACGACCCTGTGGGACTGTGGCACGTGGAACAAAGAGCTTTTACTGGAGAGAAGGAGAGAAAAACACCCCACGCAAACAACATAAAGATTGAAACTCCTGGCTCCTGGGGAATTGTGGACGGCTCGTCCCTGCGCCCCTGCCTGCCTGTCAGCTGCTGCTGTGCTGTCTGGCACAGAGGGCAGTGCTGCCAGCCCAGGCACAGGCTGCTGGAGCCCGGGGCTGAGCCAGGCTCCTCAGGGCCTCTGGCAGCTCCCTCACCCCCCTGTGCCTCCTGGCTTGGGGAGGGGGAATCATTTCTCTCTCCTGGGCAAAGGGCTTGCGGTGCGTGGCCAGGGGTGAGGGTGAGGACCTGCCTCATCTCTGCCACAGCCCCTTGGGGCAGGGCCAGAGTTTGCCTTTAAAAACCCTGTTTGGATTTTGTCTGTTCAGGAAGCTGGTTTCTGTTTCCTTGGAGAGCAGAAGCCTCGTGTCCAGCTCTGCTGCCTGCAGCCCAGGCCTCAGCTGCCAGCCTAAAAACGGGGCTTCTGCTGCTTGTTTGGGTGCCCTTCAGCTGGGGGGAGGGGGAGAGCAAGAGCAGATTGACGTGCTGTGGTTCAGAAAGCCCAAGGGACTGGGTCTGAGCTGGTGCTGTGGGCTTACAGCCAGCAGCTTTCCTCACTGCTGTGGGGCCAGGGCACGTCCCACGGCGATGCTGCTGCCACCTGGGCCCTCAGGCCTGGAGGGACACTGTGAGAACAGCTCTCTGCTTGTTCCTCTTTGTGTCTGTTACCCTTTTAGAGCCTGAAAATAAACGATTGAAAGAAAGACAAACCAAACCAAGCAAAGCAAAGCAAAACATGGTTCTTGTCTGGCTCCTGCTCAGCGGAGAAAGGAGCAGGGGATGTGAGCAAGAACCAATGAGCAGAGGGACTGTGCATTCCCCAGGGAGAGGTGCCCCAGCATCTCCTGAAGTGTCATCCAGAGTCTCCTTAAGGAGTTACTGGTGTCCCCAAGTACCAAAGCTGCTCCTTTTCAGTAGCACCATCCTTCCCTGGGGCAGGGCCAGCACGCTGTGCTGCTCAGATGCCTGGCTGCGTGATGTTACTGGGGTTCTCTGCTGTTTCTCCAGCCTGGGCAGGTTTGCCCTGATGCCTTTTTGCCCCTTGGCTGAGCCCCAGAGCTGCCTCAAGCCTGGAGGAGCAGAGGACACATGCAGTAGGCGTCCCAGCACTGAGGGTGCTGTGCAGCTCTCTGCCTGCTCAGCCAGGGCTCTGCTTTTAGAGCATCCTCTTGTAGCCAGCAGAGCACCCCTAGAGGTGGGTGATGTGAGACCCAGGGGCTCTGCCAACAATTGGTGGATTATTCTTACAGGCAGGGGGGGAAAAGGTCATTTGGGTGCAGCCCAAGACACTTTCCATAAGAAACAAACCTCTACTAACAAACCTGACCCAAACTGACCCCAACTGACCCCAAAACACTGACCCCAACACACTGACCCAAACTGACCCCAACAAACTGAACCCAATGAACTGACCCCAAAACACTGACCCCAACTGACCCCAACAAACTGACCCAAACTTACCCCAAAACACTGAACCCCAACAAACTGACCCAAACTGACCCCAAAACACTGAACCCCAACAAACTGACCCAAACTGACCCCAACAAACTGACCCCAATTGACCCCAAAACACTGACCCCAACACACTGACCCAAACTGACCCCAACAAACTGACCCAAACAAACTGAACCCAATGAACTAACCCCAAAACACTGACCCCAACAAACTGACCCCAATTGACCCCAACGAACTGACCCCAACAAACTGACCCAAACAAACTGACCCCAAAACACTGACCCCAACAGACTGACCCCACCTGCTTTTGCAGTTTCTGATCTTTCTCCCTAATTTTAAGCAGCTTTTTTTGGCATATTCCGGTTTGGTGCTTGTCTCCTCCTTGGAAGAGACGGGAGCTGTGCTTTGGAGGTTACAGGGAAGGCAGGAGGCTCCGGCAGCGGGGAAGCGGCGGGTCCCTGGTGCGCGGTGTCCAAATGCCCTCTAGTGACACTGGGAAATGGGAAAGGGGCTGGGAAATGGGGCAGTGGGGGGGGATTGGGGGGGGCTGGGTGAGGCCGAGGGTCCGGAGAGGTCACTGAGCTGGGGTCACACGGTGGGGTCTGCGGGTGGGCTGTCAAAGGGAGTGTCAGCAGCTCACCATGAAGTGCTGTTACTGGGATGGGGCTGAAGCAGAGCTCTTGGCATCACCCAGAGCCAGGGATGCTGCATCCCCTGCCCAGCTCACACAACACACCAAAGAGATTTTTCTTGGGGGGGGGGGAGTGGTAAAAAAAGGCTCATCCAAGAAGTTTAACCCAAAGCAGCATCTCTCTGCCCACACCAGTGAGTGGTCACACGGTGCTGGGCATCCCCCCATCCCCCTTCCCGCAGAGGTACCCAGGCTCCCTGTGACCCCCCGCACAGCCCCTCGCTGGGATTACACCCTGGCAGCTGCTCTCGCCGAGAGTCCGGCCGGCAGCCCCTGAAATCCTCTTATTTCAGAGGCAACACAAAGTTAATCGTGTCCTTCAGCCGCGCTTCCACCTCCTACCGGCGCAGGGGGCTCGGCCCTGAGGCCACGGGGACGGTCGCGGCTGCGGCTCCATCCCTGTCCCGGTCCTTGTCCCTGTCCCTGTCCTGTCCCTGTCCCTGTCCCTGCCCCTGCCCCTGCCCCTGTCCCTGTCCCTATCCCGGGTCTGTCCCGGGGCTGCGGCACCGCGGGGTCGGGACGCGCTGGGAAGGGGGCCGAGGGGCTCATCCTGCGCGGTGCTGAGCGGGAGCGATGCCGCTGCAGACAGAGATCCTGCGCGAGGTCTGGGCTGCTGAGAGGTGAGTGCGGGGGCAGGATGTGACCCGCGGGACAGGGACGTGCTGGGTGGCCCTGTGACCCCCCCCCTCAGGCTCCACACTCCTCCAGGACCTTTCTCTCCTGCTTTCGGTTGAAATGCCGTTTAATGAGCTGGGGGGGAGGGGACGGGGGGTGTAAAAGGGGGATGCCCAGGCTCAGCACCCTGCTGGCACCCTCGGCTGGGGCAGAGCCTGCCCTGTGCTCCCTGCCACGAGGGATGCTGTCAGCCAGGCTTGACCCAGTTGAGACAGGGAACCTGCTCCTGGACCCAAATGCAATGCTGAGCTTTCCCCTGCAGCCCTAAAGCTGGGGTGGTGCTTGGCCAAAGGGGCTTGGAGACCTCCCTGGGAGCTGCAGAGGGCTCAAAGCCCTTCACCTCTTTGCTTTCTGTGCCCCACAGCCCCAGTGAGGAGCCAGGGAGCCCCCAGCAGCAGAAGCCCAAGCAGGTGAGAGTTTCTTTTCCTCCTGTGCCTGGTGCCACTGTCCCCTGCTGTGGGCTGTCCCCAAGGGCTGCAGGTGCTGGAGACCCCCCAAGACCCTGGCCCCAGCATGAGACCAGCTTGGGGCTGGATGGGTTGCTCCATCAATGTGTTTCAGCTCTGTTTCATGAGCTTTTGGGGACACCCCCCACTTCTCCTTCAGAGTAGGTGGGTGGAGATAATCCCCCAGCCTTTGTGCATCCTTCCAAACCTTCCATCACCCTACGAGGTGAGCTCTCAGGTCCTAATTAACACTTTAATTAAGCCTCTCAGTTAACCTGTCAAGATGTGGCTCACTTTCCCCAGGCCATAACCCCGAAGGCCAGAGCCCCCTCTCTGCATTTCTGCTCAGCCCTTGGCTGCTGGGGAGGGCTCTGGGCAGCAAATTCACCAACCACACGATTCCATCAGCAGCCCCTTCCCAAAGGGTGTCATTAAGTGAGTGAGTGACTGGCTGCCCTGCCCCCAGCTGCTTAAGGGATTAAAAGGATGTGAAGGAGCTTTTTGGTGTCAGCTGATGACATGGAAGGAACCAGCCAGTTCCCAGCTCTGTTGTGGGACCACCCCCCCCTCCCCATCCCCAGCTCCCCACCCTCACAGATGCACAGCACTGGGATGCCACTGGGATCTGGCCGCAGCCCCTGCTCCTCCCAACACCTTCAGCCAGAGGGGCTGGGGCAAGTGGGAGGGACAAGCCCCCTGGTAAGGGGAAGGAGATTTTGTTGGGTGGTGGGTGCCCTGGTGTGACTGGATTTGCTTCAGTCACTTTCTGAGGGCCTCAAACTGCCCCCCCCCCCCCCCCCCAATCTCTCCTGTGCACAGGCAAAGTGCTGCCCCATGTGCTCTGTGTTGGGTAAATCAGGGTTATTTCTAGCCACAGCTCACCAGGATTAGGTGTGCTGTGCCTAATCCCCCCACTTCCCCACTTCCACTGACCTCCATCCCAGCCTGACCCCCACAGCCTTTGACGGGATGACAGCAGATGGAGGTGTGGAGCCCGGCTGCCCGGCTGTGCCCATGTCCCCTGCCCCACGGGACGCCCATGACACATGAGCCTGCGCCCAGAGTGGCTCCTGGACAGGGTCCCTACGGCACAGTGGGGTTTGTCCCTGTGTCCCACCCTGGTCCTCAGGGTCTCTGCAGCAGCAGCATCACGTCCATCGTCCCCAGGGCTGGCTCGTGGCTTCCTGGCCCAGCACTGCCACGGCCCTGCCTGTCTGCTAACAGCCCTGTCTGTTTTCCTCCCTCTGCCTTGTCCCGGGGGGCTGCCCCACGGTGAGTCTCTCCTTTGAAGGTGTGACCGTGTGTCCTTGTCCCGGGGCCGGTCTCTGCTCACGCGCTGGGAGGGGAAGGGGTCGGCTGGCACAGGGGAAGGGGCTGAAAGCTGGCACCGTGTCTCCAGCATCACCCACGGGGGCAGAAGCTGAAGAAGAAGCGTCAGGAGCCGGTGCCGGAGCCCGAGGCCAAGCCCCGGAGACTGCGGGTGAAGAAGCCGGGTGAGGGGGGAGCTGCGGAGCTGCCCCATGCCCCGGCACAGGGTGAGCACAGACATCCCCCCCCCCACCCCAGCTCTAAGGAGGGGTCGCACTGGCCCCCCCGATGGCCCCATCCTGCCCCCGCCGTGCCCTCCATTGCGGGCATCCCTTGCAACGCACAGGGCTGAAGAAGCTGAGGAAGAAGAAGGAGGAGAAAGGGGAAGAGGAGAGCGACAGGGACACCCACCCCAAATGCACCAGGGAGCCTCGGAAGAAGAAGGAGAGCCTGGCCCCCCACTCCCACATGAGCAAGGGCACCAAGAAGCAGCAAGGTGGGAGGGCAGCACAAATCCCTCAGCATCCCACATGGCTGTGCCTGTCCCTGGAGGTCTGTGCATGTCCCTGGGGGGCTGTGCCTGTCCCTGGGGGGCTGTGCAAGTCTGTGGGGGGCTGTGCAAGTCTGTGGGGGGCTGTGCCTGTCCCTGGGGG
>WBNH01003423.1:28509-42820 GCA_013401255.1 Urocolius indicus | reverse complement strand
CAGCACCCACGGCCCCAGCACCCACAGCCTCAGCACCCATGGGCTCAGCACCCACAGCCCCAGCACCCACAGCCCCAGCACCCATGGCCTGAGCACCCACGGGTCCAGCACCCACAGCCCCAGCACCCACAGCCCCAGCACCCACGGCCCCAGCACCCACAGCCCCAGCACCCATGGCCTGAGCACCCACGGCCCCAGCACCCACAGCCTCAGCATTCACAGCCCCATCACCCACGGGCCCAGCACCACGGCCCCAGCACCACAGCCCTGCTGCGATGGATGAATGCTGGGGATGGATGTTCCCAAGCCACGAGGCTGCAAGCCCCTGGTGCTGATGCCATTGGTGTTACCTCTGGGCAGAGCTGGCTGAGGACTCGGGGGATGAGGAGGAGGAGGAGGATGAGGTGGACAACAAAGACCCACCAAAAAAACTCAAGAAGAAGCTGCCCAAAGAGGCCCCCTCGGGTGAGAGCCGGGAGAAGAAGCTGAAGCCAAAGGGTGAGTGCCCAGGGACAGAGGCAGCTCCAGCCCAGCTACATTGCCACTTGTGTCTGTCTCGGCTGGGGTGAGGAACCACTCGTGTCCCAGCCCCGTGGCTGTCCCGGGAGGCTCAAGGGACCGTGGGGCAATCACCCCCTCCCCCTGCAATCTCCTCCTGGCCCGTTCTTTCCTGCTGCCCCTACCCTGCCATGCTCCCTGTGCCCATCCCCCTGCCCCTTCATCCTGCCAGGAGACAAGAGCGACCCTGACAGCAAAGCCAAATCCACCAGAAGCACCAAGAAGGAGCCAATGTCCATGTTCCAGGTGAACAGGGTGAAGAAGGAGAAGAAAAGCAAGAAGAAAGGTAGGGGGGAGCAGGGGGGGAAGTGGCAGCCCATGGCACTGTCCCACAGCATCACCCTGAGCCCGCAGCACCCGGCGCTGCCCGACGCTGTCCCCATGTCCCCCCTCCAGACACCACTGGCAGTGATGAGGAGGATGATTCTGACTCCAGCACCAAACCCATCAGGTCAGAGAAGAAGAAGAATCCAGCATCCCTCTTCCAGACTGGAGGGGACCCCCCCAAAGAGAGGAAAACCAAAAAGAAAGGTCAGCGCCTGGCACTGACAGTGCAGTGGAGGGTGATGGGGGCTGGAGGGGGTTGTGGGGTGGGGTTGAGCTGGCCATGGAGAGGGGTTGATGATCAGCAGAGTTGACATGGGTCTATGCCAGGCTTGGCTGAGGAGGTTGGTAGAATCAGTCTCTTCCCCTGCCCTGTGCCCCTGCCTGTTCCTCCCTGCAGCTCCTCCAAAAGTGGCTGAGAGCGAGGAGGAGACTCCAGAGACCCCCCCAAAAAACTCCAACAAGAAGGGGAAAGGGAAGAAATCAAAGAAGGTACAAAACCCCCCTCAGGGCTCTGGGGGTCTCCTGGGGGCAGAAGCAGCAGCTCTTCCCCTCTAGAGTGGATTGGGAAGATGGAGCATCTCCCAGGGAAACTCACTGAGGTCCTGTCCCCAGAGCCACCAGCTCCAGAGCCACAGCCCAGGGGGGACCAGGAGCAGCTGGCCAGGAGGAGTTTTGGGTAGGTTTGGGGTCTCCATCCCCTGTCTTGTTGCAGACAAAGGGGGAGAGGCCCTCATCACCCATCATTGAGGTGGACAACCTGGAGGAGTTTGTGCTGAGACCAGCACCACAGGGAGTGACCATCAAGTGCCGGGTGACACGGGACAAGAAGGGGATGGACAGGGGGCTTTACCCCACCTACTACCTGCACTTGGATAACGACAGGAAGGTGAGCTGGAGTGAGGGAAGGGAGGTCCCTGCAGGGAGCACTCTCAGGGCTTTGGGAGATGCCTGTCTGCAGTTCCTCTTGTGAAATGCCCCATGTCAATGGTGCCCAGGGTGACGAGCAGACATCAGCCACAGTCACACTGATGCCAGGCTGGGCTCAGCCCTTCCCACCCCATGGCTCAGCTGGTAATTTGGGGACCATCTCCCCTGCATGGCTTGTGTAAGGTCACAGCACTGACTTGCCAGGCCAAGCCTTGCTCAGAGGGCACAGTGGGGCAGCGAGCTGGGCACAGTAGCAGGGATGGAGATGCCAATGTCCCACCACCCCCACGGTGCCACTGCTCCCCCAGGTGTTTCTGCTGGCTGGGAGGAAGAGGAAGAAGAGCAAAACCTCCAACTACCTCATCTCTATCGACCCCACTGACCTGTCACGGGGAGGAGAGAACTTCATTGGGAAGCTGAGGTAGGAGCAGATGGGGCACCCTGTTGTTGTGACATCTCCTTCCTACAGCACCCTGCTCCTGCAGCACCCCACTCCTGCAGCACCTCACTCCTGCAGCACCCTGCTCCTACAGCACCCTACTCCTGCAGTACCCCATTCCTACAGCACCCCACTGCTGCAGCACCCCATTCTGACAGCACCCTGATCCTGCAGCACTCCATTCCTACAGCACCCCACTGCTGCAGCATGCCGCTCCTGCAGCACCCCGCTCCTGCAGCACCCCACTCCTACAGCATCCCATTCCTACAACACCCCACTCCTGCTCCATGGGGTGCTGGCTGCCTTGAGCTGTGGCTGGGGTCAGACAGGAGGCTAAATTCAGAGTTCCCTGTTGACAGTCTGACCTGAGGAGTGTCAGGGGGCGGGAGGGGAAAAAAACAGGCTCTTCTGGTTCCTCCTGGCAGACAGGTCACGGCTGGAACCCGACCCAGGTGAGCCCAACAAGTCCCAGCCCGTTGTGCTGGCAGCAACTGTGCAGGATGCCGGGGGGTCCCCTGGGCGACAGCACCCTCTGACACCCTGATTTAGGGGTGTCCCGAACCCCAGCAAACAGCTGAAGGGTGGGAAGGGTGCTGCTGGCTGGGGGCTGCATGTGGGGGTTGTGGCTGAAGCAAAGCTGGGGCTGTGCTGGCGCTGGGGGAACAGAGTTTGGGAGGGTTGAAGGAGGGACGTGGTGGCACCAGCCACAGGCAGCTACTGCTCTCACCTGCAGATCCAACCTGATGGGGACGAAGTTCACGGTGTTTGACAACGGCACAAACCCTGAACGGGCCAACGCCGACTGGTCCAACGTGCGGCAGGAGCTCTCGGCTGTGGTCTATGTAAGCAGCAGCATGAGGGGACATCCCTGCTCCACAACCTCCTGGGGGTTCCCAACCTGCACCCTTTTGCTGGGCTGCTGCCCCGAGGGGGGTTGCAGAGGTGTGGGATGGGCTGAAGCCATCCCTGAGCTCCTCCTTCAGCTGCTGGTGAGAGGCTGCAGCCCACAGCACTCACTGGTCTCCATCTCCTGCAGGAGACCAACGTTTTAGGGTTCAAAGGCCCCAGGAAGATGACAGTCATCATCCCTGGCATGAATGCTGACAATGAGAGGGTGCCCATCCGGCCCCGAAATGTAAGTCAGGGGCCAGATTGGCAGAAACTCCTTGGGGACTGGATCTGCTGAGGTTCACCTTGGATTTTTCCTCATCTAGGGCATGGGAATGCTTGTAGCTGTCCCTGAAACTCCCTGGAGGGTGGGACGTGGTGTCTGTATATGGATCCCATCTCCCAACTGGGCACTGCTACAGAGCATCCCCCTGGGCACTGTGGGTGAGGTGAACCCAAGCTGCTGTGATCCCTCCCCAGGACAACGACGGCCTCCTGATGCGATGGCAGAACAGAAACATGGACAATGTGATCGAGCTGCAGAACAAGGCACCAGTGTGGAATGATGAGACTCAGTCCTACGTCCTCAACTTCCACGGCCGGGTCACACACGCCTCGGTCAAAAACTTCCAGATCGTGCACGGCAGCGACCGTAAGCTGGGGAGGCTCAGGCTGGGGAGTGGGGGGGGAGTGGAGGGGAGCAGAACTGCTCTCAGCTGCACACAGCACCTTCTGTCTTTGCTGAGGGTTAAAGGGGGTTGTTGGTGGCTGCTTGCTTTGGGGTCTTGAGTGCTTTGCTGGAGCTGGGATGCAGCCGGGCAGAGCGTGCAGCAGCAGGATGCTGCTGTTGCCAGGCAGATTGGGGCAAGGCAAGGACATGCACCCTGCAGCCCCATGCGCCGCAGCCCCATGCACCCCACAGCCCCATGCACCCTACAGCCCCATGCACCCTACAGCCCCATGCACTCTACAGCCCCATTCACCCTACATCCACATGCACCCTACAGCCCCATGCACCCCACAGCCCCATGCACCCTACAGCCCCATGCACCCCGCAGCCCCATGCACCCTACAGCCCCATTCACCCAAGCAGCCCAGCCTGCTCCAGAGCATTCCCCCAGCATGCCCCCCACACTGCCCACGGGCTCAGACCGGGGTGCACAGTCCCTGGGGGTGGCAGTGGCTGTGTGCTGGCCGTTTGTCACCTGCCTGGCGCAGTCAGAGCCTTTGGCCTCCGGGGTGTTGGGTTACGGGACAGAAAAAACCTCTCAGGGGCCCCTGGTTATTTTTACAGATTTCCTGTCACCCGCTCTCCAGCAGCAGCAGGAGAGGGGGGGAGTGGGAGCCCTGGCCCTCGGGGGGCTGTGGCTCCCAGGGAGGGGGTGCTGTGGGGCACCGGAGGGTCCTGTGCTGCACCATGTGCTGGTGCTTTGCGGCGTGAGCTGCGGCGGGTGCAGAGCTCAGGGCAGGGTGGGCACAGCACTGCTGTGTGAGCTGCTGCTGCTGCTGCTGCGTGGGCAAAGGGCAGCAGAGGGGGGATGCAGGGGGGGCTCAGCTGCTGTCCCTCTGTCCCACAGCCGACTACATCGTGATGCAGTTTGGACGGGTGGCGGATGATGCCTTCACCATGGACTACAGCTACCCGCTCTGCGCCCTGCAGGCCTTCGCCATCGCCCTCTCCAGCTTCGACGGCAAGCTGGCCTGCGAGTAGTGCCAGCCCCAGGCTGCCAGGACCTGCCAGTAGTGCCCACCTCAGGCTGCCAGGGCCTTCAGGTAGTGCCCGGCTCAGGGTGGGAGGGCCTGCCAGGAGTGCCCACCTCAGGCTGCCAGGACCTTCAAGTAGTGCCCACCTCAGGCTGCCAGGACCTGCCAGGAGTGCCCACCTCAGGCTGCGAGGACCTGCAAGTAGTGCCCCCCCCAGGCCGCCAGGACCTGCCAGTAGCGCTCACCTCACAGCTGCCAGGGCCTGCCAGTAGTGCCCACCTCAGGGCTGCCAGGGCTGCTGGAGCTACCTGGGCCACAGGCTGTGGGCTGCTCTAGGCTCCTGGATCCCCCTCCTGCTTTGCTCCCTCTGTCTCTACCTTCTGCCTGGCTCCTGCTCCTGGCTCTGGCTGCTCCTGGCGTGGCTCGTGGTGCCCAATGCTCACAGAGTGCCCTGGGCTGCTGATGTGGCTGTAGGATGCCACTCTGACTGTGAGATGCTGATCTGGCCCTGGGATGCTGATCTGGCTGTGGGATGCTGATCTGGCCCTGGGATGCTGATCTGGCCCTGTTCACACTCTTTGGGGACAGATCACTTGCCTGGGGCAGATGGCAGAGCCAGGACCAGGGTATATTTAACAGATGAGACTGACTGTGATCCCAATCTCATCCTTTTGAGATGTTTCTTGGACTCAGATCCTGGAAACTCATCCCTCTCTTTCTTTTTTCCCTCTTTCTCTGTTTTTAGGCTCTGGTTTGTATTTTATAGCTCAGGCTCTCAGTGAGGGGAGGGAGGGTGGTCTCCTCAGTTCATGTTTGCTCATCCCCTGTGGGTGTGCACAGAGTCCAAGCTCCCCCTGAGGGACCCTCGACCCATCTTGATCCCCACTGAGCACAACACTGCTGGTTCGCCCCAGTTTTGCCCTGCTGTGAGTGCCCAGGCAATGGCTTTGCACACCCCAGGCCCTGCCCACACTGAGTCTAACCCTGCTGCCCAGAAGCCTTTGGGAGCTGGTGTCCCAGGCTGGCAGCCAGAGCAGCAGGGGCACGTGCTGAGGGAAGCCACGTGAGGCAGGGTGGGCAACAGCAGCACAGGGCTGGGGTGGGTCTGTAACACCAGGAGGGACCTGCAAGGGGAAATCTCTGGGTGCATCAGGAAGCGTGGGGGTGACTCATGAGGTGTGGTGAGGTGCTGAGTCATGCTCAGCACCTGGCCAGGCCGTGCTGAGCCCCCTGTTCCCCTCCTCACCCCACCACACCTCAGCCAGGGGGTGTCACAGGAGGCTGGGGGGAGTCCTTGACAAAGGGGGAGGCTGCAGAGGAGCAGCCTGGGGGGAGCAGGGCAGCCTCTGCCCCCATTCCCAGCACAAACCCACTTTTGTGCGGTGAGGATTGGGCTGCCCTGACAGTCTCAAATCTAGTTGATTCCATGGGGAGGAGCAGTGGGATATGCCAAGGTGCCCTGGGACAATCTCCCTGACTCCCTGATCCTGCTTCTCACCTTCCCAGCTCACCAACTCTCCCCATGGAGGCCTGATAAAACCTGAGATCCCCTTCCCAGGCCATGGACAGGTCTTTTTCCCCCATGCTGGGGGTGATCTAAGCCACCTCAGTTAACTCTGCAAGAGCCAGCCAGGGCAGCAGGACACAGGTACCACAGACAGATGCAGCTGGGCTGGAGCGATGCTCATCCTTCCTGAGCAGCATCACAACACCTCCATGGGCCAAACCCATCCCTGGGCAGGGATGGGGCAGAGTACAGTGACAGTGGGACCATAAGCTGCAGCCAAACAGCTACTGAACATCTGCCCCATCTGCAGCCCAAGCTGAGGTTTTCCCACCAGCTGAACGAATCCAGGCTCTGTGATTCACTGGCAGAGACTCAGGGTGGGGGCAGATGGAGCCAGACAGCTTGGGGACAAGGGGCCAGTGGGGGACATCACCCCTCACCCATGTGCTGAGATCAGAGACCTTGTGAGCTCAAGGGAGAACCAGCTCCCACGCTCCGGGGCCAGCATCCCCTAGCTAGGTATGGCCAGCAAATGTGGGGAAAGCCAGAGCTTTCTGCCCACACTGAGCCATGAACCCAACATCTGGTTGGAATTGGGGAAAGCTCAGCTAATGGTTGAGCTAATACTTGTCTGTTTCCTACAGTGGAAGCAGAAAAGCCAAAGCAGGGGGCGAGAGGAGAGTTTGGGCTCCCCAAGCTCCCACCAGAGCACCGGTTGCCATTATCCCAGCTGCTCCTCAGGGACTTTCTCCCTCCCTCTCACCATAAAAAAAAAACCTTGATATTGTTGTTCCTTGTTGCTGGAAAACCTTCTGGGGTTCCCAGCCTGTAGCCCAAGGGGAGCAAAAGAATCTGCTGTGAGTTTCCAGGGCCACACACCAGCCCATAGCTGAGCCCTGGTACCCCTCCAGCCACCCAGTCCAAAGCCTCTTCCCCAAACCAACTGCAGCACAAGTAACAAATGAAACCCATTTAATAGGGTGAGGGATCCTCTGGTCTTTTGTGCTGGCTGTTAACACCAAAGGAGAGGAGGAGGAGGAAGAGGAGGAGGAGGAATGGAAGCAGTTGAAATGTGTCTACTTGGGCCGGTGGAAAGTGTGACGGATGCTCCAGCAGCCCAATGACTGCAGCTGCTGGGGCTGTGTGGGAAGGAAAGGAATGCTCCCTGCAAGGGAAGAGCAGAAGAAGGAGCCTTAGCAGCAGCAGTGGAGCCCAGAGTGTGTGTCTTCCTGGGACAAAGGGGTTTCTTCATCCTCAGGGATGTTGTTTTCCCGACTTTGAGGCTTCTGGAGCTGTGTTGGTGTGGGGCTGGTGGTGCAGGGAGGGGTGGAGCAGCAGCCAGAGGTGGCCACTGGCAGCTCCTCCAGGGAACCTCCTGGGAAAGCTGGTTTATTTTTGCACAAATGGTTAGAAAGCAAAAGGGAGGAGACAAAAGGGAGGGTCCCACCTCGATGCTGAGCACCACATCCCAGCCAGGACCAATGTCACTGAGGTGCTGGTGACCCCCCACCCCTAGACAGCCCCGTCCCACACTGCTGCTCCGGCACAGAGCAGGAGGCTGGAAGCAGAGAACTCTTCTCCCTCTGCCCCAGATCCCCATTCCTCAGGGGGGTCCAGACAACCAGCCCTGAGCACAAGCTCAGCCCCTGCACTCTTGGGGGAGGGCTGAGGGTTGTTTTCAGGGGAAATGCCCCATCAGCTGGACAGCCCACAGAGGGCCAGGCAGCTGTGTGGCAGCAGCTATGGCAGCAGAGGCCAGCACAGGGAATCTCCTCCCCCAGCCATGGAAGGGCCAGAGCTGTGTGGTTCCCAGCAAGAGAATGTTCCCTCAGCCTCAGGGGCTGTGGCTCTGTGCTTTGAAGTGGTGGCACATGGATTAATTAAAGGAGTGATCACAAGGGGCTGCTTCTCCCGCCCCTTCCCCTGCTCCTGTGTTTCTTTCAGTGACTTGTTGCAGAGGCCAAGCTGGGCTCTGGCTTTGCAGGATGGGCTGGTGCTGGGTGCGGTGAGCAACAGACAGCAGTGGCACAGGAACTGTCATGGCACAGGTAGAGTGGTGGCACAGGCAGTGTGGTGGCACAGGCAGCAGTGGCACAGGCAGTGTGGTGGCACAGGCAGCACTGGCACAGGCAGCAGTGGCACAGGCAGTGGGTGGCACAGGCAGTGTGATGACACAGGCAGCCGTGGCACAGGCAGTATGGTCGCACAGGCAGTGTGGTGGCACAGGCAGCACTGGCACAGGCAGCAGTGGCACAGGCAGTGGGTGGCACAGGCAGTGTGATGACACAGGCAGCCGTGGCACAGGCAGTATGGTCGCACAGGCAGTGTGGTGGCACAGGCAGCACTGGCACAGGCAGCAGTGGCACAGGCAGTGGGTGGCACAGGCAGTGTGATGACACAGGCAGCCGTGGCACAGGCAGTATGGTCGCACAGGCAGTGTGGTGGCACAGGCAGCACTGGCACAGGCAGCAGTGGCACAGGCAGTGGGTGGCACAGGCAGTGTGATGACACAGGCAGCCGTGGCACAGGCAGTATGGTCGCACAGGCAGTGTGGTGGCACAGGCAGCACTGGCACAGGCAGCAGTGGCACAGGCAGTGGGTGGCACAGGCAGTGTGATGACACAGGCAGCCGTGGCACAGGCAGTATGGTCGCACAGGCAGTGTGGTGGCACAGGCAGCACTGGCACAGGCAGCAGTGGCACAGGCAGTGGGTGGCACAGGCAGTGTGATGACACAGGCAGCCGTGGCACAGGCAGTATGGTCGCACAGGCAGTGTGGTGGCACAGGCAGCACTGGCACAGGCAGCAGTGGCACAGGCAGTGGGTGGCACAGGCAGTGTGATGACACAGGCAGCCGTGGCACAGGCAGTATGGTCGCACAGGCAGTGTGGTGGCACAGGCAGTGTTTTTTCAGCTGCTTTTCCAGAGGCAGCAGCCTGCCCTGGCTGCATCCCTCCTGCAGGCTGTTGCTGCAGCTGGGCAGGGTTGGAGCTGTCGGTGTCTCTCCTGGGCTCAGCTGTTGTGCCCTCACTGGTTTTGCTGCTGCCAGCTCCTGAGGTTAGAACTCGGGAAAGGAAGCTGCTGGTCCCACTAGTGAGCGAAGAACAGCAGAAAGAAGGATTCTGGACTTGTGGAGGAGGAAGGAAATCCACAAAGCAAGAGGCAGGACTGCAAAAGGCCTCCAGAGCTGGGCTTGGGTCAGCACAGAGCAGAGCAAACCCATCCTGGGCCACGATGCTGTGAGGGAGCAGAGGCTGAGCCCGGCAGGCCCAGGGCAGCAGGATCTCCTCTCTGCTCTTCCATGTGTTCTTAAACATTTGCAGATCAAGCTTTTATTCATGGGCTATTGCACACTTGTTTGCTCATGCCTTACTCAGCCTCAACTCCTATTGAACTCACTGGAGCCTGTCATCTCCAGGAGCACTCAATGTCATTTTTGCCCAAGTAAGGGATGAGTAACGAGTGCTGCGAAGGGCCCTTGGAGAATTGCAGCCATTTTGGTGCAGTTTTTGGTCCAGATTTCTTACAAGTTAGCACCAGGCCAAGGGTGGAAGAATGCACCACAGCTTTATTAATCACACACGACTGCTGGATGTGCTGGATGCTCCAGAGACTGGTGCCTGATGGGCTGCAGCCTTGGCTGGCTTGTCCCAAAATGCCTCAATAAAACCAAGCTCAGCACGAAAATGAGAACAATCTGTTTCCAGATGCAAAGAGCAGCCCCTCTGTCCCACTTACTTCTGTGGGGCTGGGGTACAAGGTCCTGGGTGTGTGCCAGACCCCACGGCTGATGGGGTTTGGCTGCCTGTTGCCCATAGCAGAGCTTGGGCACGGCCAGGGACTCAGATGGCATCAGGCAGTGAGACCCAGGGGGCTGAGGGGTGTGCAGGGGCATGAGGAAAGGGGGTGAGGATGGGGAGGAAGGTGTTTGGAGAGGGGTGAGGATGTGAGGATGGGGATGAGGAAAGGTGAAGTTGTGTGGCAAAGCACAAGGGTGTGCAGAGAACAAGAAGGTGGGTGGAAGGGAATGAAGGTGAGCACAGGGGGATGAGCACAGGGATGAGGGTAAGCACAGAGGGATGAGGGTGAGCATAGAGGTGAGCGCAGGGGTGAAGGTGAGCACAGGGATGAGGGTGAGCACAGGGGTGAAGGTGAGCACAGGGGGATGAAGATGAGCACAGGGATGAAGGTGAGCACAGGGGGATGAGGGTGAGCAGTGGGGGATGAAGGTGAGCACAGGAGGGTAAAGGCAAGCACAAGGGTGTGAGGATGAGCACGGGGGTTGAGGATGTGTGGAAGGGGATGAAGCTGTGCAGAGGGCAGTGAAGCTGTGCAGAAGGGATGAAGGTGAGTGCAGAGGGATGAAGGTGAGTGCAGAGGGATGAAAGCAAGCGCGGGAGGATGAAGGTCGGTGCAGGAGAGTGAGGATGTGTGGAGGAGGATGAAGGCTTGCAGAGGCCAGTGAAGCTGCACAGGAGGGGATGAAGGTGTCACCCTGCCTGGCTGGTGACCAGACGGGACAGCAGCAGCCCGATGCCCGGGCCCGGGCCTGCATCCGGAGGAGGAGGAGGAGGGGGAGGAAGGCTCCTAGAGGGCGCTCCCAGAGCCCGGGCCGGGCCGGGATCCGTGGCTGCCCTTTCCCAAACAACCCGGCGGGACGGGGAAGCCCCGCTGCCCGCTGCCCCGACGGGGACCGCTGCCGGCCCGGAGGAGCGGGAAGGGAGAGAGGGAGGGAGGGTCGGCGGCTGGAGGGAGGGAAGGAGGGAAGGAGGGAGGGAAGGAGGGAAGCAGGGAGGAGGGCAGCGGGAGGAGGGAGGAGGGTCGGCCCGGCCCCGCCGCCTCCTGATTGACTCCCAACTTTCTGCTCCTCCCTTGCATAAACTTTGCCGTGGCTGCGCCTGGCTCGGTGCGCGGACCCGGGAGCCCGCCGCGCTGCCCGCACTGCTGCCCCCGGCCCCGGCCCCGCTCCCGGCACAGCCCCTCCGAAGCACGGAGCAGGTAAGTGCTCGCCGGGAAGAGATTCCCAACCCCCCTCCTCCTCCTCCTCCTCCTCCTCCTCCTCCTCCTTCCTCCCGGCCCCAAGCCCTCCGGCGCGGGGTGAGGGGCGGCGGGGGTCCCGCAGCCCTCCCGCTCCCCAAGCCCCGGCAGCCCCGGTACGTCCCTCCCAGGGCCCCCCGCGACGGCCCCCGATGGCGGGGTCCCGATGTGTGTGTGTGAGTGTGTGTGTGAGTGTGTGTGTGTGTGTGTGTGTGTGAGGTACAGGCGGGCTGTCCCCAGCCTCCCCCCCACGTCGGGTCCCCGCGCTCCCGCCCCGTCGGGGCTGCGCCGCCGCCCCCCCGAGTCCCCCCGGCGCGGCGCATCCGCGGGGTTCGCGGCGGGCGCGGGCTATAGGGTTACAAAGGGGCCTTGTGTACGGTGTTGCCCATAGGTCGGGGAGCTCGGAGGACGCGGGCTCCAGGCGTATATAAAGCGATAAAACCTCCCGGGAAGGGCCGGGGGAAGGTCCCGGGGGGCTGCGGAGGCCACCCGCGTGTCACGTTACATGTGTGTCACACACATGCAGGGCATGACCATCCCCTGACTGTTGTGCTCAACACACTTTGTTGCCTCGTCATAGAGGCGCATTGCTAACGAGGCAGCAATTAGGTGTATAATTTTCAGCAGTGTGTCATCTTTATTATTATTATTGTTTTCTTTTTACACCCTCCTTCAGTTTGGGGTTGTTGGTGTTTTTCTGCCCCTTAACCCGCCCCCTACCCCCAACCATGCAAGAAAAATAAGGCCAAGCCCTTGCAGTGCTGCCCACCTCTGCTCCCCAAAACCACCCTGCGCAGCAACACGTTTGACCTGAGAGGGGCAAAAAGAAACCACCCCCAACCATAGTTTTGGGGAGAAACCAGCTGGAAATGGTACCAGAGGCCCTGCCGTGGCGGTTGGCACCCTGCAGCTCCCCGTTGCTGTCGGGTGGCTGGCACGGAGCGCAGGGGGAAAGGCAAGGGCAGAGGTTTTGGGGGGGTTTTGGTGCTTTGTGAGGAGCCAGGGCGAGCTGGGCCAGGCGACTGTCCCACGGCGAAGCGATAATCTCCGGTGTCAGGCGCGCCGGGGTATTTTGGGCTCCGGTGTCCTCTCTCCCCTCGGGTACGTGCGTGCTGTGAGTCAGGCCTTTGGCACTGCCCTGGCTCCCTGGGGGGCCCTGCCAGTGGGACACACGCCCCCTCCCCAGATTTGGGGGAGTGCTCGCAAGGATGGGCGACAAACTGGGGTGTCTCAAGCCCTGTGAGCCCTGAGCAGCCCCAAGGCCCAGCCCCGCACCCGGCTTCGGCGGGAGGTCACGGGAGGGGGAAGGGTTGTTTCCCCACAGGATGGGAAGAAGAGGGTCCACAAAGCAAACAGGGGGTGAGAGTTTGCCAAGGCCACCCAACAGTGAAGCCAGTGGAAAAGGGAGGAGATGGTGGTGGGACTGGGACTGAGACTGGGGCGGGGGCTGGCGCTGGGACCCCACTGTTGGGGCAGGTGCTGGTCACCTCAGCACTGCCAGAATGGTGTTTCCCAGCACCTCCCCACTGGAGAGGATGGGCACAAGGATCCTGGCTGAGGGAAGGTGCTGGATTTCAGCCTGTTTGGGTTTGCAAGGGCCAGCACTCCCGTGGGAAGGGGCTGCTGTGGGGTGAGGGGTCAGTTACCCCAGGGGAGTGTTGTCATGCTCAGGAGACTTGGAGCACCCAGCTCCCTTCCTGGGGTGAGTGCACGACTGGCACTGCTCTGGCTGTTCCAACAGCAGTAACACTTCAGTGCTGGTGGGCTCTGCAGTGGGCTCTGTGGTGGGCTCCTACGTCACACCTGGGTATTTCAAGCGCCCTCAGGGCAAGGGTGGCCTTTGGGCTCAGCTTGGAGCAGGGGGATGCTTCAACTGAGGGCATTTTGGGGGTAAAAGGGTGCAGAGGTGAATGCTCCAGCAGCACATCACACCTCTAAACACCCCTCTCCTGGAAAGCAAACCCCTTCCAGCCTCCATCAGTAACAGGGACTTTTCTTTCCCACCCATTCCCCATGACATACGGTCAAGTATTTATCACAGCACCAGCATCTCCTTTTAATTGCCATTTAATCCCCATCTTGCCACCACCGAGCGGGTCAGGAAGTGAGTCCTGGTGACCTCAGCACCGTGCCAAAGGAAGGAGGCTTTTCCCAGCGGAGTGTGAGCATGTCAGGGCTCTGGGGAGTGGGGGTGGCAGTGGTAATCAGCTATAATTAATGTATTAAAAAGCGAGGAGCCACTCGGCACCCGTCAAACACGCAGAGGGCACGAGGCTGGTGGAAGGTGAGCCGGGCAGCAGGAGAGGTAGAGGCACACAGGGGCTGGAAAGCAGGGAAGTGAGCAATTTGGGGCTGTTCGTAGGGAAAAAAAAAAAACTTGTGTTTTCCTGCTGTAGTACTTGTCTGTGGGAGCAGATGGAAGGGAGGAGAACGGGGCTGTGGAGCCCTGACCGAGGCTTCTGCCGGGGTTTGTGTGGCAAGAGCTATCCTGGGGCTCTTTGTGAGCCTGGGATCCCTCTGCCTGTCAATGGGCAGGATGGATGCTGTCCAAAAAGATGCCTCATCTCACGCAGCTTCTCCCTCATTAAACCCTTGACAGCACCCATGAGGGGCTGGCGGTGCCGGCGCGGCGTCGGGCCCGCTGCCGGTGGATGGGCTCTTAACCAAATCCCTTGGGTTCTGGGGAGCTCCCATCCTTTGGGACATTTCTCAGGTGACCAGGCCATGCTCTGAACTCCTCAGCCTTGCATGTGAGGCATTGTTTGGGGGTGGGTGGGCAGTCGGGAGCGTGCTGGGGGCCGAGCCCGGGCACCTGCGTGTTGCGGCCGGGGCAGGCACCTGAGGCGTGTGGGCGGCTGCTGTTGCCACCGTCACGTGGCGGCTTATGAAATGTTTTTTTGGAGGGAGGGAAGGAGGGAGGGAGGG
>WBNH01003423.1:2535-15730 GCA_013401255.1 Urocolius indicus | reverse complement strand
ACCCTTCAGCTCCTGCATGGCACAGGCACCCCAAGGCACAGCCATCTCCACACAGCACCTGGTCCTGTCTGTCCCTGCGTGTCTCCCGGCTCCGGAGGGGCCAGTTGCTCCGGGGCTGGGAAAGGAAGGAGGGGGAGTGGGGGTGAGGGGAAGGGAGGGGTTGGTTGGGTTGGACAACGAGGGGAGGGGTGGGGGGGGGGATGATGGCTGAGGGGGTGTGTGTTTTTTTTCTTGTAAGGGTTTGGTTGGGATTTTTTTAGAGCTCAAACCCTCTCCAAGGGCATTTCCACAAGTTCCAACCGAGACCATCTGGTGCATGAAAGTGGCTGTGGCGTGCAGGGCCGCCCCCGGGCTGGGGGAGCCAAGGGGGGGGCCAAGGCCGGGACAAGAAGGCTCCCAGCTGCTCTGACGTTTGAACATAGATTGGCCACAGCTGGGCCCTCGAATGTGGCTCCAAAGCAACTCGCTTCTGCTTCAAATTAGACCCAGGGCATTAGCAAACGCTGCTGGAAAGGCTGGTGGGGCTTGCAAGTACAAGTGGGGTGGCAAGAGGGGCACCCCCAGGACCTCTGTGGGAAGGGCTGAGGGGGGCAGGTTGTTTGGGGGTGATCTTTTGGAGGGTGTTGTTGAATCTCCTTCTCTGGAGCCATCCCAGCCCCAGCTGGATGAGTCCCTGTGTGCCCTGCTCTAGGTGCTGCTGCTCTGGCAGGGGGGTGGCACTGGATGAGCTTTGGAGGTCCCTCCCAGCCCATGTGATTCTGTGGGTCCATGGCTGCCCCTGTCTGGGGACACCACAGTGTGTGTGTGAGTGGAGGGAGGTTCCTAGTGTCTGTCACCCCCATCTGAACCCCCTTTGTCTGGGCTGGGAGCCATGAGATGGGTCCCACTGACCACCCCATGTGTCCCTGGGGCTGGGCACCCACCCTGGCAGCGCCATCTCCTGGTGCTCCCTCCCTCGTTAAGCACCAGCTCGTTAAGGACCAGCCAGCATCAGGCTGGGGGTAGGTTTGGGGGGGGACCAGAGGCACGTTTTGGGGCTGGTTCCCTGGGGTGAGCCCTGTGCTCTGCCTGCAGGTCGCAATGAACTGATAGCCCGGTACATCAAGCTGCGGACGGGGAAGACACGCACGAGGAAGCAGGTGAGGCTGCTGCTCTGCTGCTGCTCGTGTGAGGGGGCTGGGAGGGGGGTGCCAGGTAAGCTCCCAGGCTGGGGAATGGGTGTCCAGCTGTGTTGCCTGGCCTTTTGCATCCCTTCCTGGAGCCACTGTTGCTACAAGGATGCTGCGAGGAGCTTCAGGAGATGCCCTTAAATGTGGGGTGTGGGGGCCCAGAGCATCCAGACCCCCATCCCTGCCTGGTTGGGGTTTACCCTGCATGTGGCAGGAGCCCTTGAAGTCTCCATCCAAGCAATGTGTTACATCTGTGTGCAGCAGCTTGCCTCTCTGCTGCTCCAACTGGATCCAGACATCGTTCCCACCTTTGCCCCTTGGCAGGTTTTACACCACGGTGAAGGCACCTCCAAGGATCTGTGCTGGGAGACCTCGAGGTACCCCAGAGCCCTTGCCCTGAGCTCACTCACAGGAACAGGGTGGGATTCCAGGGCAGGCAGCACACAGTGGGGGATGCAGCAGTGCAGGGGGTGCACAGTGGCCCCCGGAGTCTCATCCATCCCTGCTGCACCCGAGGGCCAGAGACCAAACCTGTGTGAGGACAGGCTGCTGCAGCCCTCGATGGGACATGTCCAGTGGCTCTTCCCTCCCTTTGCTGGTGGCCTCTGGCTGGGAGCCACGCTGCCTGTCCTGGCAGAGCTGGTGGCATGTCCCTCCATGGGGGCCTGGATGGCTTTGGGGCAGGGGCACACGGATGCTGGGACTGTCCTGTGCCGTGAATCCCCAGGAGGGAGGGACACTGGTGCCCAGGAGCATCTCTCCAGGACTCACACTGGAGGGAAAGGGCTCGGGGACCAGCCACAGTACCTCTGTTCACAGCAGAGCTGAGCAGTGCTTTATTTCTGGCCTAAAGTGACTCCATGGTCACTCCCCTCCTTGACTCAGGGGAAGGATGTGGTGCTGAGTGAAAACAATGCTCTGGGAGGACTCGAAAGGCACAGGGGAGAGTGTGTGTTGCATTGTCCCCTCTGTGCAGAGCTGTCCTGGCCAGCCTGGCATCCCTTCTTGGGCAGCCTGGTGCCAGTGGGAGAAGGATCTTGCCAAAATCAGCCCAGGTGCCTGTGGGTGCAGGGATTCCCATGCTCTTGGGGCCATGCTGTGCCTTTCCAGCCTGTGCATCAGCCTCTTTTCTGCTCTTAGAGGGGTCCAGACACAAAAGAAAACCATAACCATCTTCTTACCTTTCACACCTGTGTGACCTGATCCTGTCCCCGTGTGACCTGACCTAGGTGGGACCTGCTTTGGCAGGGGGAATTGGATTAGATGATCTCTAAAGGTCCCAACCCGCACCATGCTGGGATTCTGTGATTCTCTGACACCTGCACAATGAGCAGGAGCTCTGGGGGCATGAGCCTGTCCCTGCTGGCTCTCCCTTGGGGCCAGCAGTCTCGCTGCAGCCCCAGCTGGGGTAACCCAGGGACCAAAGCAGCGAGACCACGTCCTCAGCACCACATGCAGGGGAGTGGGGGTGTCTGTCTATCCGGGCAACCCCAGGAGATGGTAAACACAAACCCCTCAACTACAGCAGCTTCACTCTGAGGAGCTTCCCCCTCGCCACCTCTACCTGGGGAGGGTCACAACCCACCATCCACCAGCCCGATGCCGGCGTCCTTGCCCCCTCCCTGCAGCTCGTGCTGGACGCAGGAGCCTCAGCACCTCCAGGAGCATCACCCTGCCATCACCTCCCCCACCCTGCCTGTGCTCTCTTCCCTGGGGGACAGCAGCCCAGCCCATGGGGGGAGCCCATCTTCACGCTCTGTGTTTTCCTTTCCGCGTGGCGTGGCCGGGCTCTAGGTGTCCAGCCACATCCAGGTTCTAGCTCGGAAGAAGGTTCGGGAGTACCAGGTTGGCATCAAGGTACGTCGGTGCCCCTTTGCCCCAAGGTGTCCTCGGCGGTGTCTCTGTGAGCATGGGCAGCCTCCTCTCCTCCTTCCTCCTCCTCTTTTTCCCTCTGGTTGACGGCTCTGCTGTTTCCCCCCCTCTCCTGCTCTCTCTCTGCAGGTCTCTAGCCACTTGCAGGTTCTTGCCCGGCGGAAATCTCGTGAGATTCAGTCCAAGCTGAAGGTAACGCTCGCCCCGGCGCCCCCAGCCCCAGCCTGGCCCCCTTCCTCCTCCTCACCACTAACCCCTCAGCTCTTCCCTGTGCTGCTTTGCTTGCCTTTAGTTGCCTCTCTTTTTTTTGTGGTGGGGTGTTTTTTCCCTGCCCTCTCCCTCGGCTCCTGGGACCGGCTGGTTTGCAGAGGCGGGCTGTGGAATGGCCAGGGAGAAGCGCAAGGAGGGAAGCAGCTGGGTCCTTTCCTTCAGCCAGGAGGATGAATCTGGCTGCCAAATCCTTTCCTGGTTTGTTTTTTTGTTTGTTTTTTTTTTTATCCAGGCAAGGACTCAGTCGTGGGGAAATGAGGGGAATGATCCTTCAGTGATCCCCAGGGAAATGATCCTCCAGTGATGCTCCAGGGCTGTGCTTTAGGGCCATCTCCCAGGATGGGGAGATTGAGCCCCCTGAGACTTGGCCCTGCTCGTGGCAGGTGCCAGGGGGATGTGAGCAGAGTTGAGAGGGGTCAGAAGGGTCCCTGCAGGCTGCCAGCCCCGTGGCTTGTGATGCAGCAGGGTCCAAGTACAGCTCAGGTGGCACCTGAGGGATGGGGGTGAGTGGGCAGTGGTCCAGACTGGGCAGTGCCAGGGCAGCCTGTGGTTCCAGGGGCCAATGGAGCTGAGTGAGGAAAAACTGCATCATCCTCTCCTCTCTGATTGGCTTTTCTTTCCTTTCTTCCTCCAAGCTGGAGCCCGACTAACCCTTCCCTAACCGCTCCTACCGAGCTCCGCGGCGGCGGCGGGAGGGCGATGGTGGGAGAGGGGAGGGAGCAGGAGCAGGGGCACTGCTGAGGGACTGAGCCCTGCTCAGCTCAGAGCCACCCAAGCACGAGGTGGAGGACAGAGCAGTCCCCACTGCACAGCCATCCCTTGGGGACAGCTGCCTCCAGGCTGGGCTGGCTGGGTTCATCCATCCTCCTGGGTGAATCACAGTGGGGAGCATCTCCTTGGGCAGGATCCAGGAGGGTCCTGCTGCCTCACCCAGGGACTGAGAGCCCTGAAAACCTTTCAGCCCCCTGCCATGACCTCAAGCTCCCAAAAGCATCACCAGCTCCCCATGTCACTGTGCCCCTGTTCCAGGTGCTGTGTCAGAGTCTCCAGCACTGAGGCCGGCAGCAGAGGCCACTATCAAACCCAGTGCTGGCATTTTGGTCCCCAAAGCTTTAAGGAGCTCCAGCTCATGCTGCTTGGGAGCCCACCAAGCTGTGCCTTCCAGAGCCCTGCAGCAGGAACCCCCATCACCTATGAGCAGGCTGCCCACAGCCAAAACTTTGGCAGGTTCCTGTGGTCTTACAGATCTTCAACTCAAGTCCCAGCCCCAGGAGGGGCAGCCAGGGAGGGGAGGGAGCAGCAGGGGCAGCAAAAGCAGGAGCCTTTGCAAGAAAATAACAGTAAAATAAAGGAAAACCTAATACAAAAGGGTTTCTGTGTCAAACAGGGCAGAGCAAAGAGGAGGCAGAGGCAGGAGTGATGCTAAGGGGCTGAGGTGGTTGTGCTCTCTCCATCCCGGGAAGCTGGGTGCAGAGATCCCCCTGAGCAATGCCTTGTGGATGCAAAGCATCCTTTCCCAGCCATACTTGGAGGCACAGCCAGGTGCAGGCAGCCCTCTGCCCTCAGCCAAGTGCCTGTCCTGCTGAATGGAAACTCCCTTCCCTGAGCAGGATCTGTGTTCTTCAGCTGCAGTCACGTGCCTGGCGTGTGGCTGCATGTCCCTGCTCCTGCCCTGCCCCAGGTGAAAAGAAATGAAGGGATTGATCCCTGAGGAAGATTTCAGAGGGAAAACAGAGAGTGTGTGGTTGGCCCAGCACACCCCCAGCCCTGGGGCAAGACCTCAGAGCCCTCCATTCCTGCCCTGTGCTGCTGCAAGCTCCAGAGCCAAAGGGAGAAGGAGAAATAGTTGGTCTTCTGTGTAAATGCAGACACAGCAGCAGGGGGTTGTGCCCATTGCAGTGCCCATAGGCAAGTTAGTGCTGACATGCCAGTGCCATGTGCCAGGCAGGACAGAGGCTGGGCAGCAATTCCTCTCCATGCCCTGGTTGCAAGCACAGAGTCTCCAGCACTAAGGCTGGCAGCAGAGGCCACCATCCAACCCAAAGCTGGCATTTTGGTCCCCAAAGCTTTAAGGAGCTCCTGGCTGCTGGGGAGGTTGTAAAGGATGTAAAGGACATGAAAAAGCCAGCAAAGGTGCAGGGCTGGCTCACCACACTCACCCCTTCCAACACTGGGAGGCTTTAGCATCCCATTCCCAGTGGGATGCAGCCTGGGCATCGGTGCCCACCATGTGCACCCCAGCGGGGTCGAGGGGCTCAGTCCCCAACCCAGGCTGTGGTGCTGAGCTGGGGTGGGAGATGCAGAGCTGGGGGGTGCACACACAGCTTTCCATGACACTCTAACTTTCTGTTTTTTCTTCTTTTTGTGGACAGGCCATGAACTTGGTAAGTTGAGCTCAGCTTTGCAAAATGTCTTTTGTGTTCCCCATTGCCTTTCATCCCCCTCCCAGGGATGGGCTGAACCCTCCAGTGCCTGGGGGAGCAGGGACACCTTCCAGACCAGGGGATATTTGCTCCTGCCCAGGGGATGTTTGCAAGCTTCAAGCATTAATTAACAATGGCACTGTTTGAGGTGGAGGGGGGGACACATCCCCTTGCCCTGCTCCCTTGGCTGGGCTGCACTGTAAGCTCCCAGCTCTGCAAAACCTGTTGGTTACACTCAGATTGGGGATGGGGGGAGTGTCTCAGTCTGCCCCTGTAACCTCTATCTCTGTCCTGTCCCTTCTCTCTCCTGCCAGGACCAGGTCTCCAAGGACAAGGCTCTGCAGAGCATGGCTTCCATGTCCTCCGCTCAGATCGTGTCGGCCAGTGTCCTGCAGAACAAGCTCAGCCCCCCACCTCCTCTTCCTCAGGCTGTCTTCTCTGCTGCCCCCAGGGTGAGGACAGCCCCATGCCACCACCTCCCCTCGTCTGGGGACACCCTGGGGGGTTGGGAAGGACATTGATTCCCATTCAGAAGCTACACAGGGGACATGGGGATGATGTTGGACAGCCACCCACCCTCAGCCCTGGTGGCAATGCAAAGGGAGGGGGGGGCTTTGGGGGCTCTCTGCACTTTGCAGGAGGTGTGGGGGGTAATTTTCAGTGGGGGGTAAATCAGAAGTTGCTGACTCTTCCCTGTGCTCTTCCCCCAGTTTTGGAGTGGGCCTATCCCAGGACAGCCTGGACCCTCTCAGGAGTAAGTACGAGGCCTGTCTGCTGTGCCGGGCAGGATCCCCCTTGGCAAGGGGCTGGGGCCACCCAGGTCTTTGTTAATGTAACTTTGCTCTTTGCTTTCCAGCATTAAACCATTTGCACAACCAGCTTACCCCATCCAGCCACCCATGCCTCCGTCACTAGCCAGTAAGTGCTGCCCTTGCCCCATTGCAGGGGACCCTACACTCCTGCTAGGTCCTGTTCCCCTCCCCACCCTCAGTGCCACCCCCTGCAGTCCCCTCCCCAGCCCCTAACAGGGAAAATACTGGTTTCTCTGGAGTGCCCAGTGCCAGGACAAGGGCTGATGGGCATCAGCTGGAACACAAACAGTTCCACTGGCACAGGAGGAGCAAGTTCTTTGGTGCTGAGGTGAGGGAGCCCTGGCCCAGGCTGCCCAGGGAGGGTGTGGAGGCTCCTTCTCAGGAGGTTTCCAACCCCACCTGGACACGTTCCTGTGCCCCCTGAGCCAGGGGAAGCTGCTTGAGCAGGGGCTGGGGCTGGATGAGCTCTGCAGGGCCCTTTCCACCCCACCATGCTGGGGTTGTGTAAACTCAGTGAGAAGGCCCAGGGTGAGCAGGACCCCTCTGCCTCTGCCTATATCCCCCCCCAGCACTCCCTTTCCACCCGGGAGCAGGACCAGCACTGCCAAAGTTTCATCCTCTTTGCACGGGATGGGTGCTGGGAGCTGCAGGGTGAGGGCTGTGTGTGTGTGTGTGTGTGTGGGCAGAGCTGTGGCTCCCAGCTCACCCCATGTCCCCACAGGTTATGAGCCCCTGGCTCCGCTGCCCCCGGCCGCCTCGGCCGTGCCGGTGTGGCAGGACCGAACCATCGCCTCGGCCAAGCTGCGGCTGCTCGAGTACTCGGCCTTCATGGAGGTGCCGCGGGACGCCGAGACGGTAACTGCCCCCCCTGCTGCCACCCTCAGCCCCCTGCTCCTGCTGCCGCCTGGCTCCCGTCTGACCTCTCTGTGGTTTGTTTGCCCTCCCCCCCCCTTACAGTACAGCAAACACCTCTTTGTGCACATCGGGCAGACGAACCCCTCGTACAGCGACCCGCTGCTGGAGGCCGTGGACATCCGCCAGATCTACGACAAGTTCCCCGAGAAGAAAGGAGGCCTCAAGGAGCTCTATGAGCGTGGGCCACAGAACTCCTTCTTCCTGGTCAAGTTCTGGGTACGGACATGGCTTGGCATGGCATGGGATGGGATGAGAGTGAGGATGGGGATCAGGATGAGGAGAATGAGGATGGGAGTGAGGATGAGAATAAGGATAGGGGTGAGAATGGGGATGGCGATGATGATGAGGATGAGCATGGGGTTAAGGATGGGGATGAGGATGAAGAGGATGAGGATAAAGATGAAGATGGGGATGACGGTGAGGATGGGGATGAGGATGAGAATGGGGATGGGGATGATGAGGGTGAGAATGGGGATGAGGATGGGGCTCATAAGGATCGGGATGGGGATGATGAGCATGAGAGTGAGGATGAGGATGGGAATGGGTTTAGGGAAAATTGTCCTCAAGCCATGGGCTTGCTGGAGGCTGTGTAGCTCCGTAGCTGCTGTCCCACATCCTCATCAAGAAGTGGGTGTGACAGCACCTGATGGGACTATCTCCCCCTGCTCATCTCTCCAGGCTGATCTGAACAGCACAATCCAGGACGGGCCAGGGACCTTCTATGGTGTCAGCAGCCAGTACAGCAGTGCAGAGAACATGACCATCACAGTCTCCACCAAGGTGTGCTCCTTTGGGAAACAGGTCGTGGAGAAGGTGGAGGTGAGTCCCACATCCCCCCCCCATCCCAGCTGCCTTGGGAATGGGGTGGGAATTGAGTCCTGGGCTGCAGAAAGCCTCAGGGCTGGGTGTAGGACATATGGGTGCATGCCTGTGCTAATAGTGGGGGGCAGGGGGGACATCCCCACCGTGTCCCAGTTGTTCCCCAGTGTTCTGGCTGACCCCAGTTCTGCCCTGCAGACGGAGTACGCACGGCTGGAGAGCGGCCGCTTCGTGTACCGCATCCACCGCTCGCCCATGTGCGAGTACATGATCAACTTCATCCACAAACTCAAGCACCTCCCTGAGAAGTACATGATGAACAGCGTCCTGGAGAATTTCACCATCCTGCAGGTACCTTCCCCTCCTGTTCCAGGCGTTTCCCACCATTGCATGGACCATCCCCGCTGGGCGCTGCCAGGCCCCAGGGCGCCTGGCCTTGGCAGGGGAAAGACACCGACTGTGCCCATGCACATCTCCTAAATNTCTGCCAGAGCTGCTGAGGCCTTATCTGGAGTCCTGGGGCCAGTGCTGGGCTCCCCAGCTCCAGAGGGACAGGGAACTGCTGCAGAGAGGCCAGTGCAGGGCCGGCAAGATGCTGAGGGTATGGAACATGTGTGTGAGGAGGAGAGGCTGCAGGGCCCTGGGGCTGTTGAGCCTGGAGGAAAAAAGGCTGAGGGGGAACCTCATCAACACAAATACTTAAAAGGTGTAAAGTGTGGAGGTTTAGACCCATCTGGGAACAAAAGACACTATCAGCCATAAGTACCGAAGATCTTGGGAATCCCCTAAGGACAAGGAGGACTCAATGGCCACTTCTGGTGCTGGACAAAACAAAGGAGACTGCTGAGCTTGGGGAACAAGGCAAAACTTGATTTAATCTGCCTTCAAGGAAAACAGAACAAAAAGAAACAGCCAAAGGAGGACAGGAGAGAGCAGGGTGAATACAAAAAGCACAACCAGCTTTTTGAGATGCCCTTTCCCCCACCTCTCCTCTCCTCCTCAGGGCTCAGAGCCCTGAGCCCAGTGCCATTACCTCCTCCCCCATGAGCAGTGTGGGGCAGGGAATGGGGGGTGCAGTCAGCCCTTTCCTGATGTGCCTTGACACTGCTCTCACTCCAGAGGAGCAGTGCTGCTCCCCAGCCCTGTCCCACACACCGGGCAGCCCTGCACAGGCTGTTGGGCTGGGACACTGCAGCTCCAGCTCCTTTCCTCTGGGTTGAGTCCAAACTGCTGCCCCCGCTCTGACCCAGGGACTGTCACCCCCTCTGTCACAGGGTCTCTGCCTCTGGCCGTGGGCTGCAGGGGTGTCTCTGGCCCTGCATCACTGCTCCTGCCCTTCTTCCCTGACTGTGGGCTCTGCATCCATCTTGCCCTTCCCTTCCAGCTCCTCACACACTACAGATTTCACCTGGCAGAGGTGCCAGAGGGGCCCAGCCAGGATGGAGGTGGGTGCAAACCCCAGGGCCAGGGGAAAGCTCCAAGAACTCTTTATGGAGGCAGCAGTGCAGCCTCCTCCCCATTACCAAGCAAAAGCAGCTCCTCACAAACCCATCACAGGGTGCCAGGAGGATGGGGACACCCTTGTTTCTGCTGTGCCCAGTGCCCAGGACAAGGGCTGATGGGCATCAGCTGCAACACAAACAGTTCCCCTGGCACAGCAGGAGCAAGTCCTTTGGTGCTGAGGGGAGGGAGCCCTGGCCCAGGCTGCCCAGGGAGGGGGTGGAGGCTCCTCAGGAGGTTTCCAACCCCACCTGGACAGGTTCCTGTGCCCCCTGAGCCAGGGGAAGCTGCTGGAGCAGGGGCTGTGGCTGGAGCAGCTCTGCAGGGCCCTTCCAGCCCCCACCATGCTGGGATTGTATGAAATGAGGTTATTGACCATGCAGTTAACCTGGCTGTGCTGAGGCTGTGCAGCCCCTGAGTATCAGTGTCTCCCCAGCTCCTTCCTAATGTGCTCTTTTGCTCTGCTGCAGGTTGTTACCAACAGGGATACCCAGGAAACCCTGCTCTGCATTGCCTTTGTTTTCGAGGTGTCCACCAGCGAGCATGGCGCCCAGCACCACGTCTACAAGTTGGTCAAGGACTAGAGGCCCTCAGGGAAGGGCAGGGGCACGAGGGGCATGCAGGGGAGGGGAGGGAAACCATGCAGGAAAGGCTGCCCATGCCCATTGCCTTGTGAGAAGTCATTTGAAGAGAGGAAGAGGAGGAGGAGGAGGAAGAAAATAGCCCAAAAGGACTGACTGTGCTCACTGATGTTTTCTACTTAGGAACAGGTTCTTTTTTTTTTTCTTTTTTAAAAATAAATTTAAAGAAAAAAAAAGAGAGAAAAAAAAAAGGAAGAAGAGGAGTGAGGAAGGAAAGTGCAGGGAGAGGGAAAAACTGAGCCTGCTGCTGGAGGGGGAGCAGCAGCTGAGGAAGGAGGGAGCCGTGCCAGCGCCCACAGCGCGAGGCTGGGGCAGAGCACACAACCCTTCCTGGCACCTCCCTCCCTGCTCAGACATGGGCATGGTCCTGAGTGGAGGGCAAAGGGTAGGGATAGGCTGGAGGATGTGGCACGGCACCAGCTGTGACCTCAGACAGATGGGGCACGGCACCAGCTCTGAGCTGCAAGCGATGGGCACAGCACCGCCAGAGCACGGGGGCACGGAGCTGCTGGGCTGGGAGCAGGGAGGGGTGATGCTGCTGCCTCCCTGGGACACATAGCTGGGCTGCTCCTCCATGCCATGCTGGGTGCACTGGGAACCAGGGCACTGATGGTTAACAAGGCACCTGGGCTGCTGCTCTACCATGCTGGGGGCACTGGGAACCAGGGCACTGATGGTTAAGAGGGCAACTGTGCTGCTCCTCTGCCATGCTGAGGGCACTGTGAACAAGGGCACTGATGGCTGGGGGGCACTGATGATGCAAACCACGGTTTTTATGGCTCTTTCCCCTTCTCCCCTTTTATTAAAGTGCTTTTTAATACTTTTTTAAACAAGACCCCAGAATTGTGCCCTCTGTGGTGTCTGGGACCTGCTCCCCTCCCACTCCCCAGGGATGGTGACCAGAGGAGGTTGATGCAGCTGAGTTTGCTGGGTTGGGGCTGTGCAGCCAAACTGCTGGGCACAGGGAGCTGCCTTGTGCAGGGGAGGCTTTGAGGGGGGGTTTCTGCATCGTTCTGGGCTGGCTGGAGGTTGATTTTTACGTGGCAGTGGGATCTCCTGAGCTCTGCACTCTGCTTTCAGGGCTTGCACTTGGGGGTAACCCAGGGTGAAGGTATCCCCTGTGGCTCCTTGCTGAGGAGCAGTGAGCTGAGGAGGGATTTGCCTCATTTACTTTTGCATATGTACATTTTCTGGCTGCTTCTTTTTCCTTTTGAACTTCTTTTTTGGCCTTTTTTTTTTTTTTGATGGTGACTGTTGATTTCAGCTACTCCTTGGAGCCCCTCCAGGAGCTTCCTCCAGCCCAAGGGGATGTGGCTGGGGAGGTGATGCTGCAGGGAGCAGCATGCTGTGCAGTGCAGGGCCAGGCTGCAAGTGTTTGGGATAGAGAATGGGACAGAGGACAGGAGGGATGCCAGGACAGGGGACTGGGTCTGCTGAGAGTTATTGTTGGGACTGCAGCCTGAAATAAGCCAAGGCAGAGGGACAGAGGTCTGGTTGTGCGTGGAGCAGGGTGCTGGCAGGTGGACAGGGAACCCAAGACAGGGCTGGCTGGGTTTATTGTGATGGGGAGGGCGAACTGAAGGCAGGGGCAGGTGTAGAGCCAGGTGCTGGGGGAAAACAAGAGTGGTTTGAGGGGCACTGGAGCCCAGGCAGGGGGACAGGGGGAGGTTTAGGCTCGATGCTGCTGAGTGTAGAGGAGCAAGAACAGCCCCAGTGCTCAGGAAAAGGGTTGAGACACGGAGACTTCAAGCAGGGTCAGTGATGGGGCTGGATGGAGGCTGCAGGGGGTGGGCAAGGGGGAACAATCCAGGGCAAGGCACTTTGGACCCCATCCCAGGGCTGTGCTGGGGCTGCCCAGCTGACTTCGCAGATGTAGCAAGTTTGTTGTTTCATGGTTCTTTTCCTTCTTTCTTCTTGTTTTACTCACTCACCTACAACTCTGGGAGGGAAAGCTCCCCAGCTGCCTGCCACGAACCACTGTGCCCTGCTCTCAGGCCCAACTGGCCTCCAAGCTCTTTGTTAACTGGATGGGTTTGTGCTCCCTCCCTCCCTCCCTCTCCTGCCCATGCACACCCTGCCCCTGAAGGTCCCAGACAGGCTTTAGCCACCATCCCACAGCCACTTTCTCAACCTCCTCCCCCTCCCCATCTCCTGCAGCCCCTCTCTTCTCCTCCAGTGTATTTATGAATTTCACATGAAGTACTGTTTTATTTTTTTAAAGACTTTGTAAAGCTTCCCCAGGTTTCAGGCACCATTTTCAGAGCTGTCTCAGTCCCCACAAGGTTCCAGAATCCATTTTGTAATGTATTATATATATTTTTTGTTGTGTATGTTTTGTTTTTTTAAAGCCAGCTGTGATGGGTTGTATCATACATTGTGTTGTGTTGACTGTATCTGTCCAACTGCAAACACAGAGGAGACTCTGGAGCTCCTGGAAAACTTCTGGTCTGCTGAAGAAAAAAAAAACATTAAAATTATTTGTTCATGGGTTGGCTCAAGTGCCTCTGAGGTTCAGCTGCTTCCTCAGCCCTCCTGTGTTGCTCTGGCAGCCAGCAGATGCCATTCGTTGGACGTTCAGATGGCATCTCCCTTGGCTTCAGCAAGGCTTTGGACACTGTCTCCCTCAACACCCTCATCAGAAAGCTCGGGCAGTGTGAGGTGGGTGAGTGCAGGTGAGGTGGATGGAGAGCTGCTGAGTGACAGAGCCCAGAGGGGGGTGAGCAATGGCACAGGATGGAGCTGGAGGCCTGTGGCCAGTGGAGTTCCACAGGGAT
>WBNH01003422.1:337103-433123 GCA_013401255.1 Urocolius indicus | reverse complement strand
AGGACTCCAGATGACACCTCAGTTCTATTTTACAAGTTTTTGTGAAGGATTTTTTCTGCAAAGCAAAGTGATAGAATAAGTTTACACTTAGAAGTGAAAGTAAACAAAACCTAGGAACCAATGAAAAACGAATACAATACAATAAAACGACAGCTGTAATAGCTGATGAAAAAACAACTTTCTCTTTTTATAACCTACAGTGGACTGTTTAAAAGTTTGCATTGGTAATGATTTAAGTAAATATTGTTCAGAGAACATCTTTCCTCCATCATCTGTAAGTTATCTGAATGTTAGTGGACTATCACATGGAATGAACTGAAGCCCCCATGATTAAGGATTTTATGATGTACAGTTTGAACATCCACTACTTAGTATCGGTAGTTTGGCTTTCAAAAAAAATCTTAATATTAAAGCCCACCTGATTTTTTCGCATTTGCAAACAGTATTTGTTCAGGATTCAATCAATAGAAGTGTTTGCACAGCAATGCTTTTGCCATCCATCAGCGCAAGTGGAAATGCCGATACGCTGTAGTAATGGTGCAAACCATTCTCTTCTGTAGAGCTTGAGGCCGAAGCCTTGATGGGGAGAGCAGCTTGAACAGGCAACTGAAATACTTCCCTTTCTCACATAATCCTTGGTGGTTTACGACATTAATCACCAGTCTCTATTCTCTCACACTTTAGTGTACACGGGGGAATTTTATATCTCATTTAGAGAAAATCCACCCACATGCAGTAGGCATGTGTACTAGTTTGGTTTAGACCAAGCAGAGAATGGTTTAAGTCAGTTTTGGCTTGGATGGTCAAGTTTGGAGTACTACAGCAGCCTTTGGGAATACTTTAAAAGGTATTTCAATTCACTGCACTAGAGTACAAACCCAAAGAGTTTGGACAACACCAAACACAAGCTCTTAAAAACCCCACTAAGTACCAGACTTCTGCTTCCCACAGATTAGGCCTCCTGCTGGCTCTTTGTACCTGTTAAGTATGTAACACGAGTAGGCTTTAATATCTGTGCGTCAGTTCCCCTAGCTTTGAAATAGCAGTGATAATTGTGACTTAAATGTTGTGAGATACATTAATAAATATGAGGAAAACTCTTTGAAGTTGAAAAATATAATGAGGTTTAAGTATATTCCTTTTTGTCATCGTTAACCTGTCAAACCTTTAAATGCTGAAACACTGCTCATGGGAGACAAAAAAAAAAAAAAAGGAGAAATGCCAATTAAGATAATAAGAAGCTTCGATTCAGATCAACTAAGGAGAACAAGAAAGTAAAATAAATATGGGGGAGAGAGGGAAATCTGAGGAACAGAAGCAGATCTGAAAAGATTCAGAAGAGAAAACTGAGAAGAAAATCTGAAACAAATGCTGCCAGCAATTGCAAAGGCAGTTAGGATGTTACTAAGAAACACCTTGCATAAAATTCCAAGTGAATGGGTGCTCAGACAATGTGTGAGAAAAGTCTGGGCAGCAATTTATCATCTGAATTCTCAAATGGATCAGTAAGTTCCTATTTCTTCTCCTCTGACTGTTAAGAGGAACCTACAGCAACTACCTCAAGTAGAGGAATCCCAGCTCTGCCGGAGTTCAAGTACTTCTGGTGTTAGGGAGTGGCTGATTTTCAGATAACAGTTTTGATCTTGAAACTGGCTGCACAGGAAGACACAGACTGGGGAGAGGCCCAGGAGTGAAATAGCTGATAGACTTCAATCTGCTGAAGTGGGAGAAGACTGCCTTGCAGGAGCAGGGAGAAGGAAGAAGGGTCGAATTTAGGGACAGCAAACAAAGTAGTATTACACATAAAGACACATCCTATTCTTGGAGTAGATCCAAAATACTTAATTTTCATTTTTCCCCTTTCAATAGCACATATTTGCAGATTAAAGTCCAAACTGTACGACATAATTTGCCCAGAAGATCACAATCCATCACTGCTAGTGGTCATCCCAGTAGCCAAAATAAGAGAGGTCTGTATGGTGGATCACCCAACTAGCCGTGAAGAGAAAACAAAGACACAGCAATTGCTCACTTAGTGAACCTTTTGTTCTGTTTTACAAAAAAAAAAAACAGGTAGACACACATAACTAAGAACTGTATCATCATGCACAAGTGTACAAGAGCCAAAATAATGCTGGTTGGCATTTCCTAACTGCTCAGGATGTGATTTCACAACCTCCTAATATTCCTTCAAAGCAACTTTTGAGTTGTGATATTTAGAAGGCCAGAATTTATATCCATTATTATTGCTTCACAGGAGAGAGTAGGGAGATATTTTAAGTATTTATTATCCTTCTTTTGAGGTGACACTTTCAAAAGCTTCTAAGAAATCATAAAGTAAGAAAAAAAAAATCTCTCTTTGAACTGATTTTGTACCAGCTTAAGGTGACTGATTTTTCAAAGACAGCAATAGATTTCAGCAACGTGAAAGGCTTGACTGGTGATGCCAAACAGGAATCATTTTTCGAAAAAAAACAAGCTGCTTGTTCTGAAGTTTTCATTTTGTGCCCAACAAGTCGATCTCTGTCCTTTAAGGTAATAAAATACCATGACAAGCCAAGAACACATAGTTCTTGTCTCTCTTTTTGTTTTGTTTTTCTTAATGAGAAGCCAAGGAAACCCTCATGACTGAGAGGAAACCTGCAGGTTTGCAAGCAGGAAGAAGCAGACTCACTTCTCTTAGCATCACAAAATATTTTCTGCTGCTGCTGTGGACTAAAAAGCTTCTACAATGAGCTATAGGCAATGGGAAGCAAAAAACAAAGCAAAACAAAGACAACTTTTTGGAAATGGGAAGCTGTGAGATATAATTATATAAAACTACTTTATAAATAGGAGGGTAGAAAAAAATGAATACTTAAAAATATGGGAAGTATAAGCTTTCATGAACAGTATAAAGAGGGGGAAGGGAAACTGAAAAGAAGTACAGGATTAAATGGGAAGGACAGAAATGAATGGTTCAGAGGTAACGAAGAGGCTGTTTCTTATTAATTTGGAAAGAAATTTCCATAAAGGTCGGACAACTTAGCAGTAACAAAAGGTTTGTAAAAATAGGTGTTCCTCAAAAGCAGTTAAGAAAACGTTTGAAAAACGTGCAGAACCATAGCTGCTGCACATCCTAGGGGACAGAAGGTGTTTGCTGTGGTACTGTCAGTGAAACCTGAAAGGAGGGACAAACACTAGAAGGCTGAAAAAATTCAAATATGGCCTTTGTAGCTGCAATCTAGGAAATAATACTTTAGCACTAGGCACCTTATGCTAGAAATGCTGTATAGCACTAAGGAATGCTGTGCTTCAGAGGCTGAAGGATTACCTTACTCTTGCTTAGGATTTTGAGTTAGTTCGTGAAGCTGTTAATGCTGACAATGAAGAGATGCTCCGTGAAAATAAACCGTAGATGGGGATTACAACTCCCAGGCGATGTGACTAGAGCATGAACCCTGCACAGATAGCCCTCCTTTTGACACCTGATGATCTGTGACGGGATACACTAGTAGCTTTGTTAGATGATTTATTACATGTTTTCATAAAATTCTCATTTGTGTGGGTTTTTGCAATATGTCTGTGCTGTAATAGGAAATGCTTCTCTGAGTTTTGGTGTCAGAAGGCTTGCTTGTCAGGTCTTCACTTCTTCGTAGAATCATCATAGAATGGTAGGGGTTGGAAGGGACTTTTTGAGATCATTTGGTACAACCTCCCTGCAGAAGCAGGTCCACCTAGATCAGATTGCATAGGAACATGTCCAGGCGGGTCTTGAAGACCTCCAAGGAAGGAGACTCCACGTCCTCCCTGGGAAACTTGTGCCAAGGCTCCCTCATCCTCACAATAAAATAGTTTTTTCTTATGTTTAAATGGAACTTTTTGTGTTGCAGCTTCATCTCATTACCCCTTGTCCTGATTGTCCCAGGATACAGTTTGCACAGGAGGTAGGGAGTGTGCAAAGGTGGCATACCTGCAGCATTGTCTGACAGACAACAGCAGAGTTGAGGGTGAGAGAATTGCTCTCGAATCACAAGGTAAACTAATAGTTTTACTGAAAACTGCAATCTGCTGCATCCCTTCTGGCCTTGTTTTACATCATCCTATAGGTCTCAGCAAAATATATGGGAACGAGACACATGGGAGATTGGCCTGTGAAGAATTTTCTTAATTTTAACCTGAAGAAATTTTAAATAGTTCTTTAATACCCCTTAAGACAGTTCTCAGTATTTCCTGTCTTTCATCTTAAAGAAATAATGAGAATAATTTATCTGTGTGATGCCCATTGAGCAAGAAAACTAATATTCTCCTTTTCCGGTTAGGCGATGAAACAAGGAAACCTTGATGTTATTGCAAGCTTTCTGAGAGGACCCCAGCCAATCTGCTCTGCCCAGACTGTTAAATAAGAAGGAAGCTCCTCTTAGAGGCAAACCAGATAGGAAAAAGATCCTGCTATGGAACAGCTGAGCGTCACCAAGCTATTGGCAGTCTCCTCTGGAAAGTTGAGGTTCTTTTCTTGTCTCCTGTATATAGTAGATATTTAAAGTTGTATTTGTTGTTTTCTTTTACCATCACTAACAGCCTGTAATTTCTACATCCCTTGTCTTCAGTGTACTTCACTACACAAGAGAGTTATAAATACATCTGAATTTATTTGGTCGACTTCTGTGTTTATACGGTTCCCACTGCAGTGAGGTCACTGAACTAGAGAACTGACTCTCCGACTAGTTCTCAAACCCCTGTAGCATCACACTGTCATTCTTGGCACGTGAAGTGTGACCTCCTGTCCCACAGTGGCCAGGCATATTACCAAGAAGTTTTATCTTAGTCACTTACTCCATATTTAATTAGTAATAAGTTTTTTTCACAGCAGTGCATCTACATGGTAGTTTTATTTTTCATTTCCCTGATTAATTCTACATCCTACTGATAGAAATGAGATACCAGAAGTTAAAACATGGAATAAAAACCTGAAAATTGTATTCAGGTTTTTTTGTGTACTCCTATTCCCCAGCTGAATTTAAAAAATCATGGGAACCAGCTTTGGTTGAACTAGCTGAAACCTCATCACATTGACACATCACCAGCTAAGTTTAAACTTCTGGATGCAATCAAGTGACCCATGGCCTTGGCAAAGATCAAACCTGAAATCTCATGGGGAAATAATTTCTGGCTCTTAAGACAGGGCCAAAGGAATTGAGCCCTGCAAGTCCTACAGTTAAAACCCAGAAATCCCATTTTGATTTGAATAGTGAGCTTCTCTGTCACTAGTAGGTAGGTAACAGTTAGTGAGGCACAGATCTCCTGCTATTTTCCCTTAATGTGGAAAAATCAATCACCCTTTTCAAACGGCAGACTTCAGATAAAACATGCAGTGCCTCAGTGATTATGAAAAGGCTCTCTTCTGCCAAGACTTTGATAAAAAGAGGAAGTTAAACAGCATTTTAACTTTTTGTGTGTGTACATTCGAAGTGATCGAGGACCTGATTTTCATTTGCATCAAGGTTTTTGCATTAAGCTTAAAGAACCTTAAATGGGCATAGGCTGTAATTAGGCCCAAGTCCCCTGTCTCTCATAGCTTAAGGTATGTAGCAACTCTGAATCTTTAATGTCTGCAGATGCAGCTCCAGGGGAGAACCTCTGATGTCCAAAGGTTCAGCTCCAGGGAATAGTGACAGCCTGTCAACAGCCTAGAAATATGATTATACAACAGTCTGTTCTCTGAAAATCACTATGTTTAAAAGCATTCCAAATTTGTTGTTATTCTTTCTCTTTTCTGGATTAATATCACCCATATATAAGAAACCAACTACTATAGTTTTTACTCAATGGTAAAGAAGCCTAATAATTTTTGTAGTTTGATGTGTGTGTATTTTACATAGTTGACACCTTTACTGTTATTTTATTTTTCAGATGCATTATTTGTACATAGGTATATTAAAAAGCTACTAGTGGATAAGGGCCACCAAAAAAAAGCTTGAGCTCTACTTTAAATGAGCGAAGGCAGTTTCCATGTTTTACTTATTAATATGGCAAGTGCCTAATTTCAGAAGGGGTGTGTGTGAAAATAACCTAGCGTTCCTATAGTACCTTGTGGTCTTCAAATTGAAAAGTTATACAAACACAAGACCTGATTTTAGCTTTAAAATCATAAAGAATATATTCTTAAAAGGATAGCATAAGGCAACAAAAGAAGTTTTCCCAGTAGTCTGAAAATTCCTGAAACTCAGTTTCCGACACATTTATCCACCTGAGTCTCTTTCAGGACCATCCTGATGGCTTCAGTTACTCAAGGGGCACCAGTACTGCTGGCTTATCAGCCAGCCACTGCTATGATAAATCTATTCAACTAAAATGCGTCACAGATCATGTCTGATTACCCCCTGCAACAGCTGTATTTTAGCTCACTGTTCTTCCCTACCTGCTTATTGCTGCAAACCCTATAAGAGTTTGAAACTCTGCCTCTTTCAGATGTAGGCAAAGTTTCTCAGTTGATTTTTGTGTTACTACTAGGGCACTGACAGGAAAAAAAACCTCAAACCAATATTTGAAAAGCAGTATTGCAAATGTCTTATTTCCTTATGCAGACAGGTTAAGAAAAGAAGCTTATAAGGCCTGTAAGAGTCCAGCTCTTGGTTGTGAGCAGTCTAACAGTGAGAGGAAGGAAAAGACTGGTAATATTGAGCTGTGATTCTTCAGTACAAATCCTGTGCCAAGACATCTGTGTCCTGAATAGAAAGCAGTGGAACCGCTTTGGTAATTTGTCTCATGAGTTAAGGACAAAATATGTCACAAGGAGGATGCAGGATATCCTAGGGAATTCCTACCAGTTAGAGTCAACGTAGTAACAAGAATACAGATGAAGAGAGATTTAATGCACTCGCTGAATACCTTGGCAAATGTAAGAGAAAAGAAAGGAGATGCCTAGTCTTGGGAATTTCATGATATCTCTGGTATAGAGGACAGCAAAAGATTAAGATTATGGTCATTACATAGTAGGAGCACCCAAGATGTGAGAAGAATACTGTGAGAATTGGGATTGTTTCCATGCTGAGGGTTTGTTGAGAGGTGAAGTCTCCCACGGCTGCTTCCACCTGTACCGGGTTCCAGAGCAGCAGGGCCAGTTGAGAAACAAGTGAGATGGGTGCTTTTGTTTGGCATAAGAAACCTAGCTAGGACTTTAGCTTGTGGAGTAAAGCCGAAGAAAGGTGTTATCCTAACAATGACAGCTATACTATATATAACATATAGTATTATGTACATAGTACCTATTATTACATTCTAATAATAGCATGGTTGTATGAACAATGCTAATAAAATATATTCACTGTAGCTAAATTTCCCCATAGAAACATAAGGAGTACAAGAAACAGACAAGAATGGAGTACTGGGTAAATCCAAAGGCTGATGTATTTCAATGATGAAGTGTACAGAAGCAATCTTCTTTCAGTTAGTGTGCAAGGGAGGAACACAGAAAAGCAGCATCAGTTTGCAGCTACAGTTAATGTGTAAAGTAATCTTACCGACAGCATTCGAGGGGCTGCTAGTTCATTTGGCTCACTGTACATCTTCTATTGATTATACCTTCAGAGTTATTCAGATGTTTATCTGGCTTCAAAGAGCAAGTGGAAAAATTCTTGGTAGAAAAATCCATGGGGAGCAAGTACTTGCAAGAAAATGAGCCCTGGGTCAGGTAGCCCCAGGGCTGCAAGTTATGGAAGATGGGAGAGGATTCCAAAGAAGTACTGAAATGTGCTTTTCCTGTAATACTTTTCCCTATGAATCTGCTAGGAGATGGGACACTGGAATAGATGAAACTTTGGTCAGAAATGCATTTTATCCACACTTGAGTTACTGAGATTTAAAGTTGGATGTCTATACTGTAGTCAAAAATTCAGTAAAGCTCTGTTTGGTAACAATGTTGGGTTTTTCCCTTTAGAAAAACCCAACAACTATCTTTTAATTCATGAGCATACATATTCCGTAATTGAAGTTACATGAGACAGAGTCAGAGCATGGTATCTAGAGATGAAAAGTGATGGGTATAAGATACACATGTGAAAGGGAGGCTGAGTATGAGACAGTCAAAGCTTGTTTTACACCTGGAAGGAAGGAGAAAATACAAGTTTTGCTGTCATCAGATTTTTCCCAAGTGTCACAGAAAAGGTTTATTTAAAGCATCACTAATTAATTGATATCAACAGTACAAAATTCTCAAGGTTTTAATCCACAAGTGTAGTGCTAGATAGATTAAACAGGTGAGTCTGAGAAGTAACCAAAGGTTCTAATGTATGTGAATGACAATATTGTAATAAATTATATGCCTTAGACTTGAAAATGTACTCAGAATTATGTTAGAAAAACTCCACAAAAATCCAACCCAAACATAAAACTAGGAACCAGAGGTAAAAGCTGAAATTTAATCACTGTCACTAATGATTCTAGATCTGATGCTTTCATGCATAGTGTACGAAGTCAAATGAATATGCACAATGAAGAATGCCACTGAACTGAGAATGTTAATTTTTCAAGAGATGCTGTGTTGGTAGTTGTCTTTTTTAATATATTTAGCTAGAAGCACATACCAAATCATGTTCTGTGTTATGTATAAATAACTACATCTTTCCCCCATGCAGAGACATCGTGTCTGAATTTGCATTGGTGAAAGTCAAGATGCCAGAATACACACAATGCAAAACCAGAATATGAGAGAAGGGTTGTTTTGTTTTTTAACTAAAAGCTTTTCTCTCTACAGAAGAGAGAATGAAACAAAGTTATTTTAGGGGTAGTCCTAATTGTAAGAGGCTGAAGAATAAAGTACACAAAACTGGAAGTGCTTTTTCCTAAATAATGTACAGGAAAGATACAAAGAGTGAGTATGCTGTGGGGAACACCAATGGGGAATTAATGGATATGTCTGCTTGGAGTTGTTCCATTGGATAGCTCATTCATTAAAAGTGCAACAGAAGTGCACCAATGGCACCTTTTTATTTCCACAGTCAAGGTGTTTTTCTCTTTAATCATACAGCCTCTACATCTATATGTAAAAATCCTCCAGTATTCCATGAAGCTATTCCATAATGTTTTTTTCTAATGGTAAATTCTAAGGTGCTTACCAGAAACTACAGGAGTTTGGACATTTGACTTCAAGCTAACAACTCCTGTGATTCTTCTGCTGGCATCTAATGATTTTGCCAGTTCTGCTTTTGACCTGCTGACCTGCAGCGTAGGGGATGCTGCTGAGTGCCATGAGCATGTCTATCAGAGTACATGCATTGGCAGGCATGCAGGCAGGCACATTTGGCAGGGCAGTTTCATGGGGCTTTTGAGGATATGGGAATATTCTTAAGGGAGGAGGAGCAGGAGGATGGAGATTCAAGAGCTATTTTACTGGAGTCACTGCACAGGATGTGAGACCTGCTTGTGAACTTGTCTAGCTAGAACAGGGCTCCTGGGATAGGTGTTGAAGCAAAACTCAGATGATGAGGTCATATCAGATTGTTAGAAAGAGAGAGCATTTCCTAAAAACCTGTGTCCTAAAAGTCACTTAAGAGTTGCAGCACCAGAGCAGCAGTGTGAAAGCTGTCCACAATGCAGAAGAAATAGTTACTCTTGATCTTTGGGAAGCGGATCACCCCCACTTACTGCCTGCTAGTAGTTAACCAGATTGGGGCTGGCAGATCATCTTCTGGGCTTGTTGCCATGGAAGATTGAGATGTTTCTTTGAGCAGTGCTGCTCTACCAGGTGTATGCACAGGAGGAACTGGCATCTCTTCAGAAAGCAGAGGGGAGATATTTGTGTCCACTGATTTTTGGGAGTACCTTTTCTGCTTCATTTGCTCTGACAGTGCATTTGAGATGTTCTGTGACTCCTAGGTGGAATTAAATGTGCCACTTCTGAAGGACCTGTGTAGCAGTCTATATACATGCATAGTAGGGCATTAATGATTACTGCCAGGCACCTATGGCTAAATTTGCCTCAGATAGGAGTAGATGTCAAAGAACAAAGAAAAGGTGTTTCCATCTAGCTGTCATACATAGATGTCATTTACAAACATTAAAATGCTGCTAACCCTTTCAAGAGTTAAAAAGGGGTAGAAAACCTGCATGGTGATAATCTAGGTGAGCAAAGTAACATAAGAAAAAGCAGAAACTTCCTTGACGAGGCTTTTGGAAAAGAAACACAAGGATAACACGTGAGGATACAAGCTGGCAGAGGCAGTGGCAACAGATTCTACTCCCTAGTACCCTGGACGTTTTAGAGACCTTCACCGTAATCCTCCTTTCTCCCTTCACCTACTTTTGGGCTTACATCCTTATTCAGCTATAAATAAGAACCTTCAGTTTCACTTCTTCCACTTAAACAAACAATAAACTCTCTGGGACAAATCCCAGTCTCACATATGTAAAACAAGATTAACTCAATTGACTTTAATGGCATCAGTTGGAACTTTTGTTACTGAAATTCATCAACAGTGAGATCACTTGGCTTATGTCAAATCTTTAAATAACAAAGGTATTTCCAGTGCTTTCTCTGTAAGGTGATTTCATTTGGCTGTCCTTAGAGTCAGTCTTTGCCCTGAGTTCAAAAAGACATGGATTTCACCCAAAGGTGTTCCATCAGCATAGATCTGCCTGAAACGATACCAGCACAACCGCTACCACCTTCAGTGCACTGTGGAAGCATCCCTTCAACTGCAAGTTTGAGACTTTCAGTACACCTACTCTGCTAAGGTTAAAAGGGAACCCATTTCTCCAGTGATGGGAAAGCAAGAGAAAAGAAAAATATTTGCAGTTCAAAAATAACAAAATGGAAGAGCATTGCTTAGAAAAAAACCAACACACATCATTGCATAAATATCCTTTGTCTGTGAGTCAGGGATAACTTGTAAACTTGTACTGTACACTTTAATGTGGGATTTTATTTCCATACTACTGCAGACACAGCAGGGAGGTTGGACTAGATAATCTTTCTAGCTCCCTTCCAACAAGTGTCTGTGATTCTGTGAAGTCTGTACAATTTACTACACACCACTGCCATTTTTAGCAAGAATTGACACAAAATGTAGTTTTAAAACAAAGCTTTCACGAGACCTACAGAATTCTAAGTATTCTTACTGAATAATATATATTTCTATTTAAAATAATAAGCTGTGTTTCCTTTTTCTCACTTAATAATATCAGGTTATTACATAATTCTTTACCTTATTAGTCATCAATCCTCCATCTTTTACCTGTATGTTAGAGGAGGGCAACAAGAGGTTTTTGTGGTTCTGCACTACCTTGTCTTTATGTATTATACTTATCATACAAAATAGATGCAGACTACTATCAGATACTTGAGCAGCTTTCTATGCACATTTTGCACCTGGTTTGCTCAAACAGCTGCATATAAAGTAATGCATGGGAGAATCAAGGCCCCACATTCAACTGAAGATATATCTGTATGATATAAGTCAACATCATTCTATTCTTAACGGAGCCAGTTTTCTGTAAATAAGGATGTGGCCATAGGGGTCCTCAGACTGGTAAAGCTGAGAAATTACAGATGGAAACTACAACAGGGAAAAGAGTTTAATGTCTGAGTTTCTGTTTGGTTATGCTGAAAATTCATAGAATCATAGAATTAATTGACTCCTATCATTAAGTGTGATTTTTAAAGGTAGAAGATAGATGATTAAAAATGATAATTGCTGTATCCCTTTCTTTCCTACTCAGGAGCATCCCTCTGAATCTTGGGCTAGAAATCAATCTTTCCATAGAAAGTTTTGCATTAATCTTGCCCAGTCTTGTAGCAAATCTGCCTTAGCCTGTGCACATGAGCAAAATACACTTGTCTAAGTCTTTGTTTTGGCTGTAAAAATAAAGTTTAAAAATTATGCATTGAAACACACAACATCCATTTTGACCCTCATCTAACTGGAATCCCTGCTTATTCAATAACTTCATATGTGTGCATACAGCTCCTAGTGAGTAAACTTACCCCAGTGCCATATTGAGCAGCACTGCATTACTCAGATGAATAGCTATGCCAGTTTAGAGCAGTTGAAAGGATGGCCCTTGAGGTTGAGCATTTTCAGTGCCTGCCTGTCTGGGGTGCCCAGAACTAGTTTTTCTAATGTGTTTTTCACGGTGAGGTGTAGGCAAGCCGCTCAATGTAAGAAAGTCCTCTAATTTTGCTCTTTAAATTTGTTGTATCCAAAGTAGTGACAAAACATAGAGGACCAGAACTAAGTCAGATGCTCCTGCCCTTAGCAAATTAAAGCTGTGGTGTAGATAGGCCTTGCAAAGGATAGAAGGGACTACAGCATCTTGTCTTTTTTCATCCTGCTGCATGCAGCTGCCCTCACTACCTTTTTATCTTTTGAGACAAGTACAAGAAAATTTATGTGCATATTATCCAGAACATTATTTTATATAACTGAAGATTTACCTGCTATTTATACACTATATTTCAACAGAAGGAGAATTTTCTAGCAGAAAATTTAAGATGACAACTGAAAAGCTACTTCTAGGAGAAATGCATATTTTCAAAGATGTGGAAGCACTACCCTCCAAGGAGCAAAGCTCGAAGCAATGTATGTTATTTTCTCTCAGACCCCTTCCTTATTGTAGCCCCTCCTCGGTCTGTATTAATGCTACTGCACTATAAAAAAACAGTGCTCCAGGGTGGACCACCGAGCCGTGGTTTCTACAAACCTCTTCCTTATTCTCAGTAGCAAAAACTACTGCAGGGTTACTTTGCAGTCAAGAGAAGAAGTTTGTACAATGCCCCAACTCTGCAGCTTTCAACTGTTCCTCATTTTTCCAGATTAGTGCCTTAATTAAGTCCAAATGTTTTTCATTTTCTCCCTTATGGTCCCTACTCTGAAACCTGATGCTGGCCCTGGACACTGTCCTCTTGTGACCTTTTCTCTTCCTGTTCCTGCTGCTGACTGGCTTTTAAATTGTGGCAATTGTGGAAGGGTGATGGTTGCACACTTTCCCCAGTCGCCCCACACACCTTGGGGGGCTGTTCATTGTATTACTGAAGTCAGAATCAGTCAGGAATCTGTGTTGTTTTCTTCCTCTCTCTATAAGGCAGAAGTGAGGCAGTAGAGAACAGATTTTTAGCTGGTGGATAAAGCAGTTCATACCATCCACCTGAGTCACTCCAAGTATAAACTCTTAATACGGTGTGGCAGTAATTTGTCACATCACATAAAATATATAAACCAGGTTTCTTAAGACCGTCCGTTGTTTTGAAAGTGATTATTTTTAGGGAGCTATCTGGCAAACTGGGCCTACAGTTTCACACAAATTATTTTAGCAAATATCACATGGGTGCCTGTGAGGGCAGGAAGATAGCTCCAAATGCTCAATCCAGAGGAAAGATCTCAGTAAAACAGAATGGCAGAGATTTTAACTGATTCCTTTCAAAGTTAACTTGTAACAATGAAGCACACATTTTGCTGATACAGTGTCAACAGAGATGGACTGAAGGCAATGGAGAAAAATTAAATCAGCTAAGAATCCAGCCCAAGAACTTTAGGAAAGGAAAACTAAAGGAAATAAAAAAAGGGCTTGGTGCTTTTCTTATGGCGTGAGTAGCCTCAGTTACTGGAAGTACACTGATGTAAAATTGGTTTATGTAGCAGAAAAATCAAATCATATGTCAATTGGAATTGCTTGACTGATGGTAAACATAAAAATTAAGCATGAAAACCATCGTCAGGGGAGAAACTGTTACAATGTGAAAAAGATGGCAGTATTATATTGAAGAGAGTTTGTATGACATTACAAATAAGTTATTTTTTTCTATCTGCAGGAAAGAGAATTTTTAGCACTTATATTTTACCTTAATACAGACAAAACCAACATGTCCTGCCTCTCTGATAAAAGTTTGTTTCACTAACCTCATTTCTCTATATGAGGTGTAAGAGGATTTTTAGAAGCCATGCAGATGTGTCCATAACTACAAGTACCAGAAGATGAATGATGTACAGGAAAGGTAATTGTTTATGTTTTTCCATGCAGTGTTTGTTCACTGTTCTCCTCAGGGAGACAGATGTGCAGACGGTGTGTGTGCTGAGTGAAATGAGTACCCCTTCCTTTTTGACACCTTTACAATTATTAGAATTAAATCTATATGTTGTCAAGTGAAATGTTTCAGTTTAATCAAATTGTGCTGTCATGACCACACTTACATTAAGGGTTTAAAAGCCCTGCTTTGCCTTCAACTAATGCCTTACATATGAGGTTTTCATTGTCTCCTGTGTAAGTAATCAAGTACATATGAACTCCGATGCCAGGTAAATTGAGCACGAGTCAAAATCTCTAAGAACATATTGCTAAGAAGATTTGGGTTAACAAAAAGAGAAGGAGCCTCAGTCATCAGGTCCTCCTGATTCACTTTCTTACCTTGCCACTTACCCCAGTGAGAATCTTGAACAAAACCTACTTCTGTATTATGAATTTACATTCAAGCCATGTTCTCCTGATGCCACCATTCATTCTTATCATTCTCCTCTTAATGTTTTGAAGGACAAATACCCATCATCTTAAAATTTTGAATGTTCTTACCATTAATCCAGTCTCAGACTACTCTTTTTTTTTTCAGGATCCATACCTGCTCAGTATCATGTATCTAGTATCATCTTCCTAGGAATGACAGCACAGATGCAGAAACAGTGATCCAGTTCGTCCTTTCTAATTATATTTACCACAATTAGAAGAGGTTTGTCCATTTAAAAGGAGTTACATAGTCTCAACTGATGTTAATAATTACTGTCCTTCAGAATAGTCTATGGAGCTGTATTCTGTGCACACAACATAGCAAAAATAACGCTGATCCATGGAATAAGATGCAAGACCTAAAGAATCGCATCACTGTGTAAGATATACCAAGTGTCAGGAAAGTGTGCCCAGCTGGAATGAAAAAGGCAATAACAGCACTTCCAGTTCAGAGGATTCTTTTTTATAGAATCACTGGAAAACGTTGTAATCAGAAATGCATGGACTAGAAACCTGAAAGCAAGTGGGACAGTTCCAAATTTTTAAGCATTGTGCATTTTAACACTAAAAATCCACAGAAAGGAAGTGATAAGTAAGATTTAGACCTCTAAGTAATGAACTCCCTGCAAAGGGAGCATGTTAACAAGTTCCAAAAATGAATGCTAAATGGAGCACAGTTACATAAAATTGAATATACGTCTAGAAAGATAATCAAGAGATCATGTAGCCCACCTCTTTACCCACTAATAGGCAAAACTGTTTCTAGGTCTATTTTGACACTTATCTGTCTCACCTGTTCCTAAAACCCTGCAGTGATGGAAATTCTGTAATTTCCCTATTAACAAACAATCTAATCCAGCTCCCTTCTACTTTACCAACCAGAAAGTTTTACCTAATGCTGAAATTAAATTTTTTTCAATCACCTGAGCATCTGGTTTTGCAAAAAAATAACTTTTTTTTTTTTTTTTTTTTAAATGAGATCTTCTATCTGTATAAAAGTATCTTGTAGAGGTCATTTTCCCTCTATCTTATCTCTGTTTTGTTTAGGCTATGCAAGAGTATTTCTCAGGCTTCCATCCCAGCTTGTGTTTCCTACACTAGTCATTCATGTTAGTCTCTGTTGGATGGTTCTTAACTAGTTTCCATGCTTTGAAAGGCATTTGCTGAAACTGGGTATAGTGATGGATATGTGTTCTTTTTTGGGCCCATCACTGCAAGAATGACATTCAGGTGCTGGAATGTGTCCAGAGACAGGCAACAAAGCTGGTGAAGGGTCTGGAGAACAAGTCTGATGAGGAGAGGCTGAGGGAGCAATCTGGAGAGATAAGGCTGAGAGGAGATTTTATTGCTCTCTGCAACTACCTGAAAGGAGGTTGTAGAGACATGCATGCAACAAACACCTGGGTTATTAAAATCCCTCATTAATAGAAATCCTGTCTTTTGGCTGATTCTGCTTTTTGGACACAAAATGCTTCAGGTCTTCCTTGTTTGCTGTTTTGCAGTCTCCTCAATCAAAACTCTCATATACCTTCTCAGAGATTGTCACTTCCACCACATCCTGGATCTCCCAGCACACAGAGCAATATATCTCATTCTAGCCAACCTTACCTGTCCTTCCTCAGCAAACTAATGCTGTTTGTCAATATTCTAGTCCTGCCACCATCTCAGCACACTTTGTGAGTATCCCAGTGAAAGCAGTACTCATTAATGGGTTAAAAAAGTCATAGTGCTATTAAGAAGATGCAGTTGTTAGAACATCCAAGGACTTAAAAAACTGGAAAAAGAATTAGAGGAAGTGTTCTGGGGGGAAAAAAAACTCTCTCAGAAATACAAGACAAAGCAGAGAGAGTGCAGCATGACAACAGTTCACACCACTCACCTTGAGGCAAGAGCTAAAATGAGATTGGATAAGTGCTCTGAGAGATTTGAGAAACCACAAGTGGCTGTGCTTGTTGGACACTGCAGGAGGGAAAGAACTGCATTCACTTATATAGGCAGAACACAAAAAGAAAGAAAGAAAGAAAGCAATAAGCACATTAAAAAAGAAGGAATATTTTCCATTACCTACAAGGAGATAAATCTTTGGAGATATGACTTATGCCAAATATTTTTCTATGCTTGATGCATCAACAGGATTCAGGCAGGTGTCCTTAGGAAAACAGAAGACATTCTGGACCTCCTCTGGGAGACACTGTGTCTGCAGATGGCTGTTTGGGTTGTGTTTGGCACCTACAGTATCTCACAGGAAAACACACACAAAATAGCAACAGTAGTGGTGAAGATACTTAAGTAACAGGTGATACTTTTTCCTGTGGAAAATGATAGAAGAGCATGTCCAGAAGCTCTGACCACTCAGAGCCAAAGCTTTTCCTAAATACCAACAATAAATGCTGTTTAGCAGAAATAACATATCTGGAAGAAACATTAGGCCAGATACAGATAAGACTTTCCCCAACACTTTTTCTCCAAGAGGCAAGAAAGGTGAACGTTGCATTCCCTAGCTGTCCCTGGCAGGCAGAGGAAGTGCTGGTTGCTTGAGCCATCCAACCCCAAACCTTCAGGGTGCTCCTGGAGAGCAATGTCCTATGACTGTGGCCACAGTGACTCCTGGGGGGCAGCCTGTGCTGGCTTATAGGTAGTTGTGTCAGTTTGCAGAGCCTCTGGCTGGCATCAGGCAGTGGCTTTGGTCAGAGCACAGTTCTTCTCTAGTATATGCAAAGCCAGAGTCTGGCAACTTACATGTAACAGGTACAAACAGAAGCAGTGTTGCTGCACACACAGAGAGAAGGAGGCTGCAGCCTGAAATCCTGGATGAAAAACAATGATGTTCTGTAGAAAGTTGAAGCTGTGTTGGCTGACCATAAACCATTATCTGTAAGGACCTAGAAAGCTTCCTTTAAGGATATGAAACTTACATTTACAGCTACAGAAATCTGATTCAAAAGCGAATGCAAATCTGGGAAAGATTTATTACTGCAAATACATTTTCTATACTACAAAAGTGCAGAGAGCAAAAACAGGAAGCAAATTTCTCCTAGGTCACTCTGATAGAAAAAGTAGTACATCCATGCACAAAACGATCACCAGAAGCTCAAGTACATATTAGGCAGAGCATCAGTATACTTTTTTTACACTCCAAATAGTCCCAACTGATCTTTTTTAGTGCCAAGGTACTTGGCTAGGTAGACCTCAGGTCTGGAAGTTATTTGATTCCTCTGAAATGCCCATGAGAACAAGTCTCACAGAAAGCACTGAAACTAATGAGCAATATTGTAGCCCGTACAGCTTATTTCTTTGCACTGCTAAGATGGAGTTCTTGTTGGACGTATAAAAATGTGCTTAAAAGGATACGTGGAAGTCAACTGAGGGACTGAAAAATCTAAGAGAAGGGCCAAGGATGTTTTATATTGGCCTTAAGTAAACAGTGTCATTGTGGGAAGTTAAATATGGTTGCATCTGCCAAAAGTACTATTCAAGCACAAAAGCCTATGTTGGTAGCGAAAGAAATATCATCCCCTCTCTCCTCCCCTGGCACGAAGCATTCATAGGTTTGTTTATGTTGGCTATATAAACTCTGTTGCACTGGGAAAATTATTGTCAATTTCTGAAATAGTCTCATTTGAAGATATTAAAATTAATAAAACCTGATCTTGTGGAGCAACTTTATTCCAGTGCAGCTCAGTTTTCTCTGGTTTTAGACATTATGCCTAAGTTGGCATAGAAATTTGGATGTGTGACTGCCACAGAACTAGGACTGAATCCGTTGCGTTTTTCAGGAGTCTCGTACAGGCAGCGACCCCGGGAGGATGAGAAATTTGAGTCCCAGAACATAGTGTAAGCAAAACAAAAAGGTTTACAACTAACCTGAGAATATAAGACCTGTGGAGCATGATTTGTCCCTCAACTGAGTAAACACAGTAGCTGCATTTTACAGCTCAGAATTCAAGAGGTCGTTCCCTCCTGAAAAAGTACCAGCATGTGCTTAATGTCCATTGAAAACCAGTGTAAACTGAGCCTTAGCCAGTCCAATAGGCAGGTCACGGAGGAAAAATATCTTCAAAACACACAGACATTTACATGCAGGAAGATGACATCCATGTGCCTAGAGAACCACAAAGGGCAGAAGAGGTACAAAGACTTTGAGTAATGCAACTGCGTTTGAACAGTGTCTGGGAATCTGTTCCTTGCATAAAGCAAAATTGCATGAACCATAATTTCGTGTCTCTGGGAAGTAGCAGAGCAGTTGAGCAAAGTTCCTGCGTGCAGCCAAGTTAGCCATTTTCTGCAAAGAGAACATTACATTTAATCCAGCAGGGAGGTCCCCATTCAGGTCTCTTCCAAATGCTGCCTTCAGCTTAATGTTTAATGATTCAAGTTGCCCTCATATCTTTATGATTATAATATGAAAGGGCTGGCCAAAGTACTATTTGCCTTTAAGATTCATTACCATCAGATAAAACTATGGTATTTATGTGGTATATGATACTAAAGAAAATTATTCTACTGAGGCATAGCTCCGTGCTGGCAGGAATCATGAAAGAGTCTTAATTTCTGGAACGGCTGTGAAAGACTAAAGAAATTTGTTATTTTAGTATCATAATAAACAATTTATACATTCAAATTTTATTCCATAAAAGGCCATATGCTAACATTCAATCAAGAATCCCTTTTGTTTTGTGGTGTTTTCCTCAAGGATTTTACGCAGGTCACACCTCAGAAATGAATGATGAGAGCATAAGTTTTAAACTTTTACATTAAGTTACACAAGAGCTGAGTAGACTGAAAGCACGTGAAGAAAATCAGCAAAGGATCTTCTGTTCTCTACTTCATCATCCTCGTTACATTTTTCTATTGTTCTGACTTGGAGAAATGCAGGAAGCAAACAGTATTTATAGCATAAAGGAAATTTCACTTGCCATCCTTTATGTTTTCAAATGGAAGATGTTGAGAAAATGCCACAGGCTGAGATTTTTATTCATGTAAATATGTATCATTGTGTTTCAAGTGTTTTTCATGCCAGGAGAGCATAAAGAATTGAATTTGACAGTTAACTTCTAATCACCTCCTTCATCATCCATTGCAGTGCAGTAATAAATCCTACTTCACCTCTCCCTTGGACTCATTTCATTCTGGTCACTGCATTTTCATGACTATTGTTTTCATACCTCAAGCCTCCTATTCTTGACTCTAATATGTACTTCAGGATCTGTCACTCCACTGCCCTGTGAAGCCTGCAAGCACCTAACATTTAGAAACATTACATTAAAGAAGGGAAAGAGGTTTATAATTGTTTTTTTCTCAATTTATTTAGTACATTTGGTGATGTATAGCCTTTTAGCATGTCATCTTCTGGCATGATTCACATTAGGAAAGGGTTAGCAACTAATAAAATAAGTTGGTGAGACCTTATCTAGGACATTGTACCCAGCAATAGGCCCTTGGGCCAGAGATGACCTGGGATCAAGAGTAACAGAAAGCTGCTGTGATGATAGGAAATGGAAAGCCTACTTTGCATAAGGGGACCACAAAACCTTGGCTTATATGGCATAGCAAAACAAAAGCTAATACAGAATGTCATTGCTCTCTGTAAATACACCAGATGGTTAAACATCAAGGAAGGGAAAGATCTTTTGAAGAGAAAGTACAGTGTTGGCACAAGAACAAATGGGCACACACTGCCCATGTGAATGCATTTTAACTGGAAACTGAAGGACATTATGTAGCCAGTTGAGCAATAAGCGCTGGGGAGAGCAGACGTCCAATGCAAGCATAGGAGCAAGGAGGGGTTGTAAGATGGACTACGGACAGCTGATGAAAGGCATTGTGTGATGTGGCCAGGGGCTGGCAGGAGACTGGGCTCCGAGACATAGGGGGTCCCTTCCAGCCCTGTGTTCCCTTGTTTTAATTTTCCACAAAGGTATTTGGGGATTCTGCATAGTGATGTCTCACAGCTGGTAAAGGATATGGCTCAGAGAAGAAAAAGAAATAAGCAACATGTCTTAGTTCACCAGATGTATGTTATTACTTTATTCCCAATTCACAGGAAATGAACAATCATTTAGTACTGACAGGTACATACTGGAACTTACTATCTTTCTTTTAAACCTTAAAATAATGTACTACAGAAGTTTAGCATTAACCTTAAAGCAGATTTCACATTTTTGCAAGGTTACTGTGATCACTTGCAAAACCTTTTGGGTAAAACAGAAGAAGAAAGAGCCAGTGGGCAGAAACTGTATAAATTGCTGACAGCACAGCTGAAATGTTAGCAAGGTTAAAAAAAAAAAACACATAATCCAAAGCTCTTCTGCTCATAGAGATACGTTAGAGAAAGGTCTCTTGGGAGCTGCAGAAGGTTAGGTATGTCTGACTTTAATTGGGGTGTAACCCAAATTACCTTTTTAATAGATAGTTAGATTTAACACAAAAGTAATGGTAAAAGTAGCAAGCATCTCACTGAATCACACTTACAGTTTGTACACTGCATGAATTGGAATGGGTTACACCTATATAAGGATAGGTCAGTACAGGTCTAAGACAAGGTCAGGACAGTTTGCATTTGTTAACTGGGATGATTCAGTTTGGCTTTTTACTTAACTTTTAGTGTTTGCCTCTGAAGAGATGAAGGTTAGGTACGATATCAACTAAAAAAAAAGTCAGGTCTATACTTTCTAATGTTGCTAGAGAGCTTAGCATGCTTTCCTTTAAAAACAGAGAAGGCTCTCAGAAGCAGACAAATATCCAGCTCCATCAGCAGCCAGTTTGTCTAAAGGAGGAACCTGAATGGCATTTGAAACCCAGCAGGCTGCTGCTCCGAGTGCCACGGTCCCACTTGCTCCTTTTCCGCTGAGCAAGTAAATGCCAGAAATGACAGTGGAAAGTCTTCACAACCAGCTCTTGAACTGGCAAGTCAGGATGGAAGCAAGTCAGGAAGAGCAAGTAGAAACAGAATCATTCATGTTCAAAAGGTCTTCTGAAGATCACCTTGCCCAACTTGCTCTTCAAAGCAGGGTTAGCTTGTCCAGCTGAGTTTGGAGCATCTCTAAGGACAGAGGTATCAACCTCTCTGGGCAACCTGGCCACTGTTCAACTATTCTCATAGGGATTTTTTCCTCCATTATGTAAAACTGGAATTTCCCATTGTGATGTTCATCTTACCTCTTTCTCCTGCAGCTTCAGCAAGAGCCAGTCCCATCTTTAGAACCACTCCTTAGGTAATCGAAGACAACAGTATCATTTCTCCTTATCCTCTTTCCCAGGCTTAGCAAAGTCAGTTCTCTCAGCCTCACCTTATGTGCCTCATGCACCAGTCACTCAAGAATCTTCCTGGTCTTTTTCTGGACTCTACCATTTGTCAATGTCTCTCTTGTACCAAGGGACCCCAAATTGGACACATCAAGATGTCATGAGCGTCAACAGAAGAATAGTCACTTCCTTTGACATATTGACTTTACTCTTCCTTATACAGGTAAGCACGCTGGTGGACCTTTGATGCCACAGAGCACTCTACTGAAAACATGTTATTCAGCAGTACTGACCCCTCCTTTCCTGACAAGCCACCACCAAGCCAGATCAATGCAGTCTGTTCTGCTACATGGATTGAATTCAGCCCAGGTGCAGGACTTGTGTTTCCCTTTGTTAAACTTCAAGAGTTTCCTCATGACCTGTTTCTCCAGCTTGTCAAAGTCCTCCTGAATGGCAGCTCTGCCTTCCAGCGTTTTGACCACTCTCTTCAAGGTGAATGCCATCCACTGTGCTCCCCTCAGATACAGACCCAGTAATCTCATCACTAGACAATAAGACTGGCTCAATACAATTTACCCTTAAACAATAGAATTCATTTTTCATTCTGAATTTCTTATTTAAGTTCTGAGATTATCACCTTTTCCAGCACTACTTTGCTATGTATTGCTTCCAGTATATCACTAGCACGATCAGTTTTCATTCTTGAGGCAGGATCAGCTACCCAAGACTTTCAGATCTCTTTCACCAAGGCTGAGAAGCTGTTCTGACAATCATCCTGATTTTACTTCACTCATAAATCTGGGAAACACCTTTAAAAGAAGTCTAAGCAGAGGCCCTGGTCTTTCCTGTATTAATTCATTTTAGACAAGCCAGACTTAAAAGATACAAGCAGGAAAGCGAACTTCACTTTTCACTTTCCATCTTGGCCTTTTTCTCTTGTGTGTACTTACAGTTGTTTCACTAGAATCTGTAAAGTCTATTTTCCTCTTCTTGTGTTGTACTAGGAAGGATATAAATGGACTCACACCCATTTTTAAGCTTACACACATTCTTATTTTCTTTTCAGGATTTTTTAATGGATATTCACGTGGTTTTAACCAGACTGAAGTCTTGCAAGCAACTGTAAGGCTGAACTACCTGCAAGTAATTTTTAGTACCCTCAGAGGAACATAGTTAAATTCAACTCATCTCCAGTCTGAGCTGGTCCTTTTTGAAGTAGGTCTTCATGGGGTGAACAGGAAGACTATGAGGGTTTTATTATAGTTGGCTTCCTTTACTGCATTAGCGTTTATATTTTCCCAGTAGAAATCCCCAAATTGAAAATATAGAGGTGTCAGCTAGCACCACTTTAGTTAAGGTTGTGTCAACATTTCCTATAAACGTTGTTTTTCTAGGGTTTATAACTAGACCGTAAAAATGTGCTCAGCACAGAAACTTGGCATGGAAGAGTCCAGCCTGGGAGAGAACTTTCACAATTAAGAAAGAAAAAAAGCCCGTTCAGCTGCTTCTCATGCAATAGCCATGAAATTAAATGGAAATTAGTTGATTTAAACCTTCATTTGTCTTCAGCATAATTCAAAGCAAGCTTTTATTTAAAAGAACACATTCATCAAGGGATTATTCCATTAATGTTGCTTTGTTGCACTTGGTAATTTTGAAAGAGTCAAAACTACTGAGTTATTGCACACTAGGAAATAGTGACTACATCTACGTCTGCAAATGCTGGTTTGTGTAAAGCTCTTTGCTACACATAAGGAAATATTTCTAATAAGCAGCGCTAATAATGTCGAAGATGAAGTTTGCCCAATATTTCCTATTATAAAACCACATTTTGAGGCTTTGTCAGACTTTAACCTTTTGGGCTGATGTTCCAGGTGTGTGTCTAAGGCTGAGGTTTTGGAAAAGTTTTCATTAGAACAGTTAAGCAGATTCTAGGGATAGGAAATGAGAAAACATTTTGTTTTGTTTATATTACAAAAAAAAAAAAAAAAAAAAAAAAGCTAAGAAACTACATTTCAAAAAACTCTGATTTCACAGGGGTTTGTAGCAGTGATTCCAAATGCTGGAGTGGAGGAAAAGTGGTCTTCTCAGTTGTGAAATGCTTGATGCTATTTTTATAGAAGTCTCTCATTTAGGTGCAGTTTTAAGCTTTTGAAATAATACCTACTTTGCCCCTGCTACGTAGAGACACTTTTATTTGAGGAACTAATATCTCCATCTTTAAGGTGCATGTGCAGGCTTCTCAAGGCTGCTGGAGTGGAGCAGAGAAGATGCTGTTTCCCCACACAGAGTAACTGCAAAAGTTCTATCTTTACCTGGAGCTGAATGTCCTCCACACAAAGTCAAAGTTAATTTCTGCAGTAACAGTTACTCTAGGTGAAAATCAGGCATGGGAGATCTCAGAAACAGCCTTGTCAACATTGAGGAAGGGTAAAGAAGAAATTCTTCAGACCCACTGGAAAGGAGCAAAAACTTGACTAGAAGAAAAACACAAATAGATGACAGGACCAAGAAGTAGAAACTGATTAGGAATGAGAATTTCCTGTCCGAAGAAGGAGGGAGCTGACAGTGTTGGGGTCTGCATTGCTCGTTAAAGAAGATTGAGGCCAATAGCCAGGGCTGTGGTGAATGTTGTGAGAGAACTGAGCAAGAAACAAACATTCTTTCTTGCTAAGTCCTTTGTTCTCTCAGACATTTCCCTCATACAACATCACTGTCATCTTTGTCAAGACTGCTTTCAGATATCGAAGCTTGTCTCCTGCCCCGTCTCAGTGGTGAAAGAGTGTGGAGAGAACCATGCTGATTCACAGTCCTGCATTTAGTGTGAGTCCTACCCATTCCATGAACTCTGCTCCATCTGCAGCACCCAGAGCCATGATGTTAGGAGTGGAGACAACCACACTGCAAATGACTTGGCTTCATCCCAAACCTGAATGCACCCTATTTAGCATGTAGCACTTAGTAGGCAAGGCTTCCTTGCTTTCTCTGAGACTGGAGCAGATTCTTCTGCCTGAAAGACTTCCCTTGCACTCTCCCTATCTGCTGCAGAGATCTCTTGAAATAAGTGTTCAGAAAGAAAACTCTCAGCTCCAATCCCAGGTTGAGGGTTAGAGCAGTTCGGATCCAGCTAGGATCCTTGAGACGTAACTTATATCTCCACTGGCCAGGCAAGGCCACACATCTAAACTTCAGAAAATGAGCTGTCGACTTTGAGTATGGAGCCAAACACTGCTCCAAAGCTCTAGCAAGTCCCAAATGGTGACTGGTAGAGCCTGTGTCGGTAATTCTAAGAAATCATTGTTAGGATGATTTCTCCTTTTCTGTTGCAATACTTTAAAGACACTAAAGCTACATTATAGTGTACTGTTAGTGTCACCTTTTTATGTACACAGTTAATGTGACTGAAGTAAAGAGGTTCAGCCACCACTGAGGAAGAGCTACTGCATACAGCTATGAAGAGGAGAGTATGGTCTTCTCAGTGGGAACAGCAGATGACTGCTCACAGGGCAGCCTCCTTCAAGGTGATGTTATGGATAGTCCTACAGTCCTTGTTCCAAATGAAACTCCAGAACTCAATATCTTAAGTGTCTTTCTTCTGGGCAAATAGCAGAACAATGCCAGAGTGAGAGATCTAAGAGAAACCCTCTGGTGTTGAGGTCTCTGAGTTGGAAATATTGTATATCCCAATTAAATACAGCCAGACTGTTTGAACTGCTGTGTTTTAGTAAGCAAGCAGTATATCACAGCAACACCTGAGGGTGCTGCTTTGATCACAGCCTGTCAGCATTTCTGCTGTGAACTTTGTTTATTAGAGATTGGCTGCAAAAGATTTCTCTGTGCTGAAATTTCAGTGCAAAGCCTTTGCCAACCACCAGTTAAGAGAATTGGGAGGAAAGAAACTCACGTAACAGTGTCATGTTTCTATGTGGGATTTTCTTTTAAATCTGAAGCTTTTCTTCTTTTTTGAGAACTAAAGTTCCTATATCATCTGCAAAGTGCATTAATCCTTACTGCATACTGAAGAAGAAAATCAAACACCTGAATTATTAAGAGAGGTGCTTGAATGGCTGAAAAACTTCTCATCAAATTTTCATCCATTCATTTTGTACAGTTTTCAGGACACAAACGAAGCATTCCTCATCCTGTCTTCCTGCTGGACTCGAAGGTGGTTAAACCGCATCTAACTGGCATAGAAGACAGGGTGGGGGAGAGAAAAGAAAGGAAATGTCATATCCTCCGTTGTGAATAGCTAACACAGTCGCAGCTACATTGACACAGATGCTTAGAGTCTTCCCCTGCCTGCTTTGGAGCAGGGGACTGGGATTGGGTGCCTCTGTGACCAGTGGATCTCACTGCCCAGGCTCCCCTGCTGCAGCTGCTCTGCTTTGTATGAGCTGATTAAATATTCAGAGGGTAGGAGTGAAAAAGGCTCTGCGGCTTCGGGTGGGGGTTCTCATCCAGGAGGCCGGCTCCTAGTCCCCACGCCCATGAATATTTAATCCTTTATACAAAGTGGAAGAGTTTCAAAAGGAATCCCTGAAATCTGCAGCTTGGCAACTCGGGTATTTAACCGAGGAGAGTCTTGGGTTGGGGCTCCTTTTCAGTATTATGCACAAGAAAGGATTTAGAAGCAAAAGTCTGAGAAGTGTTTTGGCATTTCTGCGGACTTCACAGTTTCAGTGTGGATGTGTGAGAGCTGGCTTAGGTACTCAGCTCAGTGGAAAGAGAGATCTTTCCCACTCTTAATTAGCCATGCAGGTAGTGCCGTGCGTGCTCTGCTGCCCTCTGAGAGCTGCAATCCCTCCAGGCAACGGGCAAGAATATCGTTGCACAGGCTGTGGCAGGGATTTGAAACTTCACCATTGCAACTCTGCTGCTGCTAAGTCTTTCTGTGACTTCTGCACAGAGGCTGTCCCTTAGCAGTGTTGTTTTTCACCTGTTTAATGAGCATTTAGCAATTTCCTTCGACACCAGTGAGGTTTTGTGCTTGCTGTAGGTGAGGTACTGCTTACTGAGAAGACAGAGCCTGAGCTGGTCCTCTCAGATCAGGATGGAAACAAAGTGTTGGTCAGCCTGTACTGCCATATTCTTAGTCTGGGTTTGTCATTATGAATAAAAGCAGACTTTAGAGAGCCCGGTATCTTTCATTGCTACAATATTCATGGAAAAACGAAGTCTAATTGTAGCTGTTTGGCCTCCTGTTTTGTGATCATGACAACTTTCCCTGTATATTTTTTAAAACTGTATAGGGAAAGGGTAACTGTGTTATTACAGATCAGGTCTCTCTGTATGTACAAATGTATATTTATAACCTATAGGTACACATGTATCTATAAACTACACAAACAAAATGTGTAGAAGCATATACATACATCTGCATCAATAAAACTCTAGTGTTGGTACAGTCTGGAAGTGATCATACTTGGATCTTAACAAAGCTGTTCTCCTCAGTTTCCTGCCAAACCTTGTCTTAGCTTGTTTTATCTCCTCAGCAATCAAACAAGAACGTTGTGGATGAAACCCCAGCCTGGATTCAGAGAAATACTTACAGATGTGCTTTACTTCCATGAGTGAAATTCCATCTCTATTTAGTAACATGCTTGATTTTGGCTAGACCCAGCCACTGACCCAGGACTCCCATTCCTAGATGTGCTGGTGCTTCTCTGGAGCAGCTCGGGCACACGAGCATTGCTTGCAGGTTAGTGGTTTTTTTATGGGAGCTTGATGAAAAGTGGACTAGTTTTTCTGTGTCAGATTTTGTACTGTGGGAGATAGAAGTAGGAAGGACTGAATAAGGGACCCTGAAGGGTCTTCACCACCAAAAACATGATACTTCTGGGGGGTCCTCATCTGCTTTCAGCCCAGCTGGCTCTGCCACCATCTCAGTGTGAGAAGTCACTTTGGCTTTCGAGCGAAATGGGACCCTGCATTCCAAGTGAAGGTGACTAGATGTCACAGTTTCACCCTCAGCACTAGCCCTGGGAGGTGAATTATCAGGCCACCACAACACCCTGTTCTGCCAGCACCCCTGTGCAGATGGCCAACGCAGAAATCCTGACCCAATGCCATTGCGTGGGAGATGCCAATCAGCCAAACCTGCTGCCATCAGTGAAAGATAAAACCTCTTGCAAGCCTTCCAGCCGGTGATAAAAGGGAACGGGCACAGGAGCAGCCCATCGGAGGCCCCTGCGGAACAATGGCATGGGAGACCAGACAAAGGCACATACTGCCTCCAAACTCCACCTGCTGCATCAGCATAAAACAGGGGAGTGCAAGGTTGATTTCTTTCATCTCCATCTTCTGGGGCATGTGACCACGGAGGGCGGGAGGGCAGCCCCTGCACATGGCACGTGCCTGCCCACCCGCATGCTGCCATCAGCGCCTTGAGGACCAGGCTGCAACTTGCTGCACATGTATTTGGCTTTGTAGGAAAGAGGTGCTTTTGTGGTGGGAGGAGAGCAGGAAAACAGGCAGCAGAGCTGCATGGAGAGTATCGACCTGAGAAGCTGTGCCTGCCCTACACTGTTTTGCCTGGAAGAGGCTGAACTTTTCATGTTCTGAAAAGCCAGATGAACAGCACAAGTCATTAGTCACCCAGGTATTTACAGTGTTTTTCCTATTTCCTTTCTCCCATGGCCTCTGTGGTCAGCAGTATAAAATTCCTAGGCACTCCCACCTAAACACAAGTTTCCTGTTTATGCTCTCAGTGGCTTTTATGTTTAGCTGTTAAAACCCGTTGTCCAAAGTAGTATAAAACAATACGAACGGAGACTGTAGGTGAGCAAGGGGAGATGAAAAAAAAAGAGCAAAGCCATGACCAGGCTGCAGAGAGGTTGGTCCGGACAGGGAAGCAGGGCTGGGAGGAACAAAGGCAGAAAGATCTCCAGCAGGCAGCCAGTGCCACAGCCTTGGCTGAGAAGCTACCATGCCTAGGCTGCTTCTTAGCAAATCATCTGAAAGCACCTGATACTGAAAATTAAATGTATCAAGGGGTACTATGTTACTCAAGGTTTGTGTTATTAAACAACATAGAGTTATGACACTTGTTTTAAGGATTTTCATTACAGTGACCGCTCACACTGCTCCTGTTGGGTGTCTGTTAGCATTTACACAATGCAAGTTCTTCTTTCAATGTCTGTAACATCTGCTTCACCCTGAAACCCCAGATGAAAGTTGTCGGCCAGAGCCACGCTGAGATTTGTTGAAGTTGCAGGAAGGGAGAAGCTCCAGCTGATCATCAAACTTACCCCTGGAGCCACTTCAAATTCCTGCTCTGCCATAGACTTCCATATGCCTTGATCAGACTGTGTGGACATTTTCCAGTCATGCTGACATCAAGAGTATCCAATTTAAGATATTTGGTTGTGATCACATGAAGTAAAAATTGCTAAAGATGCAAAACTTGGTAGCAGTCACAGCATAGCTTTAGATAGCACTTCTCAGAGCTTTTAGGTAGCTTTATGTCTATGTCTATATCTGTATCTGTATCTATATAGAAAGGTACATACATACATTGATCAACTCATTTTTAACCCCCTGCTCAAATATATGAACTGTTCAGTGTAACATTCTTGTTGGCTTTTATTACCATGGAAATACTTACGAATAATCATAAAAATACAAAATAAACCTTAATCTACCAGAAAATTCGTAATTAAAATTAACATGGTTTCTGTGACAAACTTTTATTCACAACAGTGTGGTGTGAGGGCCTTTGTCAATATTGCCTTTGAATTTTTTGGTTGATTTGGTTTAGCCAGACACTTACACCTATTTAAACATAGTTTTGTGTATTTAATTATATCATACATTATGTCATTTTTTACAACAGACACCCTTGACATTTAAGTTATTTCAGACAGTAATTAGCAAAGAAAAATTAAGCTTTCACTACTGTAGCTGCTTTTCAAGATCTTTATATCTTGTAGAGCAAGATGCAGTGGCAGCAGCAGCAAAGTTTATGTTTCACGTATTGAGATTTATTTGTTTTCATGTTATACATCAGTAGTTTTACAGAGTATCTGTATACAAGGAAGGACTGAGACAAAGCCACATGTTAAAGAACCTGTGTATTCCCTTACAAAGGCTAGCACAAGTGAAGAATAAATCCATTCTGCAGAAAATCACAACATACACAGGGAGACTAATGCGTATATGCAGTATATATATATATATATAAATGCTTATTATCTATATATTAAACAGATATTAATATATTTCTCAGGGGGATTAAAAGAGTTCTAAAAATGTGTGAAAGGGCTTCATATGCAATATACATATCATCGTTTACACAGTTCTGTTTGTACCGATAACTGTCTCATGAGTGATATGTCACTTCAGAAACATTTTAAGCAGTTATTGAACAGAGATGGTCTTATTCCCATAGATAATTAGATTTGCTCTGTCTGATGCACAATGGAGAATTGTCCACTGTTTCTTTATTCTTGGTGAAGGTTTGATGTTTTTTTTAATCATTCTAAGTCTAAAATTTAAGTCCCTCAGCAGCTGTCCCATGGGAATGATGTGGTACCCAGAGCATGGCGTGGACTGAACATGCATTTGTACATGGAGTACACCAGGTGGGCTCCTGGAGCATGATTCCAAGCGTGTGTTACATCTGAAAGCCATTGACCTTGCATATTCCAGATCAGCTCCACAAGACAAAAGGAAGCCCAGGAAGTGGGGTCAGCTGAGAGACTGGCTTTGGGAGTTGACTCCTGGTCCAAACTAAAATGCTGACGTACATGGCACTATTGTTCGAGTTTGGACCTTATGGTTCCTTTGGATCATCCATTTGAGTGCACAGGCTTCACAACAGCATGTTTCCAGATCTCATCTTTTGGTAACCTTTTCATAGCACTGAGTAAATGAGCTCCTTCCCTGTTTTCCCTGCAGCAGTTCATGTACACTCCTCCTGGTCCCCAGCTGACATCACTCCCTCCCACTGAAGAAAGGAGAAAAAAATGAAAGCACCTCTTTTTGACCTGGCTGTTAATGGGAAATGAACATAGTTTGTAGGATGAACTAGTTTGTAGATATGATGAAGCATTAAATAAGAAATAGACTGGGAGGGGGGGAAGGTAATGAAAATCTTTGGTAAAGTCAACAAAAGGAAATACTTTAATGTAGTCTTGATTCAGCAAATCACTTTGACTTCATGCTCAGCATCAGAGAAGCCATCAGCACCTGGACTCTATGTAGGCAGAAGGTAGACAGGGAAATGACTCACTGATGCAGGAATAAAGTGAGGAAGACACTGATCATTGGCTGCAAGAACCTTTGAAAAGAGAATGTCTCAGATCACAGAAGTTTGCAAACCTTCACGCTTGTTGGAGTGTGCACATCTGACCAGCTGCACAATTCTGAGAGCAGATAAGAAAGTATGAAGGGAAAAAAAAAAACACTTTAAGAAAAGCAATCTGAAATCTATATTTAATTCTACAAGCAATGAAACTATTGCCTGTGCTGAGGCAAAAGCAGATCTGATGAATCTTTGCCATGCTGCTAGTTCTCACATGAAAGCAGACAGGAGTTTCCAGTAGAGTGCATTTGTTTCGAATTACAGAGTTGCTACACAGTCAGTGAGGACCCTTCTTGTGGCTTCTCTTCCACCATTACCAGTGAGAGCATATAAGTATTTCTTTCTCAGTCTCTTAAAAAGTATGTCCTTCCTTTTCTCCTGTCACAGATGTTCTAGTGCCAATAAAAACACAAACCAGGCATAACAAATTTGTTGTTTCTTTGTCAAGTCACTCAACAGCTGCATTCCTGAAAGCCAGAGGGCTCTTGGTGACCCCAGGGAAGCTGGGTGGTGTCCAGGCTGGAAGCACAGAGAGGTGGGCTTGGAGCAGAAAAGAAAAGATTGCATGGGCTCTCTTCTGAAGTGCTTGCTCAAGTGGCAATGATGGAGACCTTTTGCCCTGTGCTGCTGCTGGCCTTGGTGGCTCTTGCAGATAGGGATGTGTCTGACAAGCTGTGGCTCCAGAGCAGAACTCTTTCAGGTGACTTGTGGCTACCTCAGCAGTGTCTCACCTAGATGGGAGTGACCCTGTGGCCATGCTCCCACTTGTGCCACCTGCATTTCTGGGAACATCCCCTACAAGTCACTGCGCTGCTCTGTGCCTCAGGCAGGGTAGAGGGAGAGCAGCATCTTCTCTCTGGCTGCTACTCCCTGTTTGGCTAGAGGTCACTCCAGGTGACAGTTGTGTGTAGGTAGCCAGGAAGCAAGTGAGGGGCAACTCTTAAGAAGCAGCCCAGCTCCCACTGCAGTCGAGACAGCCCTTCCACCCATGGAAGGGAAGCTATTTCTCCCATGCCTAGGCATCTTTATAAAGACAGCATTTATCTGCTTCCTCCCCATGCTGCTCTATAACCTTCGCCAACTCAACACGTTTCCTCTCTCTTCTCTTGCTCATCATAGAGTTGCTCCTCATGGCACCACAGTTGGAAATTCAACTTTGGAATACCAAAACAGTGGAATACCAACAGTGGTCTGGACACAAATCTGATCTTCCCTAGAGACGCTTGGTCTGGGCCCATTTTTAACTGCAAAAAAAAGCAAAAATGACTAAATATGTGTTCCTTACATCATGTAGACATACTATTCTTGTCGTTTTGAACTTCACATTTCTCTTATTAAAAAGGAAAACAGAATTTCCACTGTTTGCTGTGATTATGGCTATTATTTTTACATTTTGACTCAACCAATATCCTGGGTGGTCCGGCTCATAGACGAAGCTTGACTTGTTGTACCCCTGAGATACAGATGGGTGGATCTTCTGTAACGGGACATGAAGCCAGGTGGACACAGATATGGTTCTCATGCCAAATTTGACTCAACTTTGCAGAGTTACAAGCCTTCCAGCAGACACAGACCAACTTCTGCTTCCAGGTGGGAGTCAGACAAAACTCTGGCTTTGTCTGTTTTTCTGAAAATCCCAAAAAAGCATAGCTCAATGGTTTGAGAGAAGTTTGGCTCCATACTTTAGAATTTAACAACAAACAAATCCATGCAAATCAAAACTGCACAAAATAGCTTGAAGAACCCCTGAAGCTAGGACTGCTGATACTAATTTACTGTTCCAGATTGCTTCCCCAGTGTAAGCACACAATGATTTCTGCCACCCGGCTCCCAGGAAGTCAATAGGAGTTTTGTAACACATTCCATTGCTACAGTTACTTTCCATTATCCATGAGTAGCTTCTCCCTTAGCAGATAAAGCTGCATCCTGGGCCTGAGGCAGTGAAGCCGGGTGTGTGCAGCCCAGCTCAGTTCTGCTCAGCTCAACTCAGCTCAGTTCAGCTCAGCTCTGCCAAGACAGGGCTCCCAGCCCCACACACCTCTGGATGACCATAGAGCAGACACTGGAGCTGGATAAACTTCCAGACGGAATGGGGAAGGGGAGGTGAAAGGAAGCAGTAACAGGGCTGGTAGCGAATAGCTACAAGCCTTGAAAAACCAGTAGATGTTTATGTTGAGAATTCACTCTTCACTCAGACCACTACTAGAAGACGACTTAGGTGCAAATTCTCCCTGGTGCTGTTGAGCCCCAGGGAGCAGGAGTGGTACCACAGAGCTCATAGTTCCCCATGGGCAGCAGCCAGCCCTATCCTGCCTGGGACAGGACAGCGCCCGCTCCCATGCTCAGAGGTAGACACTGCAGTACTGCTCTGCACACTGCTGGGTGCTAGCAGGCACAGCTACCCTTCCATGCTGCCAACACAGTTGCGTACTGCCTCAGAAAACTCTCTCTAAAAGCTATCAGCCCACTGTCAGGCAGTTTTCAAATGAGTCAGACACCTGAAATTGCCTGGGCCAGGGCACCTCTTGTGCTGTATTTCACTGAGCATTGACAAGCTCTGAATTGCTCCCCACTGAATTCAGAATTGAAATGCCAGCTCTGCAGAAAGGTCCATTTTAGGCCCTGATCTGACACTTTCTGTCTCTGACAGGTCCTGACACTGGCTCCTTCTCAAACCAAAATATGTAATGAAAAAGAGAGCCTGCTCCAGTTCATTCAAAATAGGAAAAACTCAGTGCTCTTAGCAGTGGTCTGCAAATATCTTTGGCTCCTCCAGGTGCCATGGAAAGCAACTCTCTCCTTGCAGCACTGTGAAGTTTTGCACCCTCAAAGCTGTCATTCTCAAGCTGGGGAGGAGGGCGTGGGTGCTGAGGAAGGACTGGGACATGTCCTACAGTCAGACACTCATTGGTAGGGGTGAGCATCATGAGGGCTGTGTCTGGTCAACGTTCAAGACTTCACAAAGTTGCAATAAACTTCAGTGGAAGTTTTGGAAATACCTGTGAGGAGCACTTTCATGATCAAAAATACTCGACAGAGAAGGTGGCTTGGGGCTCTGTGGCAATTTCACCAGCAGATTCTGGTAGCATTTTCTGCAAAGTGCTATTGTGCTACAGTGCTCTTCTGCTTTCTGTGCAGGGACATGGGGACACCATGTCTTAAGAACAGAGGTGAGCCAAAAGCATCCCCAGATCACAGCAGTAAATATCATCACAATAAGTCTACTCCAAACTGAACGATCACATAACAGAAAGCTGTAAATCATGAGTTACTTCACATGTCTGAGAGTCCATGACACAATGTCAGATTTTTTTTAATAGAAAGGCTTAAATCACCTCAAGCTGAAAAATACATTAAGGATCAGAGCACAGACAGAATTCTTGTTCTCCCAAACCTGTCTCTCCTTGATATACGGTTCTCCAAGTATCAAGACCAAGAGGCTGCACAAGTAACAATCAGCTCAAGGTGTGTGGGATGAGAGAAAAAAGAGCCTCAGACACAGATACTGCTGGAAGTATCTCATCAAACTGATTGAAAATTCCAGACGTCAGCAGTTTGATCTAAACCTACTGTTTTGCATGTGGGTTTTACAAACCCAAGCTTGTATAACAGATGTCACAAAATGTCCCCAGAAATGTCTATGAGACAATTCACAGGACTAGCCTGCCTTCCTACACAGTCTATGGATTTAATCCACAATCCAAGAGTCTGATCTCAGGTATGTAAATGTTTGAACTAAATGCTTGATTTGGACCAGGCTCCCCATCCTGTCTTACTTTTGCTTGGGTTTGTTGGGATTACAAACCTTCCGAACGTGGATGTGTCATCTATTTTGTTTCTGCCGTCTTTGGCATGTAAACATAGCGTTGCTTGTGAAAATGACATAATGACAAGGCTGGCCCCTGCTGTGGCCAGCTGGATGCACCTTGTGAAGGACTATCTCCTGTTGCAGCAAATCACTTTTTTTCTCAAACAGAAGCCAGGAGACTTCTACAATAAATAGCCCAAAATATTGGGATGCCTGACATGTTAAAGGAAACAGGTTGTCAGAGCACAGACAGAGTAGCATGTTGTGTCTGGGCAGTGGTTCTCTACTGAATTATTCCTCCCTAATTACGGTGGACCCAGAACTTTGTACTGCAGCTTCATACTAATTGTAAGGGATAAATTTGGCAAAATCCAAAAAATATAAATAAAACCCATCTGGATCTGCACAAATGCCTTGCAGGGTAAAAAGCATGCTGGGAACCAGGTATGGTAAACCATACCTACATCTGAGCAGTCCTGCATAAACCCTCTGTCCCCAGAAATAACAATGGTCATAATGAATACATTTCTTATTCTTAGTTCTTAATGAACAGTTAAAGTTTCATCTTAAGAAACCTCACTACTGTGCATTGCACACTTGGGTGTTTGGTACCTCTGCCCATAAGGACTGTCTTGCAACATTTCAGGGCAACCAGCCCTGCTCTGAATGAGGTTTGAGGGAGGAAACAGGGTAGTCATTTTGGATAATAAGGGGGATGGGATGCTTCCAATGAGGATGTGAGTAGGAGTAGGAAAAGGCTAAAGCTCTGTCACAGTTAGTTACTGCTGGTTTTCAAGGGACTCACAGAGTGAACAAGCATTATTATCTCAGAAGGATGCCCGTATGCTGTCACCCAGGTGGTATTGCCCAAAATCCCACAGAGGCATGTGAGGCATGAGCAGCTACCCAGCTGTGCATTCCTGACCATGTTACAGCTCTAGTCTAGCCTTGCACATGTGAGTTTATGGGACACTGAAAGAGGAGAGAGCTGTTCTGCCTTAGTGTGACTTCCAGGAGCCTAGAAGGGGAGCCAGTGTAGCTACTGTGGCATAGATCTACACCATAGCTCACAGTGTCTTAACCTCCCCTAGCCAAAAGCTGCACAGCCACCCATCAAATCAACAAAGCTATCAATATTTTCACATTTCTCCTCTTTCATTTCTTTTCATGCTAGGTTCAAAATGTACTTGCCCCCCAGGAATAATGGCCTGGAGAAGAAGCAGATGATTAAGCTCATGTTCATGACATCTTCATCATCGCTCTGTTGTGTGGTGGGATCATTACCAGTTAGAGGAGCTCAAGGAAGATCTGAGAGTACAAAAGATCCAGATGAAATTCTACTTACCACATACTTGAATAATTATTTCTGCAGTGACATGATTCACTTTTCATTCTTTGTAAATTCCTCCATGATGTACTCTTAGGAGTTCACTATCTGTTCCAAAAGCTCTTGTATCCTCTTCTTAATGAGTATCAGATGCATCCTTGTAATTTTGACCAGCTCATTCAAGTTTGGGCTGCTGCAACTCAACTCTCAGAAATATGTTCTACATTTGTTTGGAGAGAAAATTACACCGGAATGAGAAACACAAAAAGAATGGGAACTGATGGTCCAGTGCTGTGTTTGGAATAAGATGCTACGCAACGTAAAAGCAGACAAACAGAACCTTAAATGGTTTTGTTTGATATGAAGGAAGAAGGTACCTGTTGGAGTTGCATGTTCTTGTGTGTGCCCACACACTGATTTAGTCCTACCACTTTCTAACCTGCTGGATCCTACTTCATCTTTGTCTTCTTGTTTCCTCTCCTTGGAATGGGGGGAGTCAGTCCTGTGGACTGGGATCCTGGAAACATCTAAAAACAAGCAAGCTTTTCTTGTCTGACATTTTGCCTCTACATCCTCTTTCTACATCGAAGACCTGCTGTGAACATAGACATATGTTTTTAAAGAGATACAGTTTTGTCTTGCTGATCACAATGTAATTAGAAAGCTATTTGGCAGATACAGGAACTTCTGTACTGATTTGGCACTATCCCATTCAGCTACTGGCAGCGTTGATTTTCCTCCTCGTTGGCGATTCTCCTAGATGTCTTACAGCTTCTGGAAACATCAGTCATGCCTGTTCAGGGAATAAGCCTGGCAGGATGCTGACACCTTGTGCAGTACTTCCAGCAGCAATGCGGCTGTGTGGTGTTGGTTCGTTATCAGACCCCATCGTTTCATCTTCTGATGGGGTTATGGCATTACAGGGACAGGTGCATGGTTGGCATTAGGAAAGACAGCATGACATTTCCCATTGACTCAGCTTCAATTACAGGGTTTTATCTGAGTTATGCTTTAAAATGGGGTCCCATGTCAATTTCTCATTAGCTTTTTGATGTAAGACTTAAAGGAGAAAGCAAGCGTTTCCCCCTTACACTTTACTTGCTTTAATAGGAAGGTATACATCCAGCTCCTGAGTTGTTATCTTTCAGATTTCAAGAGTCTCCTTGTTGATGATCCATGGGGACATGGGTTCCTCTAACATTCTGTCTCCAGCATTCTCCTGCCACTTACACCAATAATGAAAAAACATATTGCTGATTCTTGTGTGGCAATTCTGGAAGAAAATAGCTCAGAGACTTTATACAAGAGTGTTCTTTATTCAGATAACTTGGCCAATGGCTACTTTTTTGCCACTATTTGGATACTTTAGTCGACCCACTGAATCAGAAACTCAATACCCTCCAAATGAACACACACATTCAAAACATGAAATAATCCAGCATGCTGAAGCCTTCATCTGTTTGTCTGCAGGACTGAGCCCTCCTTTGAGTGGCAATGGATCTTTCCTCTCAGTAATCCTTTGAAATCTAGCCTCTCTATTTTAGAATAGAGAGATATGGAGATACTTTCTCTTTCTCAGCACTTTCCCCTATTTTCTCAGTCTCTCCTTGGTATGAGTGCTCTTTGTACCTCCTCATCCCTGTTGAAACTTTCCTCCCAACTCCCGTCAGCACCAGGAGTTATTTTGAGTATTGATGACACTGACCACTCAGGACCTATCAAAACCAAACAGATTTCATTGGGTGTTTTTCTTTTTACTTTCTGAGACTTCAGGAGCCAGATTTTTAGGCTTGTTTATACAAGTATGAAAGCAAGCAATTCACTTCTTTTAATGAAAATGTTGGTTTTCACACAGCATTGCCACCACTGAAAGGCCACAACAAACAACACTGGAATGAGCTTCATAACAGGCAAGGAGTGTTGCATAGGAGACTATACTTCTGAGTACCCCCAGAGCTTCAGCTGAGCTCAACCCAACACATCAAGCCAGGCCCACGCTGCCTCCAAGAGAAAGTGTTTTTGCTCTCCTCGTTGGCAATCACTGTAACTAGTTGTCGTGGTTTCTGCCCATCAGGGAACAAAAGACCACGATTTAATCCTGAAGAATTAGACTAAAGGATTGCCAAAGGGCAGGGAGAGCTTAATTGCCGCTTAAGGTGCAGGACAAAACAGACCAGGCTACTCGGCTTGGGGAAGAAAACAGAAANTGTACCACTCTTACACCTCCTGCCTCGCACCTCAAATTCCCGTCCCTAAATAGTGATCGCAGAGGCGCCAGATTGGCCCAGCCAGGCCGGGGGGTGGGTCTGAACCCAGGAGTCGGGGGAGAGTCTAAAAAACTTTTACCGGGTCTTCACTGCAACCCGCTCCCCCTGTTACTAAACAAAAGCATCTCCTTGCTAAACCATGACACTAGTGCAGCTGCAAAGTTTATTTGTACAAATGGCTGGTGCTTTTCTAATCCTGAAGAATTCAGTTAAAAACTTTCATCAGCGAATTCTGCAGGTTTTCTCTACCTTACTTATTCAAGGTTCTCTTTATCTCCTTTAAACACGTCTCCTTCTAAACGTGAGCATCGCCTTGTCTTTGTTCTCTGGGACAGATAGAACAAGAGCATCTGACTAGCAAAGATGTCGATCCTCTGTGCTCATGAAAATGTGGGAGGAATTAGGCTCTTCCTGCAGATTTGACTGCATTCTCCAAAACTTAAGCTTTCATTTAAAAAGCTAATGAAGTGTTTAGCCCTTCTGGTTGTAAAGATAACCATGCTTCAGTTTACATTTTGAGGAGGTTATCTTGTTGTGTCAAAGCCAGAGAAACTGCAACTAAACCACAGAGTTATGAGCTTCCTCTATCTTAAAAGGGAGCTAACTGTAAAATGATGTTTCAGGGATGTTGGTGCACCACAGAGCTGGAGATAGAGTAAAACCTTGCAGAAGAGAGTCTGGTACAGCCTGGATGGGGGCTCCCATGCTCTTCTACCATTTTCTGCTGTCTCCACTCCCCATTCCTTATTTCTCATTAGCATTGTTTTTATCTAGTTTCATCCCTCAGCCCTTCCTTGCATGATTTCTTCATGAGTCCTGGCTGTCACTGTTTCATTTTTCCATATGGGTATCCTATCTTAAGTAGGATAGTAATTAGTCAATATGAAAGATAGGCCACGATCCGTTTGGAAAATAACAGAGGGGGAAACTTTGGCAGAAGCAATTGGAAATATCCTGAAAAGGAGCAACATGGCCAGTGCTAGTGAGGGATCTGAGTGCTCAGACACCCCTCCTGGCAACCCAAATCTTTTTAGGGTGCCAAATTTTGGTGTATTGCAAAAGAGACTGGCCCCCTTCTAGATGCAAGTGATCATCTCCATCATCCTCAGCCCATCTACTCACTTGGGAAACATGAATCATTCAGATATTCTTCTCTCAAGCTCACATTTTACATGTGGCATCTAAAGCCACATGCAGTAATGAGGCTGATGAGCCAACCCTCTGTGTGCACATGTGGCTGCACGTGCAGCCACATCTATGCACCAGGTAGATGCATTCCTATTCTCTCCTTAATGTATCTCCCCACTTCAGCATCTTAGGCACATTTTTTTGCTTCTTCTGCTTAGTATCTTTCCTGAACTGTTCACAATAAAGCTTAGTTCTTTTTCCTCAAAGATTACAGTTAATTCAGAAGCCATCAGTGTGTCAGAGTAGTTTAAATTGTTTCTTTCAAATGCATTACCTTTTAGTTCAAGTTCATCTGCCATCACGTTAGGACAACCACTGGTGGTATTAGACTTGTCTGGTGTTTCAAACAATCCTTTGCAGCTTTTCCTTTCTGATGAAGCTTTTGTCAGCAGCACATTTTGACATTTCATTGTTCTTCTAATTCTTAGTGTTATTAGGAAATGCAGCACTTAGCAAATCCACCGAAACTATGATCACAGTCTGAAGACAAATCTCTAAAAATCCTAAGGGATGCGTTCTGTATCTGAAGGCCCATATTTGTCTGTCTCCTATCTGTTGTAAACAGATCTTCATAAGAAATGAAGGAAATCAGTGTAATACGTGTGCAATATAGTCACCTGCACATGGATAGATAAAAAACACTCCTCATAGACATCCTCAGGGCACTTCACTCTTAATGTTTTCCAACCTCAGGCTTCAGACATTTATTCCCACTGCCAGCTTGTCTCTTCAGCGGTTGTTAATCCAGGACAAGATTTTACCTCACCTTCTTGTTACTGGACTTCTTTCACAGTCTCATGGGCAGAATCCTATTGAAAGCTTTTCAGCACTCTAAATAAATTATATCCATCATTCTCCCTTAATGTACTGTTTTTTTAAACTCTCAGAACTCCAATTTAGGAGAAGCACAATTTACTTCTATGTGTGTCATGCCTATATGTGCTTATCAAATTATAACACTTCTTGTGCTTTATTACTCTAATGATTTTCTACGCACTGGAAGTGTTTGATTAAAAAAATTTTCCATAGCTCATCTTTTAAACGTGGGCTCCATATTGAGCACTTTCTATTCCTGCCTCAGCTTCTGCTCTGTATGAGGGAAAAGTCTCTAAGCTTTTTAATTACAAACTACTTTCAGGTATTACAGTAACCTGGTCAGCTCTTGGGATTGACTGCAGAGGAGAAAGCAACATGGCTTGAAACAAGAGCTTTCAACATTTATTTTTTTAAAAGATCAGTTACAGATAACTATCTTGCTACCAATGTCCTCCACAGTTTTAACAAATCCTGTTATAATAATTCACTGGGTGTTACGCACAAGCTGCTGTGGCACAGTCATTTTAGTGAATGGCTCTATTCGGAATATTATTGCAAAGTGAGGAAAACAAAAGCTCTGTGGGAACTTCGACTCTACCATCTAGACTACTGTACTTAGCTATGAGACTATTATTAACCCAGTTACAGAAACAGTTACTTGAATAATGAATGAGCTATTACTGCATGCTGTAGGCTGCGAGGTCTAAAAAGAAAAGCTGAAAGTGTTCACTCAGAGCAGTAGAGGAAAAAATAAGGAAAAAGGAAGTCTGGCATTTTCTTTTGTCAAATATTTAACTTGTCTTTTAGCTTAGTTTCAGAAAAGTATTGAATAACATCTGAAGATATTGATCTTCTTCCCAAAGACATCAGTCTGTGTAAGAAACTGTACCTTTGAGAATACAAATTAGCTCTCAGACACAAAAGTCCTATTTTTTTCCTTCCTTGCAGAAATGGGCCCTTTTCCCTCTCCCTCGCTTTTATCCCACACAACACAAAGTGATTTCTTAGCAAACCTCCAGGAGTGCCACAGTGGGGCAGTGCCAAGGCAGCTGCTGGGCAGTTCAGCCCCACACCTGGGGTGTGAGTTCCCACTGTCTAGAAGGATGCTCCACAGCACTGCAGTGCTCCAGTCAGCTCTGGACAGAGGAAATGGTACAGAGATCCCAGAGTTATCCTGACTGTGAGCCTCAGGTGCTCCCTTCAGGCTATGTCCAGTCTCTTCTGGTTGCCCTTTACTTGGAGTGATCCCCCTGACCATCCTGGTTCTCTTCCTGGGGCTGCCCAAAGTTTGTCTGTATTACTTAGTTCCATAAACTCCTCCATGTGCAGTTTACAAAAGAGAAGTAACATACTATTATCCATCAGTCTGAAAAGTGAAGGACACTGATGTGTCCTCTCACCAGGAGAGATGTTTGTGTACTTTGTGCAGAGTGAAAGTACTAACCCAGGGAGGTGAGAACCCCCAGCCCCAGCCTTTATCTGTGAGGAGTCACAGGAGAGGAAGATCTGCAGCAACTGTGCTTATAACCTGATCTACAGGATGAATATGAAGAAAGTCTCATACCTTGTTGCTTGTAAACCTTCTCCAGGGCTCCTTTGCTATCAAAACAGTTCTGCTTGGTGCAAAAGTTTTTAAAAACGTGAGGAGGACTCACTAGTCCTCCAGTCAGATACCTTCTTAGGGCTCCTGTCCCACTGACCTGTCAATGCAAGAAGTTGAGAGTTCCCTTGAGTTCTTTATGGCTATCACTTTGGGCATTTCTGCAAGGTCTGGTCCTTTCAGGAGAAAGAATTTAGAGCTGGGTCTCCCATGTCTCAGACAAAGGCCAAGACGAGGCAGAAGGATGAAGTGACACCTCCCCTTCTGGCTCCTTCCTCCCTTCCTTCTCCCTGCTTTCTTGCCAAAAAAAAAAAAAAAAAAAAGGAAGAAATTAAGTGAAACTATGTGAGTGCCTCAAGTTGAACTCACAGTTTCGGGACATTCAAAACCACATTTCTGTGTAAATTCACTCTTCTTACAGAGATTTCACCAGTTTCTCTCTCATTCTAGCCTTTTTTTTCTGACTGGTTATGGTGCATTTAGAGCCCAGAGATGAGTCCGTTGTTAACACTGCTCAGCCTTGGATTGGGGTTAACTTTCCTCCTCCATAGGGCTGGTCATGAACTGTCTTAAGATATTTCAAGGTCCTTGTAATCTCATTTGCACCCTGCCTGCCTTTTACTTTTTGCCATGTTTCCAATCATGTCATTAATGCATATTTTCATTGTCCCTTTTTCTAGAACAGTTTTGATTTAGCCCAATGGTTAATTTTTTTACCCAGATGAAAATTAACCATTTACTCCCATTTTTAGTTTTTTATTACACTGAATTCACATTGATAAAACTGTCAGCTAGGAAGAAATCTTTTCCACATGGTAATAAGAAGCTATTCTGTTCAATTTCCAATGAGATCACTGATTCCCTTGAAGGCAGCCTGTTGCCAGCACTGAAAACACCTTTTCTTTCTTTGTTTTTTTCACAGTTGTTGCGCTTTTTGTTTGGTTGGTTCTTTTGGTTTTTCCTAGGACTGCTTTTGCTGAAAGTACATTAATTCATATTCACTATATCTTTGAGCACGAGGTTGTTATATCTTGTGTATACATGAAAGAGGGATTTCCATTTTCTAAAGGACACCTGGATGGCTCCAACTACCTGTTCAGTCTTTCTGCTTAGCCATCTGGCATAGGAAGCTGCAGGGACACAGCCTTGAACTGTGTGTTCATGCCAAATATGGTGCCTGCTTTTCTCACAGTGGGAATCACTCTGCTATGTCCCAGGGCCAACCTGAGGTTCGTATTTATACTCTCATAGCTCATTCATGTGATGAGACTGACATAAACATTCACCAAACAGAGTGTGTTACAGAGGAACTCTAGATCATACGAAATGTGCCACAGAGAGCAAAGGAACTGCATTGCACACCACTGAGAACACCTCCTTGCTTTGAAACTTCTGGCTATAATACACATTTTGATTGGCTTCTCTTTCCAGCTTGGGTGGGTTTTTTTTTCTCCTGTCTCAAGTCATCTTACCTCCCAGAAAAGAAGCTAGAGTTTGTACAGCGACACAAAAGTTATTTGAAGTAAGACCAGATTCATTTCTATATTGCAGTCATTCCAAGAAACAGCATAGCTGATATTATGCCTGAGGGTAAAATTTATTTGCACTCCTTTAGTATTTTAATGAAAAGTATATTCCATTGAGTATTAACACTAAACAACATTACCTAGAGATATGTTAATAATAGTTTTGTAATGTACTGTAAGATTAAGATTTGACAATTCCCACAGAAGCACAGCATTCTGTGTAAATCCCTCTTAAACCTTGACAACAGTCCTACAGAACAGATTATTTATTTATTTTTAAAATGTCAGCAGGGTATGACCACTGAGATGAAACATCTCATTTTCAAGAACATCTTCAGGGATGATGGCAAATTACAGGCACTCACAGTGATGCACTTGGCATTAAAGAATACAGTCCATGATCAAATATGACAAGTAGAGAACTTGGATTTTTTTATAAACAGAACAATAAATTTGCTTAAAAGGAAGATAAATTGTGATAGAGTGTAATATTCTGTGCTGCAATGTTCTAGTCCAATGGCTCTGAATGACTCGAGAATCTTATTTGGTTTTTATTTCAGAGAATTTAAACTGTTATCTTCACAGCTCTCAGTCTGTATTAGTTATCAAACAGAGCCTGGTATTACACTAGACAAAGAAATAATAACCAAATAAACAATAAAATTGTTTTATGCAACTGGATTTTTTTCACTTCTACCTCCCAGGGAAATTGTCGTGGAATTTCCTGCTGCTCCTTTATATCAGACATTACTCGTGGGGTTTAGGTTTTCTCTGTTATATAAAGTACTTTTAAAAATCATTTTATTATTCATTCTTCCCTGTAATGATTTTTTTTTCACATAAAAACAACAACAACAAAAAAAATCACCAAAACATACCAGGGACACTACATGAAATTCCATTTGCTGCAATAAAACCACGGATGCTTCAGTGAAAAAAACAGAATCTGCTTTCTGTGGGAGGGGCAGTGGTCTGGGAAGTATCCTATCAGTAAATATGCATCCAAAGATCACAGAAGATACAGAAACATTGAAAGGCTGGGTGTAAGATTTTCCTGGTGAAGAATGATGTGCTGTACTTTTTTTTTTATTCCTTTTGGCAGTACTGGCTTTGTAGAAATGTGCATAACACATATTTCCATAACACTATTTCCATAACAATAGATACAAAGAAAGAAGAGCTCAGTGCTGCACAGCACGTAGAGATGCTATCATTTGTTTTAAAGGCTGTAGGGTCAGACCCTCGCCTGTATAGGTTAGCGTGTGGCAGTTCACATCCATTGGGACTTCATCTTGCATGACTTTGATGGAGTCTCTGTACTGTACAGCGAGTTACAGATTAGAAATACTTTCTGTTTTGTTTGGTATACAAAGGTTTCCAAAGTACCTGATATTGAAACACAAGTGTGTTGTCCACAGACAGATGTTTCACCCTGTTTGCCATTGCAGTGACCATTGACAGAGCCCTGCCAGGCTGCATGGATACAAGCGCTTTGCTTCCTCAAGACTCACTTCTCTGTGAGGATGTGAGCCTCCTGCTGGGGCTTAGGCATGGCCTGCCTTGCTGCCTGCAAATGTGTTTTCCCCATGCTGGGTCCAGTGTAGCTCTTCTGTGGGTGTGCAGGGCCAGGGCAGGCCAGCTGGGACCTGCAGTACAGGACCGGATCACGTAGACCAGCACCAACAGCAACCCCATCTGTGGCACAAGGGTGACCTGACAACACATGTACGACCTAAGAAAGCTGTGTTTACACCAAATGATGCAAGCAGCGATTCTGCAGAAGCTCCCAAGTGCTCAAGTGTCGCTCCTTCAAGAGGAAACTATTTTTCATTTCTAAACTAACAAGGGCTGCATTGAGGAAATGGCAGGTGCTGATGCAGAGTGTCTGAGTCCAGCACAGCTCTGCGTGCCTGCCTCCCACCTCTCTTCATTTACCGTACACTGCTAGACATCCACACCAAAACCCGTAGAATTAAAACCACCCCAGCTCTCAGCTCTGGCTCAAATTCTGCAACAAAAATGCAGGAAAAGATCAGATCCATCACATTTATAGGATACTTTGTGCTGCTTTCTTGGTGAAAACCTTTCTTCAGTCCCCCCAGGACTTCCTTCAGCAAGGGAGTCATTTATTAGTAAAAGCTGCTTCTTATCGTCTCTGCTCCCAATCTCATAACAGTGTTGATGATGAAGGAAAAAAAGGTCTTGAGAATGTATTTATAATCCCTCCAAAGTCTTGTCCCTGATACAGGTCTTGGGACTTTCAAAGCTGCAGTTAGACAGACACAGGATTACTTTTACATACGTCAAAAATGGCACCAGTCCACTATTTTCCTCCACAACCTGAGCTACACTGGATGCACCTTGGCCATCGCTGATCTTTGGCCTGCGGCCTATGGAGTGCTGATTCTGCTTGAGCTCCTGCTCTTTTCTCTGTTGGGAAGCTTGAGAAGATCATCCACAATAATCCTTGCAGACAGCATGGGTTAGAAGCCTCGTTTGTGACTATTTTGTATCTCATGCTTATCCCACAGCTAAGTGAACCTTGTACCCTCTGCCCAATTCTCATTTTCTGTCGTGTCCAAACACAGACCACAAACGGCAGAGAAAATATTCTACTGGGGCTTCTGCCTTCATCTCAAAACACCAGACTGACCAAGATAATTCATATGCACTTGGGAGAACTGCAGGATCATAGCAAGTGCTGATTTCTTCTTCACTCCAGCCATTGCCCACAATCATCCATTCTGCAGCAAGCAACCCCAGCAGAGAAATCTAGGTTCTCAGCAAAGCTGAAACACACACCACTGTCTGCTGCAGGTGCACTCTAGACTAGGTTGGAGTTAGAGATATGTGAAAGAGAATAAATCTGTACAAAGAATGGGAAGAGGACTGATAAATAAAAAGATGAACAGAGTTAATCTTAAGATCTAAGAGCTGAAGGAAAACTGAGATTGATCTCACAAATCCTGAGCTAAGAGCAAAAATAAGTGAGACACTATGAATGCAGGCTTTGCCTCAGTTTCCCATAAGGATAATGAGCTCAGTCATGAGAGGAAAAGACAGACGATGGGAAGAAGAGCTGGAAAACCTGGTGGAAAAAAATCTCAAGGAGTTCAATGCACTTGGTTCAGAGAAACTGGATGATCTCATCCCTGCATTCTGAAAAAAAAAAAAAAAAAAAACCCAAACAAAAAAAACTGGCACCAAAAAAAAAAAAAGGCAAGACGGGTGTTTCAGAAGGAAAACAAAGTGCTCAGATCAAGTCTAGACTCATTAGTTTTTCTCAGCAGTATTCAGTGTTTAAAACAGACTCTGAAGAAAATCGTAATTAAAGACATGAATGTGAAGGGAAAATGTGATAAAACACAACAGGAGTGATTTTAAGGAAGCTTCTGCCAGATTGCTTTTGATAAGAGATTTAATTTATCTAATAAAGAAAACGTTCCAGTCAAATTATCTGGACTTTAGTAGGGTGTTTTACTAGAGGTGGTATGGAAATCCTTTCTTTAAGTTGGAAAAGCTGAGGTCATTTGCAAGACTGAAAGGTAAGGATCTGGCTTAGAGACAGGAGTGTGGAAGGAGAAGGAGACAATGAGTAATCCTGCAAGAGGTATGTGGCTGGAGGAGGTTGCTAGGCGAGACTCCAAAGTCTTAGTATTTTGATAATGACCTTATCAAAACCGTAAGAACTGTGCTGATAAATCAGCTGGTGACCTAATGTTAAGGAACATCATGAATACAGTGGAATAGCAGAATACCATACAAAAAAAAAAAAAAAATGGCCCTAAGGGCTAGAGTAAAGGAAAGGGATCAAATCCTATAATACCAAAAATGAGCTCATGCACTTGGGAGCAAAAAGTCTTCATACAGGCTCAGTGCTAGCTTCAAACTACGGAATTTGACCAGTTGTGCCAGCCTAGCGCAAGTTATGTTATTGTCATTGTTTGGAATTGGAAAGAGACTCCAAAACACCCTTAAGGCACAGCTAGACACCAAATATCAGTCTTTTTCCCAGGCAAAATTCACACTGCATGGGCAATCCACAAAGTGGTTAGCATTTGACCCTCTGCTTCAGAGTGAACGTGCCCCATCAGCAGCATCTTCATAAAAAACTCCTGTGAATCAGAGGCTCTGGACTGGAATGGCCACTGGAACTCCCCATGCGGGCAAGTACCCTGCTGCTGACTACCCAAATAGAACAACCTGTCACCACTCACAGGCTGGGCACCAGGCAGTGGGGTCACAGGAGACCTGAGGGTGTCCAGACTGCAAGGACTGTCTTACCACAAGTTTCTCGACAGTCATGCTCAGAAACAGGGGGTTTGGAGCAGGTTCAGGAACAACAGATGGTCAGCCTCAAGGGACAGGTTTTGGAACAGAGCACTCCCAAATCCCTCAGCAAGACACAGCAGTAGCTTTTTTTTTCCCCTAATGTGGACATGACAACTTTCATTGCTTGGCTTGGTTTGGGGTTTTTTACCAGTTTTCATGTGCCATGGAGGGCATGGGCACAGATGACTTTTGGCAAAGCATTTTCTCTTGAGACTCTGCAAAGCCCCAAAGAGAAGCACTAGCCAAACTGCAAGCAGAAGCAGATCCTGAATTTGTTCCATTGCCATATTGCTCTGCCACAACAGAGTCAAGCAATTGAATCCAGATCTAGGCATATGTGTTTGCAAAATAACAAATGCATTTCCTAGAGGTACTTTGCATAAACTGAATGGAGGTAGTTTGGACTAACTTGACTATAGATCCAACATAGACACAGAATTTGGGTCTTCACTCGCTAGCAGACTAGAAGAAAAGGAACCTTCTCTTCACTTTCTGAATAGCTACTGAATAGTGTTTTCAATAATCTTCATAGGGCATCTGTAATGATTAAATCTGATTCTATAAGCAGTGGATGAAGATCTCTGGAGGACTGAAAAGGCAAATATTCTAAATATCAAGTTCTAACGAGGTGTGCAGAGTGCCAGTCCTGTATGTGGACAAACTATTAAGATATTTATAAAAAGAACACAGAAAATAACCTACTCCAAAATCTCCCAGGTCAGAAAAATAAGTGTAGTGGCTATTTTTCAGCTTTGGAGGAAAGGGTATTATAGCTTTATCCAATGTCTACGTGTTAAGACCTCAAAATTACAGTCAAATATTACTTTTCAGGCATTACTGCTGCAATAACAGGACTTGTGTGTAAAAAAACGCACAGAAAAGGTTTGTCTGAAGAAGAGAAATTCTGATTACATGGTATCAGCGAGGAGTTTGGTAAAGACCCCAAACACATCTATAATACATGGGCTGAAATCATGATTTAAATTTATTGTTCAATTACAGCTTCAGGCTCTTGGAGTTCACTGCTGCCAAGAAATATATATGACATTAAATTATGGAATATTTTGTTAAATATTTTAATACATTTGAGTACTTGTAACATTTTATTTAAGCATATTATTCAGAGAACAGAAAACATTGCTCTTTCCTAATTAAAGGTGTGAGTCAGCAAGACCAATAAAATGCTTACTCCAGTGTTGGAGAAAACTCTGAAGAGGGAGAGAAATCCTATTAGAAATTCCCCTATTATCCTGGCAATGCCTTCCTGAGTGACATCTCAGTGCCTTTTTGCTGAGTTAAGCCTTATAAGGCCCATCCACTAATGGCAGAAGATTTCTTTTCACCATTAATTTCTTTGATTTGTCAGGACATTAATAGGTATATGAGATGTTAGTTAAAATTTCAGAGCACATTGTGAGGCTCTGTCAGCTAGAGGAAGGCTATTATTAGCAGGAGCACAGGTAATATTTTAAGGCTGGAGGGCTGCAAAAACTTGAAGCGGGCAGTTTTTGTGGGAAGGGCTGTGCAGACAGTGGGCAGTGCCTTCCTGCTGCTTTGGCCATTGAACACTGTAGCAAAGCTCATCAGAAAAAGAAACAGATAAGAGAAGACATCTTAATTTCCAAAGAACATTCTGGCAGACTTTGAAGTGGTTTATTTCTTTTTATCATACCTTCAAGTCACACATGACCATGTATCTCTGTAGAAATATGAGGAATAGCAGACTTAACAGTTGATCTCTCACTTCTAAGGTTGGACCCATACCTGAAGAGTTCAGCAGCTGCAGGTTTGGCCAACTACATCTAAACTAGGCAGGCATGCTCCTTGGAGCACTCATGATGTACCATCTAGAGCACTGAGATCCAGTTTTCTTTTATTTTTGCCTTTTTGTTGGAAACAACAACAGAAAAATTGTGCATTCAGGTCTGGCCTCCATATAGTTTCAGGACTTCAACTGTGTAGCTAGACATGAGAAGTAGGAAATGCCCTTGATACTGTAATTTAGATGGAGCTTTGTGGAACAACAAAACAAGATTACAAAAGGGGCTTCACTTTTACTCTAGCTCTGAATTTCTGGATGGATCAATCATTAAAGCATCTTGCAAGGGATTTTTGAATGTTGGTTTGCGAGCATCCAGCTTCCTCCATTGTTTCAAGGATCACTAAAGAGGCTATCTCTGATCCAAGCTCTGGTAAATAGGAATCCAGTATTTAAACTGGGATCCCCTCTCAGTTGCAAATTTTTAATAAAATCTCTAAATGGAAGCATGACTGTCATCAGTAATGAAGTAGATACAATTATTGCTAAGTGGACAGTCAATACATATTAATAGCATCTCATTCAAATAGGCAGGAAAATTGCATTAGTTCCAGAAAGTATCCTGCAGGGAACAATCTCTCACTGCCCCAGGAGCAGATTCCCATGTTGTTCAAGCCCATACAGCCAGAGGAATAATTCCTCCAATTTCACATAGATTTGAGAGAAAAATGTTTTCAATAAACTTTCCCAAACCAAGGCTCTGATCCCTTGTGATTGAGGGGTAAATCCACAGAGGAGTATGGCCACTGTAATGCTCTCCAGCCTTCTTGATAATCCCTGTCACCTCTCATCCACCACCTTAAGTTAGTCAACTGGCTACACTTCAAAGCAGGAAATGATGGCCAGAACGCCTTCAGGCAATGACAGCATCTGAAACCAGGTTTTGCTATCCTGGAAGGTCTTCCCACCACTAAAACACCGAGATCAAGCCAGGTATCATGGGGCAACACAGCCACCTGGCCCTCAATCCCTGCCCAGCTCAGTGCTGAGCCTCAGGAGAAGGGTCTCAACTCGGGGCCATGCCTGAGCAGACACTAGCGATGTGAAGCTCTGAGCCAGTTTCAGCTCTTACAGAAGACAGACATCAATGGTGTTTTCCATTGCCTTTTTCTAGGTAGCAGTCAGGATTTTTGAAGGAACTAACCCTCCTTCTCTGGCCTGTAATCAGGCTAGATCTAGCTTCTGCATCATCTTCCTAGTCCCAAACACCTTATTTTAAAGTATTGCCTGAATTAGAGGTACTTGAAATGGCTTTTTAGATGGCATCATAACACATCACTGACCCCTGTAGCCTTTTGCACCTACCAGTGTCTGATCTGTCTCGTAGGAACTGAACTCAGCTCTTCTAGCTGTGTTCACAGACTGATTGAACCAGAGCGATGTTCTTTAATTGCATCTACAGGCATTGTTTAACTCAACGTCTCAGTTGTTTTGAAGATACCAGCTGTTGTGGACAAGCACATTTACTTTCCTTGGGCTTCACATAATGCTCTCCTAACCATGAAGGTCACATACAGAGATGGTGATACCTTCTACTGCAGTAATCCTTCCAGGAGACTTTCCAGAGTCCAGCAGTGTTGTTACTGTACAGATGACCTGTCCGCTGAAGTTTGCTGGACATTCAGATCTTTGATGAAATCCTTCCATAAGCTGTGACTGAAATTAAACCTGTTAGAAGAGTCTGGTAGGATATGAAAAGCACAATTCACTGAGAGTCATGAGAGTCACTTGAAGTAAACCTCTCTGAAGTGGATACAGTCATTGCTCTGAATGAGCACACGTTTGTCTTGTCCCTGTAGGAGTGGAGAGCGTTCCCCACCGATGCATAGTCTCCTTGTTCTAAAGAGGGATTTTCTGAATATCAGCAACTGGTCCAAATAGTAACCCAGAAAATATTGAAGCAATTCTCTAAAGATTCCTATTTTTCCAGTAAATGTTAGAGTGTTATCCTGAACACTGCTTTTCATTTATTCACGTAACCTGCAAGAGATTTTTCTATTTAGGGCATGAGTCTGCATCTTAGAATTTAAGTATGTTACTATTGAAACAATATCGATTAAGATTTTTTTTTTAACATGGTACATATAATAGGACATTTACAGCAGCCATGATTCATAAATATCATGTGTCTTCTTCTTTATTTCAAGGGGAGTGGCATGAAAATGTGTCTAGAAGAGAAATTTTCCTTGTTCTTGTTTCCATTTCTCTCTCATGCACATGCATTTATAGTGAATATCAAGAAAATTACAGCACCATAACATGGAGTTTAGAAATTGCCCAAAACAATAAAAATATAGAACTGAGAAGAAGCAGGAAGAGCTTCTGGTTTGCTGAGCACCAACCATGACTGCCAGTGGAAGAAGATCCACTTTCACTGTTCAGGTGAGGGAGCCCTGGCACTGGCTGCCCAGGGAGGATGTGGAGTCTCCTTCCTTGGGGGTCTTCAAGACCCACCTGGATGTGTTCCTGTGCAACCTGATCTAGGTGAACCTGCTTCTGCAGAGGGGTTCGACTAGATGATCTCTAAAGGTCCCTTCTAACCCTGCCATTCTACAATTCTGTGATTTTATGAAGATGGACATGAAGCTTTCAGTAAAATACTGGCAGTCTCTTCAGTGAACTCCCTCTTACTGTAACTGAAAATACCCCAGGTAACATATATTCCCAAAGCTGTTTGAGCTCAGATGCAGATCTTCTACCCCTAATACCAGAGTTGGATTTCTGCACGTTGATAGTGTCAATCTCAGGGCTACCAGCCATCATGCTTAGCTCTTTCTCTTCTAGGCAATTCCATTAGTATGATGCTATATTTTCTGTCTGAGGAAGATCACTTTTATCTCACAGTTAAAGCCCTCAGTGTAATGTTTTCAGAGGACTGGCAACCCAGGATTTACCTGGAATGTGTGATTGCAGGCAGAAAAGATGATGGCAGATGCTGTGGACTAAGCAGGCAGATCCAGACATCAAGACCTTCATTGTAAACATGACAGCCCTACAGCCTTGTGCCATAGCTCCCATCATGTCTCACACCTTACCTTTGTCTCACTTTCATTACCCTTCTGTTTCCACCTTCAAACACCAACATTGCATGTGCATGGTGTGTTTTTAAACTGTCCATTTTCCATCAGGGAACACCAATGCATTTCTTCATCATGTATTTTCTTAAGAATTTTGTTTAAGACCAAACTATCTACATGCCAGACATCAGATTTTAGCTTTTCAGAATCAGCATCAGCAAAATATGTCAGAATAAGGCAGGGAATATTGCATTGTTTTTCCCAGATATATATACGGGAAAGGCACTGTGATTGTGGGCAGTTTCACATGCAAAGTAATGAATCCCTTAATCCTGAAGATTTTCCCATAAGCTTCCAAATGCTGATGATTAATTGGAAATTACTGCAACAGTGTGTATTTTGTATGTGAAGATGTTCAAACAGGTGACTTTAATTACTGCTTGAGGAATATGTCTCTTAGTGTAGTTGTTTTCTCACAGATCCCACCAAGACAATGATGCTCTACATCACTACACTTAAAAAAACAGTAGCCTGTTCTAAAAGTGAATGTGCAGAATGCAAAGTGACTCATAATTTTCTGGGAATAAGCAACCCAAGACTGTGTAATCTGAGTGGACAAATACCTTAAGCACAGCAATTTTACTAGTAGCCACCTGAGGTTAAATACTTTGCTTGAACCTCATCCACAGAACCCCGTCACAACCCTGAAAGCACCATGGCAAATGATAGATGAGACTGTGTGAGTCCAAGGACACAGCTAAGCTTTACATGCTTTGTTCCTGGAAATGAGTCAAGACATTCCTGTCCTTTATTGATCTTGTCATTATCCCAACACGAAATTGGGATATAACCAATACAATTAATTTCTCAGAAGAAATTATCTGAATGAGAAGCTTCCATGCTTCTTAACTGGGAGGGTCAAATGCCTCTGAAGATTTTCCTTTGAATTTACTGATTTCTTTCCTTTGACTTTGCAGGTAGAAAGGTTTCCTGGGAAAAGAACAAGGCTTCTAAAGACAAGTAACCACATTCACATTCACAAACATTTCCACAGGCTGAAGGAGTAGCCAGGCAATATAAGTTTTGAAATTGCTGCTATCTACCTTAAATCATCCAGCCTCCAGAACAGCCCTGTGTATTCCCAGCCTCTAGTTTTTGGCCTGAGATGCGGATTTCTTGGGCCTCCTGGAGCAACTCCAAATCCCAACTGAGATGACGGTGCCAAGGCCTTAAGTGCTGCAGCCTTGCTTCTATCTCTGCATGGAGCCGGGGAAGAAAAGCAATCTGAGTCTTGCCAAGAGCACCACAAATGTCTTGCCAAGACCATTGTTGGTTCATTTCCCTCAAAATTGGGGTTCTCTTCCTTTCCTGACCATATTTTGTACCTGTACGTGATGCTGATTTGTTCCTAAATGTGAAATGAGACCCAGGAGGCTCTGAAAGTGCAGTGTTCAGAGGCTTGTGAAGCCAAAGGAAAATCTCCTGCTTGCTTTCCCAGCCATGTCCATCTCCAGCAGCAGGTGGATCACAGCTTTCCCAGGAGCAGACCCCACAGCTACAGCACTTTGGGTTAGGCTAGCCTCAGGATTCCAGCTTATTAGTGACTAAATGACTGCAGCAGGAGATGCTCTCTTCAGCTGCACATGTCTCCTGAGCTCCCTCTCAGAGCTTTGCACCTCTTCTTGCAATGTTCTTGCATCACAGACTCCGTCAGGCTGGAGGCAGGCAAAAAGAAGGAAAGCATGAAGGGTAGTAAATAAATGCATGTTAAAAGTTAATGCCATCAGTCAAAAACCTCAAAAGATGGAACATTATCAGCTTTTGAAAGTTATTATGCAGAAGCAAACTGCTGAGTGCATAAATATTTTATAGATCTTAAGCTATTGAACAGTTATTGGAGGTGAGATTTAATCCTTTTCAACCTGACTTGACAAAATAACTAAAAAGGGGATCATAGTGAGGAAACAGACTGCAAACTGGTATGATGAAACCTTGGAGTCTATCCAGAGAGACCATTCTCTTCCCATGCTGGTAAATGCAGTTCACTGACTTTAATAAAGTTGATTTTCATTCACACTCAAAATAAGTACAAGAAGCATAGAGTGCAAAGCTTTTTATTAATCTGTGGAAGATCTGAAGTATTTGAACCTAATCATCTGTGATTCTAAGGGCATCCTCTGCATGGTAAATACTACTAGTGCCCTTGAACTGCAGGTATAGAGTCCAAGAGATTTTTCATTCCATCATAGAACTAGAGAGATGGACTTGATACATGATATCAAGTTTTTGCCACAAATACATAAGAAAATCTCTAGTGTTTTCCTGAAAGGGTGATTTATTCTGTGACTATAACCCTTTCCATCATTGGAATAGTTTTATTCACCATGTAAATGTTAAGAAAAGTTGGGAAACACTCCAGCGTGGCTTTCCACCTGGTGTGACTGAGCTTCTCCTGGCTGCACAGAAAATCCCACACATTTCCTTAGCTGCACAAACCAAGGATGAACCCACTAAGCTGCAAACTGGGCTTTGCAAACCCTTTCCTTTTCAGCCATTTCCTGCATACCTCAGAGGTGCTTCACGGACAAACTCATGACAATGAGAATTTGCTACCTACTTCAAGACCAGCTGCTAAAGCACTTCCAGCTCTTGCATGCAGTCTACCGTGGTGGGCTCCTGTTGGAATGCTCAGTGGTGAGAGCGAGGCCACACACTCTGTGGATATGCAGCATGTGGAAGATGGGATGGAAAATGGTGTGACCAGCACTATTGAGATAGTGTGACCAGCAGGACCAGGGAAGTGATTGTGCCCCTATACTTGGTACTGGTGAGGCCACACCTCGAATACTGTGTTCAGTTTTGGTCCCCTCACTGTAAGAGGAACATTGAGGTGCTGAACTGTGTCCAGAGACAGGTAACAAAGCTGGTGAAGGGACTGGAGAACAAGTCTTAAAAGGAGTGGCTGAGGGAGCTGGAGATGTTTAGCGTAGAGGAGGATAAGGGCTGACATGATCACTCCCTACAACTACTTGAAAAGAGATAGTAGTGATGTAGGGGTTGGTCTCTTCTGCCGAGTAAGGAGTGATAAGGATAGAGGAAACAGCCTCAAGTTGCGCCAGGGGAGGTTTAGATTGGAGATCAGGAGGAGCTTTTTCACTGAGAGCACTGTTAGACACTGGCACAGGCTGCACAGGGAGGTGGTGGAGTCATTATCCCTGGAGATATTTAAAAGACATGTAGATGAGGTGCTGAGGGACATGCTTTAGTGGTGGGTTTTCCATTGAATGGGCATGGCTCGCCCTGCGTGCAGAGTGGAAAAGTCTCCCTTCTCAGGAGGGGAAGGCAAGCCTTGTAAGTTCCTCTCCTTCCATCAGGAACCTCTGACTGTACTGTGACCAAACCCTCCACAGACTTGCTGTGCTGCAGAACAGAAAATGCCCTTCCCGTAAGCACAGACTGACAAGTGTCATCTTTTTCTTTTTCCCCTTTTGACTGTTTGGTTTTTTTTTCCCCCAGACCTATGTGTGTGTAAGGCAGGAAGGTCTGGAGTCACTCTATAAATGAGTTGACAAGCTCTGACTCTGTGGTAGAAAAGCAAACTCCTCTGTTAATCTCTTGGAAAAGGGGCTCATTCAGGATAAAGGGAGGCCAGTTTCTAACTCCTGTTTTCACTGAATATTTTCACAGATTTTCTAATGCAATATACCAGAGCAGATATTGCAGTAAGGGGTAAAAATCTTTTTCTTTAGGAAAATAGTCCCTTTCTGTTACCTTTAAGACCTGTCAGCCTTAGTCATGCTGAGAGTTGCACTAGGAGTACTGATTGGAGAAACTTTGGGGAGGATTAGACCATGTCCATATGACAGTAGCATAGCTTAGACCCCATTAAATTAAATTAAATTAGACTCCCCATTAAATTAAATTAGACTCCTCTTTACTTCTTGGGCTCACTCGACAGAAAGAAAATGAACTGCTATGATTTACATGATGCTTTGGCTTGTACCATCTTTCAACCTCTTGACATCTGAGACATATTCACATTTAAATCCATGTAAAACAGAGTGAATGAAGGTGGAATGAAGGAAACACAGAGAGCATGCAGCTTTCATTGGCTTATACCTGTTTTTGTCCTGCTAGTCTCGGTTTTGGCAACAGAGGCAAGGCTTAGAGGGCACAGCAGGGCAAAGACTCTTCTCCATCCCTCCTCTCACCATGACATGCCACCTTCTTGTCCATTCTAGCAGATCTAGCCTCATGGCCCCCCTGGGTTTCTTTGATTCCCCTAAAAGATGTGGAATGTTTTTTATATTCACCAGCTGCCTTCTTCATCTTTCCTTACTCCTACCCCTATGGTAAGCACAGAATAACATTTCTTTTATCAACACTGAAGAAAACTTCCAACATTTCATTCACTCATTAGCAATGTTGAGTTCTTGCTTCCCTCCTGTGTACCTGGGAAGTTGGATAAAGAAAAGAGGGACTACTTCATTTTGGCTTTATACCTACTTAATATCCCTCTCTTGTTCTTATGCAGCAGCACAGTGTATTATTAAGAAACATTTTCTGCACTGGAGTGACTGTTTCCATAAGCAGCTGGTACAGAAACATTCTATTAAACTTAGATTGTGTTTTATTTTTAAAGTTACTTCTCCACAATGTAAATTCTGACTCTGGAATTTTCCTTCCAATGTTTAATCAACCCTTGGGAAAGGCACTTGTAGCAGCTGTTCCTTTGAAGCTGGCACACCAGATCAAGCTCTGGGTTAGATAAAGTGTGTTTCTCATATCTCCATTTAGAATAATCAGCATTTAAAGGAGTCAAATATCTGCCTGATTCAGCAATGCTAACAAGAATTCACTTAGCCTGTGCCTTCTGCTGTATGGTTTCAGACATTCAGGGCTTTGTAGAGCTTTAGATGTCTCATACTACATCATATACTGGTTGTGAATTTGCTTTGGCCCTATTATCTTGCCTGGGATTTGCCTTTCTTCTTATTTTTTCCTCCCATCCATTCTTCCTCCACTTTCTTCTTTGTTCACAGACATATGCTTGCTAATGTCTACATATTTGAGGAGAGCATCATGTTTCTTCCATGTCCACCTTGTGCATGTTCAGAAACTTCTACATGATGCTGAAGTTCTCAAAAGTCTCAACTTTGGGCTGCAAAAAAAACCTAGGATCCTACTGAATTAAGTTTGGTGTCAATGATGCTGGAAGGAGCTCATTTGTCTTCAGAACCAGTCCCTGCCTGTGTGTAGGGCATTACTGAGAAAGGCGCCACAGTTCTGCCCCAGGGAATCATCAGATTGCATCAGAGGATCCTTTCTATTATAAATGGTCTAAACCACTGATTTTTGGTAGGAAAATATGAACAAAATGTAAAAGTTGAACCCATATATTTGCACTGGTTAGACAATACTCCATCTCCTTGTGTTGTGATACTTTCTTTCATTGTAAAATAAGTTTGGTTTTATACAGCACAGCAAAAAGTTGATTTACTTTTTCTGCAACCTTAAGTTCACATAAAAGAGGCATTCAGCAGTATTGATTTCTTACTGTTATATATACTCTCATGTCAGCAGCAGAACAGCTCAGTGTGTCTTTATCAGCATGGGACAACACTTTTAGTCTTAAATGCAGCAATGTGAGTAAAAACAGTTTCACTTTTAGGTGTGCAGAGAGCAAAATGCCCCTCCTGGGAGTCACCAGAGTGGAGGTGTCCAGCAGTACAAGGACTCAGGAAGTTTTATGTCTCTCCAGATTCCCAGCTGAGGGAACAAGACAGATGGATGCAAGTAGATTGCAGATGCCAGCGAATGTTAACTGTTGTCTTAGACTCAAGTTCTGTTTGGCTGGTGAGCTGCAAGGCGAACTGCCGATAACTGCCATCTTGCTCACACATGGTCCTGTAGATAACCAACAGCCCCAGCCCTTGCAAGCACAAAGCAGAAACAGCCCCTCCATGCTACATCTATAGAGGAAGAGAATAACAGCGGCTCATGGGAGCATTTCAAAGGCATCAGATTATAAAAGTGGGATGATAAAAGTGGGAGACCTGAGAGACAAAGGCCAAGGCCTATTGTTGGATGCTGGGAAGAGGTCTCTGTTTGTCCTGCACAGGGAGGTGAGACCCCAGCATTCTTCTCCTCCTCAGCTCTAGACTCAGCACAGGTTGTGCTCTCTGGCATTCACACAACTTGGAGTTTGCCAGAAGAGGAAGGCCCTCCAGATCCTTTCCAAGGTCATGAAGCTCTACTAACTTACAAAGTGTTATCAACAGAATGTGATTATTTATAATTCCCAAACCAAAAAGAATTGGTCTAGACCTACCAAATATTTTGAACAGCTTACATCTGCTCTTGTTGTGAGATAAAAGATTTAGTGAAAAATACAAAACAGAGGCAAAGCCCAAAATATATTACAGTCTGGCTAAAATGGCCAATGAAGGGGTTTGGATTTGACCATACATGTTCTCAGAAGTTATGATAATGATGTGACTCAGGCCAAAAGATCAATGGGAGGGAAGTGCAAAGCAGAGGATGCATAAAATGAGCAGTTGTGCATGGATGGACAGTGCAAGTGATCTCCTCTGAGAGTTTAATTAGTGAGAAGAAAATGAATGACCTGAGAATTAAAACATAAATTGGAGCACTGACATTTGAGAAATGAAGAACTCTACAATTATCAGGTGGAAAAAATGGAACAGTTTGTTCTAGATCTTAAGAAACAATATACAAGTCAGATGAATGGAGTCCTTTGGTTCAGCCTTTTAGGACTCAGCGACTTAGAAAGTACCCACAAATTTTTCCATAAGCTTTTTTTTTTTTCCTAATGAGTCTTCAAAATCAAGTTCAGTATATTTTTCACTCTACTTTGATGTTAGACTGTTGCCCACAGCCTAAGACAATGAAAAACACAAAGAAATTAAGTAATACGTACTAATCCTATGCTGACCAGGAGCTTGGCAAAAATGCTATTGAATATATACTTTTCAAGGCTCCCAGCTTGGGCAAAGAAGAAACAAGGATGTGGATCACAAAGACACTCCAAAATGCTTCATTCTCACTACAGCATGTATTTTAACTGATGTATAGTACTCAGTAATCTACTTTCTGGTTTCCTTCCAGGCCTCCTCATTGCTATCTCCGCTTGCTGAAGAAATCGAGTACTTGTGTACGTGGGAGGCATGGTGTAGCAGGGATTTATCATGGCAAAGCAGAGCACTCCTTATTGGAGGCACACTGCTAATATCTCTGAAAGGCTACAGGGCCTGTTGGAGGGGACTTAAATCATCTGTCGGTATTTATTTCAGCTCAAAGTTATGTATGCAAAATAGTCATAAAAAGAGTGGCCCAATGAATCTTTCCTGCCTGGAGCTTGCACTGCACCTCCTACATGACCTGCTATGAGGCAGATGGATGGCACACAACCCTCCCATCTCTGTCCTTCTCCCTTCTCTTCTCCTGGGGAAAGAACGACGAGGAGAAGCTCTCAGCTGTAAACCCACTGGCTGTATCCTTTGAGACAAGCAAGCCTCTGGCAGGTTGGCCCAGCAGTGCCCAGACGGCTCTATCACATCCTTGGGACCAAAGGCCAGCACCAGTGCTGGAGTGGCAACCCCTTATCCCTGCCGGTGCCCTGAGCAGTGGCACTGCCGCTGCTTTGGGATGTTCAGTTGACCCTCAGGGGTTTGGCGTTACCACCTCATGCCACTGCCTCAAGCAGTTGTTATGTCTCAGGCCAGATGTTTCGTTTCAGAGGCGAACAACGTGGCTCCTGTGTACATTTGCTTCTCAGTTTGTCAAGCACTTAAGTGCCTTTCATCTTGAAGTATTCTAAATGATGATATGCACTTATATAACTCAAGCTCCTCTAATGAATGAGGTTCTTCATAAACACTTGGTAATTAGGCCTTGCAACAGCCCGATGAGCAGGGATCAACTCTTTGCAGTGGTGCAGAGGGATGGGTTGGGACTGCGTGGAGACAGGCAATGTTCAGGCTACCAGTTAGACACAATAGTCCAGTGGCTACAAGGTGTTGGGAGCTGGGTCCACACCAAGGACGGTCTCCCTTATGTCCAGGAGGAGAGAGTACAGAACCTACAGTCTTTTTCCCAGAAATTACTTTCCACTAGAACAAGGAGAGTGTAAACTGAAAGGTTTCTGCCTGTCCACTCCTTCTGCCAAGAGCCCATGGTGTTCTAGCCAGGCCCCTTGCCTTGGAATTGGTGAACTGAGGACCTTGGTACTGCTGCCAGGTCCTGTGGGGCAAAGACATTGGACTCAGTAATCTCAGCCTCCTGGGAAATTCATGTCCATTTTGGCCAGAGAGGTTACAAGAGGCTTAGGCAGGCAATCAGCTTCAGACATGCATTCTTGAAGGAAATGGAAAAGGGAAATGTCAATACAGTCAAGTGAGCACTTCCCATCAGAAAATATTCCAGCCAAAAGGAAAACAAAAAGCCCCAAGCAGGTCTGCCTGCAGACGTTTCTTGCTTTTGCTCTGGCTCTTTTTCTGCCTTTCTCAGCACTGCTGTCATCTGTCACTGGCAGCTCTACTGTGGGAATTTCCTTTCTCTCTGATTTTTTTTTTTTTGTAGCACTTTCAGCACTGTGACAATCAGGAATTGTATGTGTCACAATTGTAGCTTTCAGCTAAAGGAAAGGACCTCTTCTGCAAGGTCTTTCATTGCGTCTTCCATAGGCTCTCTTCTAAAGATATAATGAAAACTCCTTGCTTGAGTCAAAGGAATTGGCACAGCTCAGATGCATGCAGCTGCTACTTTTGCTCTAGCAGAGTCTTACACAACTTCCAAACATTGAACTACATTTTGCATGTGATCTTCCTACCTCCTTGCTTCTGTCACTTGCTTTTTACTAATTCATATGACTCAGGCCTCCTGTTGAAGTACAGAGAGACCCGACAGCAATGCTGTTGCCTTCCTCTTGTAATGACCATAAAGAAATGAACTTAGGTATCTCTCACTTGTCAAAGCACTGAAGTTACCCACCCGAGCAGTACAGCAGCAATGTGTTCTGTCTGGATGATGCAGCAGCAACACTGAGACACCAGCAAGGTGTTGCAGGAAACCTGTCCCCATGTTTTTCTTGACTCTGCTGTGTCGTTGCTGGTGTTGCCAAGGTGCTTTTTTGGTGACATGCTCATGCCTCCATTCCTGCTCTACGGGGATGGTCTGCCCTTGCTATTTGGGAGCTCCCTGCTGCAGTTTCTAATTGAGTTTGCATGTTTGTTCTCCTGTCAACTCCTCCCTTCATCTCCTTGCCTGTGTGCTGAGGCTTTTCCAGCCCCCTCTGCCCTGCTTCCTGTCTCTCTTCAGCTTAGCAAGCCCTGGGCCTGCCTTTGTCCCTGTGGCAAGGGACATCAGCCCTGTCCCCTCACCCCCAGAAAACACTAACAAAATTGCACTAATGCTTTTTTGCCTCCTTTCTCCACACCACCATCCCTTTCCTCACCCCCTGAGGTAGGATCTGTCTTTCTTTATACCAGGTAGTGTGAGCAGAGACAAACCAGACTCAAGGCAAAATTCCCATTAATTTCAATGGGGGCACAATTTCACCTCAAGTGTTTCATGTTCTCAGCACTGGACAACAACATAAAAGGACTCAACACTTGTAAAACCTGAACTGCTGCAGCCATTTGAGCCAAGCAAATGCAGATGCAGTTCCTGGTGCCCCCTCCAAGCCTCTTGCCATAGCTACACATGCTCCTTCCAAGACCTGTGAAGGTCGTTAATCTCTCCTTTTAGCTGTTTATTGTCACCATGTTGGCAGCTTTTGCTGAGTGCATAGTTACCTCTGCATAGCCTGAACTGGGCTGACTTTTACTGCTACCACCCAGCAGTGCCTCGAGCCTTGGTGTCTGTCAAGTGTGATCTCTTTCAGTCCAACCTTCCACATCTTGTGTAATTGCTGCTGGTGAGGCTTTACAAGCCTCTTTGGCTGCTTGAGTTCTGCTAGCTGGTGACCTGCTGCTCCTCTGGCTTCCTGGGACACTTATTTGCCAGCATTCCTCTGTCAAATCAGCTAATTCCTGAGATCTTGCTGTGTTCCCTGTTCTCCCTGCTTGCCAGCTGCCTTCTGCTGATCTGTGTTCAATTTTACCTCCACTACTGCCCTGAGTATCAGCCATGTCCCGTGCCTTGCTGCAGATTACACTGTTGCCTTTTGCCTGGTAGCTGATCTTCCACTTGGTCACTGTCCTATAGTGGCTTTACCCTCAGCACCCTTTCTGGTTTCAAGCCACCAGTTTGTCCCTGCATCATCGTGCTTGTGGCTGCTGACATCCTGTTTGTCAGCTCACCCTGGGGTTTTGATTTTCCTGCTTATCAGTCTCTTGCTGAACTGCTGTTTAGTCCCTGGGAGGGTTGCTGCAAGAACACAGCATTTCCGAGTAGACATCTCTTCTTGTCTGTGCAGTTTTTGCTCCTGGCTCTTTACTGTCAATGCTGTCTTTCACTTTTTTTAGGTACCCAGGGGAAGAGGTCTTGTGCTCAGATTCCCATGGTACTGAATCATTTGAATTTTGCTGCAGTGTGTTACAACGTGCTGTCTGAGAAAATATACCTTGCTTTTCATGATCTCAGCTCTTGCTTGAATGCCCTTCTCATAGCCCAGTTTTTAGAAAGAGAAGTAACAACTTAATATGTCTGTGTAGTTCCTGTCTTTAAAGTGGAACAAGTCAGTTCTGTCTCTGGTTTAGAGCTGGTATTTTCCTGGCCTCATGCCTCAATGCTCACACTGTTTGATGTACATCAGCTGAGCATCCCAGTCTAGTTGGCAGAGATGCTCACTGCCTTGCCTGCATGTCTATCTCCTGATGACGGGCTGCTGAGGCTACTGCTCTGACTATTTCCATGATCTCAGATGGTCTCCTACCAAGAAGCAGGGGTAGTTGCTTTGACACTACCCCTTTACAAGTAGCCATGATCTACCTTACTCTCTACAGCACCTGGAATGCCTACACAACACAATGTCTTCAGGTCTTAAATACCATTTATTTCCCTCAGAAAATGTTGTTATTGTAAGTGCAGCACCTTATTTTCCACTGTAGTACTAAAAACCAAAATTGTGTAGCTGCTTGGTGTCATCAGGACCTCTATGGGACACTAGCGATGCTCCAAGAATCCAAGCTGAACTAAAGGATCCAACAGACACAGAGGAGAGAAGTTTCTCTCGGTTTTGCTCTCTTTTTTTGGGTACTCTGTGACTCTGCTCGCAATGCCCAGGGCTGCTGGATTTTGCTCTGCCTTATTCAGAGTAGTCCTCCTGAGGCAGCAGGCTGAAGCTCTGGTTTTCCCAGAGGAACTAAACCTGGTAGTTCACTGAGCAAGCCCCCAAGGTCTGCCCATGTCCCCTCCTGGGCTTTCCAGAGTGAGGAAAGACAGCTGCTGGTCTGTGCAAATGGACAGATTTCTTTTGCTTGGGGCTTGTCGATCAATGTTCTTTGGAAATCAAGAAACATCAGATAGAGGGGATTAGCACTGGACTAAAGTTGCCCTAATATTCTCCTTCTGACCTTTGTGCTGAGGTTGCAGGGTGCAGCCACACATTCCTGCCTGCTTCCTCTGGCACGCAGTTCCGTCTGCAACACCCCCGCGATGGCTGCAAGCCGCTGGTGCGGGTCAGTTCATGCTGCAGCACCTCTCTCATCAGCCTGGCCTGATGCCCAGGGGCATTGCTGCCAAGCACCGCTTGCCAGGAGCTGCGCCTGGCATTGGTAGGTGGCTGAATGGCTCATCTGTCTCAGAAAGCCAGGGCCTGTCACTCTGCCACAAGTGGTACATGCTATTCCATACACTATTGGGTAGCATTTCCTCAGCCATTAATAATTCTCTTCAATATTCAGCGTAACTGCTGCCGGCTGGTGCAGATGCTTTGGTTACCTGATGGTTTTCTCCCAGCCACAGGCAGATCCACTCTGTGCTGGAATTAGAGGATGAATGATGCCCGTTTGCACAGTCCTGTTTGTTCTTAATCATATCTCACAAAAACAAATGGTCTGTAGCTTGGCAGTCACTGGTGTGCCCTGTGGAGCAAGGCAGGGGACACTTTCTAGATTCAGCAACATCCCAGGTTCTCAGGGGCTTTACCCCCTAAGAAGGATAGTCTTGACACTGTTAAGTGATTCATCCAACCTCTCTCCTCCAGCAGAAGCACTGGATGATCCTGGTGACAACAGGTATGGCTTTAGGTGTCTCAACAACCACCTGCACCTCCTTACCAGCCACAGAACGAGTTTGAGGTATGACCCAGCTCTTGGTGGCTTTTCTTCACCTAACCCTGCTGCTCAGCAGTGCCCCAATCACCTGGTTGCACCCACAACCAGAATCCATGGGATTTCTGACAGTATTTCTGCCTTTGTGGCCATTTTTTCCCAGGACAGTTTAATTCTGAGGTATTTTTCTGTGGTTTAGAACTGTTTCTTTACCTGCTTTATCTATTCCTGGAGGCTATTTGTTAATCCAACAACTTGGTAACAGTACATATCAAGTGTCGGGGCTAAAGCTGGGAAAATAAAGGCAATGATATACAAAGATGTTGCACCTGTGGCAAACACTGAGCCATGTGCACACAGATTGACCTTTTACTGCCTTTTTCAAAATATTCTGCCTTGCAGGCTGTTTTCCTCCCCCAGCTTTCAAGCAGGTTCATATATCCAGAGTCTAGCTCAAGACCTCCTACCAGCATGACCTCCTACCTTGAAATCATTCATTTTATTAAAACATTCCTCCAAGGTAGCCTGGGTCTATTTCAAAAACAAGGTACCAAAAAAATTCCAAAACTTCAACAGTTTTCTCAGGACAAAAATTAAAAATACAACGAGAAGAAAGTTTATTTGCATAAAAGCAAGTGATAAGAAAGAGGCAAATATTTTATTCCTGTATAAGGATATAAGATGGTCCAGTGCAATGGCTAATTAGAAAGTCAGACATTTCTGAATTGGAATTCATCTCATGCTAAGAGCAAACATCATTCTACAATTGTTCTAAAATAAACTAAGGATAATAATGTTTCCTTATTTTTGGGAGGGGAGCAAGAAGAGAATTCTGGGACATCATGAAATTTGGACTTTGTAAATATAAAGCATTTTATAGAATAAAAGTTACTTCCCCTAGGCTCTTTGGTTTGCTCCATCTAAGTAACACAAGTGCTTGCAGGTCCCACTCCAAATGTATTGCACGTTTTTGTACTAGGGTAGGATCTGTCTGGTATCTTGAACTAGGAGAATTCTGTCTGTCTTCTGAAATGAGGAGAAACCACAACTTCTTAGAAGCATATTTTGGGAAAGTAAATAAATAAAGAATGAAGAAACCATGACCTCTAAGGGAGTTTTAAGGTTTCGATGAAGGAGAGAGGTAGGTAACTGAGAATTTTATTGTGCATTTTAGTAAGTAACAAGAAAAAATATACAAAATTAAAATAAAAACTATCAATAACATAAAGGAAAAAAAAATAGCTTGAGACTGAAGGATTTGTGTCAACATCTGGACCTGGGGCTTGAAAAGTAGGTGGCTGAGGTCATTTCATTTTATAAACTCGGCTTATGAACAGTGTATACAGCATATGAACAAGTGCAAATCCTGGAGTCACATAAACAGTGTATTTCATTCCTGGACATTGAAATAACAAAAAGGGCAGAGTCAAAGGGCTCCTCTCAGCATATAAGCTTTAAATATATGTGGAAAGCCCATGTGACACTGAAATAATAACACCAGGAATATGGAAAATGAGACTAAGCAATATTTACATTACCCTTTCTTTTTTACTGGGGTGAAGGGTTAAATTTGCTTAATGACAGGCTGAATTGGTCAAGAATATGGGCACCATCACCTTTCCAAAGATCTCTGAACAAATAAATTTCATACAATGTTTTCATAGGATCAAATTCTCATTGTAATCTGAACCATTTCTCTGGGAAAACACATGTTTACTTGCTAAAGCAAGTAAGAGTACACTTGCTTTACAGTGCAAATTGAAACAAAACCTTTACATGGACTATTCCTTCTCTCCCATGTGCCTTTCTGTCCCAGGAATTAATTGTGACAATTGTGTACTTCACCTAAGTCTATGTTAGCAAGATGCCTGCTCTAATCTCAGTATGACGATGGAGAGCTGCATCTGCAGCCATATATTGGCCTCATGCTTTTTAGTTGAAATTAGCAACCACAGGAAGTTTAAGGGCAGCTCTAGGATATGTTCATCTATGGGAGATGAGCCCAGTTCATGACTGAACTTGCTGTTGTAAAATTCCTTAAAATACTGATTGTTATAACATTAGAGGATACAGAGGAGGCTCATTCTGTAGTTGCCTCTTTCTCCATGGGGCTCTGAGGTGGCTCTTAAACACACTTAAGGACAGGACTGGGAGCTGAAGGGGCTGCATCTGATTCAGATGCAACTATGTGAACACCTTCATGGTGGAAATGCAAATATACATACTACAGTTATCATGAGCTTGGAGTTGTAAGGAAGGAGCATAGGGGAAGACCACACTCATTTGATGACCTATGCAAACTGCAACCAGCATAGCTCAGGTGGCATTCTTTTGGGTGTCTGGATAAAACCAGGGGTTTATTACTTCCCAAAAGTGACAAGACTTTATCTTGATGACTTTGGTTCTATGGGTTGGAGACGATGCAGTGCTTGTGGGACAGGGAGGAAAATGTTGGGCCCCTACTGAAGATGTTTGGTGAATGGGTAGAAAATTCTGTCCCTCAGCATGCACGTTCCATCTCAGTTTTACGTGACCACTGAGTCCAACAAGGGGAAAGAATCAGGTAGAAAAAGAAATATTGTCCAGTTTGTTTTCTTCAAAATATCAGACTATTTCCTGAACTCATACAATCAAAGAAAAAATTCCAAGAAAATTGATGAGATTTTTCAATGCAATTTGTCACTTGAGACCTATATTTTCATTCTTTGAACTTTGCCAGTAATTTCAAGGGTTTCAGCACTGAGAAAAACATCGTGTCTCCATAACCACAAATAAATAACATCACAACAAAGGAGATACCTCTTCCAATTTTAGACTCGGTCTAACAATTTATCAGAACAAATTTTTACAAGGTTTATGAGTGATTTCGTTTTGCTGTCACAAAAGTATTTCCATATTTATATTCACAGGTTCAACATTTCTGTTAATGTTGCATTTCTGATACTATCTGCTAGGTGGATGCTTCTGCTACCTTTTTCTCTCAGAAACAGGAGTTGGTAACAACAGGTACTTTAGTTAACTGTGCTTTTTAAAAAGTTGCCACTGCAGAAATGTAAAAGCTGTCCTGCTTTCCCAACTTAAGGGTGAACATGCTTGATTAATGTTTGTCTCTCCTGTGCTCACAAAATGTATGTGCATTCCACGGCCAGAAAAAGAAAAGCTAATAAAACAAAATCTTACCCTGCATTCAGGACACAGGCTGTACATGACTGTAACTCTGAGTTCTCTTAGTGTGCAATGTACAGGTGAGATTCACTTCTTTAAAGAAATGATTTTTTTTTTTTAATTTGCCTATTTTTTACCCCAAATCCTCGTTAGGACAGCTTGCATGTCTGAATATCAACATTTCCTTCCCATTTTTTATTGTTCCCCACAGATAGCAAAGCAGCTTGATTATCAGTTAACATAAATTTAAAAATGGAGTCCAAACATTTAATTGAATTGGTTGTGGCAGTGACTTAATTATCTAATTACTGGGATTCTATTTCTGTGATACAGATTGTCAGCGAGTTTGGAAGATCAGTTGTATTGCTGGAGACTGGAAATAATCTCATTCCAAATGACATAAAGAGTTGAACAATACAGGCAAAATATGCCCCGAATTTACATCCAATGCAAACTTTGGCTTGAACAAGTCAGAACACTATGTCTGTTTCTCTTTAAATTGATTTGTATTGCATACTATGTGTCTATTTGAGTTATACTTTAGGACAATGGCATTATTAATGTTATACTTTTGCATATAAATGCTCAAAACCGCATAAGTGTAGTCTTACATTACTTGGGTTAAAGATATGGGAGCAAACAGCTCATTGTTAAACACACATAATCAATATCACAGTCTTCTGCCATCTGCAGTGCAGAAATGGAGAAAACCTGGAGGGCTGAGGCTTTCCAAAAGGAAATATCGTGAGATGAAAGTGAATTAATCTTTAAAAGCTACATCTTTGTCTTAAAGACAGATTCTAGATAAAATCTCATCAGCCTTTCCATTTTTATTTAAATAGAACACATTTTTTAATGGTTAAAACTATCACTCAGAATACATATATTATTATATGTTACATGCTCTGACTGTTTTGTATAGTTGCCAGTTGGTACGTGTGTATCAAACCTGGCAACTCAGCTAGTGCTCACTCAGTTTCTCAGTTCAGCTGAGGATGAAAAGGGAGCCAAAACACGTTCTCTAAACCAGAGGAGAAAACGTGAGGTGTGGTACAGAGCAAGAGCAGGCAGTAGACGTGCTTCATAAAAATGTGCTTCGCCTGGTCTTCTAATAGTATTCACCTTTTAATAGGCTAATGTCTTTGGAAGTGGTAATTTTGTGGCAAATCCAAGCATGTAAACTTACCTTAGTTATGTTCCATAGTCTTAAGCCTTGTGATAACACCGGGATGTCTCTTAGAGGGAATCTTTGAGTGGGGACTTTGGGTAGATAACTGCTACAGAGGAGGAGGTTTGTGGCTGTTTGGTGGAGGCAGGCAATCGCCTGCCGAGAGCTGCAGCTGAGGAAGGACACCTGGCACAGGGGACTGTAACAGTATAAATGTTACAGTGGAGGACACGGCAAATTCAGTCTCTGACCGTGAAACCTGATAACTTTAACAGCTCTTGTGTTTATGGGACCTTTTCCTATGTGACTGATAGAAAGTCAAAGACCGTCTACATCCGTGGGTGCGGGGCCCTCCAGGTGGAAGGCAGGCTGGGTCTCTGCAGGGCCCCAGGCTGAGGGAGCGGTGGCTAAAGAGATGTCCAGGCTCTTTCTGTGGCACAACAAGCAAAGGGGAGAGAAAAGTCAGGCCCTGGCAGGGGACGTGATAGGCAACGCTCATGCTCTGGGAAACAAAGGTACAAGTGTAAGTGAAACAGGCATTTTTCATCATCAGAGCAGGTCTGGTGTTTGGTTGTGAACCATGAAAAGCTGTCCAGGAGCTCAGCTGAGCTCTGCTCACAAGAGTGGTACTGTCACCCGCAGTACAACCCACAACACTTCTGAAACTTCACTTTTTTTAATTAAACTCACTATGATGTGCAAAAGTTTGTGGAACATTTTAGGCTTTGACACGCTTGGATTTTATGGTGACCTTAAAAAGGTGAGGCTGGAGAGATGTGTGGGCCGGGTGTATACTTTGTAGGCTTCTCTATGTAGGCCCACTCTGTTGCTAAAAACCTAAACAATTTTAACTTGGATATGGCCAGACAGATATTGCATTGTTCCCACTTTTTGTAAAATAAATTCATTGCCAGACTGAGACCTTGTGTGCCAGGTTTCAGACTGGAGTGAATTTTATGGCTGAGTTATAAACCCCTGGAAGAAGAGGTTTGTAACATAAATGCTGACACAGCCAGAGCTATAACAAACTGAACAGCATTGCAATGATATCTTATTTACCTCTAGCAAGGTGCATGTCAGGGAAACTAAGTAATGTACCCCTGCTGCTACACATCATTTTGTGGGTAAAACTTATCTCTGATTTTATTTGGTAAGATAAAACTGCAAAGTTCATGCATTGATGAAGGAAGAGTAGCAATCATCTGTGTATTACTATTCATCAAAAGATTCACATATTTGTGCATGATAAAGCACTCCCATATTTGCTTCAAATTTTTGAAACATTATTTTACAAAAAATGACAATTGAGAAAAAGAGCAAGTGAAACTGCAGCAGCTTATTGCAAATGACTACAGCCATCACAGAAGGAGTGTACAGGTCACTGCAGTATGTGATTGAGTACCCAAATATTAGCTGCTGCTGCTTTTTTTCTCCAAGTATGAATAATTTACAGCAGAAACCCAAGAAATACTCTGCTGTAGCATGACATCTGCTTAATTGAACAGGAAAGCACTGCATTGAGGTAGCGAGTTAAAAACAGGAGCATAGTCATTCATTAGTAATCTGAAGAAAGCAGTCTGGAAATCATGGCCACTGACTGCCAGGCTCTGCTTAAATACACATACATCACACCTGTTAGGGATGCACACAGCATAAGGACTTTCAAGTTACCTCTAGGTTAGTCTCATTTAAGAACCAGTGCCCGTGCTTTAGCATTTCTGTACTGTGACCTCTCTGTATCCATTATGAGGTCTGGAAATCTCAGCTTGGCAAGTTGCATTACAAAATAAACCTACTAATTCTGGGAAGTGGTTTTTCAGGCACCACTGTCACTTCTGGATGAAATACGTTCAGTCTTCTGGAGTAGACAAATAAGTCTTCCCATGCAAAGTATAATGTTTGCTTTTGTCCTTTATAAAACTGAAATGGCTGAAATAGTATTTCAGGAGAAGATTTTGCTATCCTTACTCCAGTGTGCCTTGGCAGTCCCCACGCAGTGAATAGTTTCTCCAACTTCAGTGGAATGCCTCTTGGACAGGAGATTGGGCTCACAGTGAATTTAGCTGGCTTGCTGCTGCTGCAGGAATTCAGGGACATGCTCTTACACATTATACAGGAAAAATTACACAAATGTCCAATGACAAGTGTACATTGTTGACGTTGTATCCAAGAAAAAATGTTGTATACATTAAAGAATGTGTCATTTTGGCACTTGCTGAAATGAGAACAGTTGAGACTTTCAGGTCTGTGTTCTTTTTAAGTCTTTACATGATGAGACTGAGCAACAGTTTCTGAGCATTTTTGCGGCACTTCCCTGTAGTGGTCCTCTTCCCTGCTCCCCTTGCTAGCAATCCACTACGACTTGCTGAACACTCACTTGAGCACAATTGTTAGGCAAAGGAATTGAACTGAAAACCTCAAACTGATTTTACTTTTTGTAACTTATTTGTCCACCTTCAAAGCAAATGCAATCTTTGCTCTATAATTTAACGTCCACCTCTTTTTCCTCCAAGGTTGGTTTGGTATTTCCTTCACAAACCTCAATTGTTGGCATTAAAAACTTGGCCATTTCGACTCTACTGGACTAAAACTTGGCAAACAAATTGTCAGCTAGTATTTAAATTGTTCTACTAAAATTTCTTCCTTTTTATGAGTAATCTATGACCGATCTTTATCCCTGCAATCCTCACTACACTCCTAGGTCCCCTGAAGGTGAATCACTGAGAGTGACTGGCTTGAAAATGCTACTGACTGCCCTTACAAATACTTAAAGCAGAGACTGCAGAGCCCAAGCTCTGTACCAAAATGCAGTTATCATACTGCCTGTCTGTCTGTCTACAGGCAGCCTTACATATCAGGCAAAAGTTGAGAGACTTTTTTCCTTGTAGCAGAAGCTACAAGGTAGAGAGTCCTTACCAAAGTCAGAAGGGCAGAGAAGTAAGAAGGTGCATAGTAAATCTCTCCTGGTGCAATGCATGGACTGGATCACCTCTGTGTTCTGGCAAGGTATTCTTTGTTATAAAAAGATACATACCATAAAGGAGTTGCTACTTGTGGTTGTCTGAACAAGGCTGCACTAACTAACTGTGTCTAAAAACATTGGGACCGCAGTGGGGAGAATTCAAGAGGAAGCCCCACAGAAGCAAAATCTGGGAGGGTGCTCAACCTAACCCAGAGTAATAGCTTGTAGCAAGAGGAAAGAACAGGAGGAAAGGGCTGTGTTGTGGAGCAAGGTAAGCTGGGAAATGGGAAAAGCCCTTTAGTCTGCAGAGCACAGGGTCTTTTGGTGCGAGAAGTAGCCGGGCTGGACAGTGCGAGCCGCATGCCACCACTGCCCTGCCACTGCAAGTGACAGTGCTGAAGCACTGGTTTACTGGTAACCTCTTTAAACCCTCTAAGCCAAGTCCTTGTCAGTGCTAGCCAAGTCCTCCCAGAAGGATCATGCTTTTTATTTGCCTCTTCTGTCTGGAGAAATAGAGGCAACAGGAGCCCTGCTGATCTAGCTTACAATCCCTCTGTTCAAAGTGGGATCTGAAGCCAGTATTTAGTAAATATCCCCCAGAAACGATATTTGGCCTTGCTGCTAATGATGGAGGGCTAGCAGCACAGCCTCAGCAGCATTTCCATCCCTGGATTATTTATCTTGAAACAACAGTGATATCACGAAGAACACTGAGTAACTATAATACAGAAATGTATTTTAACAGGATATGCATCAGTCTCAAGAAATACAACCCATTTTCATATGATTCTTGTCCCTCATATTTCTCCCTACTGAGAAATAACAGCAAAAAACCTGGTGATATGGTACAGGAACATTAGAGGAGATGCAACTGGGCTATAACTCAGGATACAGCTCTTCCAGCTGATACACATCGGGACCGGCACAGGGACAACAGTATTTTGCAAGTATGTGAATTCAGCTCTAGGCGATTGCTGGGCAGATCTAAATGCAGAAGTGAAGCAGAATATGCTGCTCCTTCACAGCTGCAGGAGAAATTGATAGTCATAAAAGTACACACACTTTAATCAACACAGAGACTACCTGAAAGCATTGAGCTTACAAACAGCTCAGTGCTGATCACTGTCTTTCTAAACTCCTGAGTCATTTGGAGGATTTCTGAAGGCTGGAGAGAGTGCTGAGGAACTAACAGAGAATCCCTCCTCAACTTATGCAAGAATGTACAGTCACACTTCTCAAATCAGAAAGTTTTAAAGTTATTCACAAAAATTCTCTGATTTGAGATTAGGAAATGAAGTTACATATAAACAATGCTTCATTTTGATGCAAGCGAGTTTATTACCCATGACCAGTCAATCCCTAGTACACTGGCTGTTAAAGGGTCACAGCCACTAAACTGCTTTGCCAGCTGTATGGTAAGGAGCATCTGGTTAAGCCTCCATCCAATGTGAACACTGAAAACATTAAAATGTCTCTGAAAATAGAAACAAAAAAAAAAGTTTAGCATTATATTTAGCCCATTCTGGTTATGACTGTCCTGTGAAATAATACATGGCTACTTTGTGAAATATTTTTCTAATGTCAAAACCATCATTAGATTTTGTTTGGGATGCAACTGTTTCCTTCCACTGCAGAAGGCACCAGAGGAAGAGATTTGTGTTCATCTTTCATGAACCCTTCATGCAAAAATAACTTTGCTATTAAGAATTTTGCCTAAAAAGCATCTTATCTGGGTCTTTATTACCAGGTTTTATCTCTTTCTCTGAAGCTTTGGGAACTCTTGCTTCTTGGCTCAAGACACCAGAGTGTGTTTTCAGATCACACTGAAAACATAATGCCTAAATTTCTGTAGAATTAATTCAAGGGGAAAGGCAATTTGCCTTTCAACCCTCTGCCGTAGGAAGTAGTACAGATACAACACCTCAGAGTTGTAACTTGTTACTTATAGTACAGTATAACCAAGTCCACTTCAATGCTGACAAGAGGCAGTCCTGACCTACTCTGACCACCATCTGACATACCGCTACATGTGACGGCTCAGACTATGGGTTGACACCCACCCAGACCTCCTCCTGAGTGCTTACATCAAAGTAGCACTCTAGCAACATGGGAAGCTCTCTTAATGTGGAAGCTTGTCTTAATGTGGACAAACCCCCTGCCAGCCAACCTCACTGCCATGGCCAAGTGCAGCACATTTACCCAGAGCTGGCTGGTAATTAGAACTTGATCCTAGGAAAGAGGAAAAAAAAAGAAGCTATCAAAAAAACCTTTAAGTGCTTATTTGTTTGAGAGCCACGGGTAGAAAAGGGTAGGGTTGCTCAGAGGCATAGTTCAGGTGATAATATTTATCATATTTAAGATGATAACATTTCGTTCACTTCATTTGAAAGCTGTAGAACAGCAAGTCCCATCCTCCCCATTGCTGACTCCCATCACCTCATGGAGCCTATAATGGCAGCTGGATTCACTTTGGAAGAGCAGGGAGAGGCAAAAGACTTTCTGACTGTGATCTGGTCACAATATTCCTGGGCATTGTATTAGAGACTAGCTGATTCCTGGCAAACTGCACAGACAGGTAACTGCAGTTTTGAAAGTAATATCTCTTCTATAACTGCATCTTTTGGACGGGAAGGAGATATTTAGAGGATTGAGGTTTAAATTCTGGATAACAAGTCCATTTTTGTTCTGCTAGCAACAAAAAGGCCACTTGGGTTTATGGTACACCTTAAGTTCACTCTGATTGACATGGGAAAAACTGTTCAAAGCCCAGTATGTCAGGATGGATGGCATTATTTTTCTGAACCTGGTTGCAGTATATTTTCTTGAGATAGGCAGCATAGCATCTGACTCATCTGTTAGTAGGGAGTGCTGCTAAGTGACCACAAGTTAAATAAACCTGAATTCCTCAGTCATGACTGAGGGATAATGAGGAAAGTTCTCCTACTCTGCAAGTAGCTTCTGCAGGTGTTGGACATCTGGAACTCCCTCAGTTCCCAAGATCTGTTAATCACAGGGAAGAGCACAGATTGAGTAGATTACCACATTTTGGAACAAAAGAAGAAATAAGAGACCTCTCTAATGAAGAAACACTGTGTTAGCTACAACCATTTTTCCCATGATAAGTGTCTTGTCTCTAGTAGTTACCACAAAGGCTTTGATTTTCATGAAAAGTATATAAGCTGAACAAGTTACCTGGTCAGGACAGTCCACATGAAATACCCAAATAAATTCTCAGGCATGTGAGTCATTTAATTTCATCGTATGTCAGGAAAACAGAATAAAGGTACAAAGCCACATAATTCTGTAAAGATAACTTGTGCTGAAATTCAACAAAGCACGTTATTTTTAGTAGCTGCAGATCATAAGTGGACATTTTACAGAGAAACCTACAAAAGTTAGTTGTACTTTCTGGTAGTAATTACCTCCCACAAATATGACTCACTTCTGTAGTTTAAATGCAATGGTTTAGTGTCCCAAAATCAACAGTTTTATAAATAAATCTCTGAATCACAGACTGAATGCCTGAAGTGTTTAAATATTTCTTACGGGCCTGGGAAGCAGTTTGCATTTCAGGCTTTTACTTCATAACAATTTCCCAGTGAGCAGTATTGATACTAAAAGGGAGTAAATACAGAAAAAAAAATAGAAAGGCTGCAGCGAGGTCTGTAGCAAAATAGCATAAACTCAGTTTTCCTAGTGTTTAGTCCTTCTGCTAACATGAAGTAGGGTTGACAAGTTAGATGTAAATACGACCTAGGATGGAATCAATTTTCCTGTTTCACAGTATCCTCTTCTACGGAAAGAGTACCTGGAGCTGAGGTCACCTTGTGGCACAGCTTTCCAAGCAGAACTGGGGGGACTCTTTTAGGTCTCCTGGGGAGACAATGCAGATCACCTCCAGAAAGAAATGCCAGCTATCTCACTGAAGAGTGATACTAAAAGATGAGGCCTGTCCTCTGAAAGCTAACTCACTGCAAGGCTAAAGAAGTAAATAATTCCACTTTCAGATAATTGAATGTTATATTATGAAAATGGTGGTATTATTTTTTTTTAAATGATGCAAGCTGCTTGAAGGTTCTTCTCCTGTTGGAGTGTGGGTGACTACATTCAGATTTGCTTCCTGACATTTAGCACAGAGGCGTTCCAGCAAGCAGTCCATGCACCATCCTGATGGGACTCTAACAGAGTAGAGGGAGCAGAGCTGCAGCAGGCATTCTCTGTCCCAACCACTGCTGCTCAAAATCAGTTTTCAGCTCTTTCTGAGTTGCTTTCCTGCCCTGCAGCTGTTCTTGTGGCCAGTCTGTCTGTCTGGAGATGGCAGAACACGGGGAAACACATCAGCTGAGCAGCCACCAAGGGCCGGCTCCTGCCAGGCTGGAGGTGGCTCAGCCTCCCTGGGCATCGAGGGCCCGCTCCTGCCACTCCTTCTCTCACCCCCGGCTGACCCATTGCTCCGAGTCAGGGCACTGGTGCAAGGATCTGACTCATTCTAAAAGTCCAACCCATAGCAGTGCTGCCACAGAGAAGTGCTGTCTCTGGCTCCCCAGGACACTGCTGAGAGAGCTGCGTTGCCGCAGCTATGCTGGCAGCCTGGCCTCAGTTAGAGACATTGTACAGAGGACTGGGAAGGCGAAAAAAAAAAGAATATAGGGGGGAAAAGAGAGTAATATAACCTGTAGATTTTTACCCATAGGAAAAACTGCTCTCCCAGAAAAAGCATGATTTTTTGTTATGTCCTTGTGGGGATTCTTCTAGTTTGACTGCACATTAAACTCAGTCAGAAAGGGGAAAAAATATATATAAATAAACAAAATCAATCACTCCCCTAAGTGAAATTGCAATACCAGCATGGCTTTACTTTACTAGAGGTGACCTGAATAATAACAATCTGATCGGTTATAAAAACAGAAGCATTTGTCAATGTACACAGGTTAAAATGTCCCAGTTTACCCATTGTTAAGTTTGCAAAAACTACACAGAAGACAAGAAATGCAGGCATGCTGTTGAAATCCATAAACCTTCTTTCTTTCTTTAATTACAAATTGTCAGTTAGAATCACTTACTGAATCTGGGATTGCTGGTGAGAAGTTCTATATTGTATGTGACAGCACAGAACATGTAGTCCTTTTTATTTATATTTAATTAAAGGGAAAAAAAATTAAAGATAAAAAGGAAAAGGCAGGAGAACAGAAAGCTAAAGAAGTAGGAGCTGAATAAAAGAAAGAAGAAAAGGAGCAGGGGCATTTTAGATCTCATCTTCTAGCAATTAGTCAAAGACTTATATAAAGTTCAAGCACAGACTCTGCAGCCTTATCTTGGTTTCTGAGTCTCCGTGTGATCCACAAAACAGCCCCCTTAAAAATGTGTTCACCTCTTGGCTGACTCATCCTCAGACATTTGCCTTTATTTATATTTCAGCTACTATAAAATCTGTAATGCTTCGTCAAGCCCTCTTTGGCGGGACACACGGATCACTGCTCTTTCTGCTGCTTGACCACTTGGACACCTTCTGTGCTGAGCCCCTAAAGCAGCAAATCCTCCACCTGTGAGTTTTTCAAATATTTTATTGGGAACAGGACAGGGAAAGTACATTCTCTCAGCTTACTTCCAGCAATTGGATAGTCTGATTCAAAGTTTGTCAGGCTTAGTTATTTTCGTTTATATATAGTTTATCTAGAAATAGCTGTTCCTCTGGTACTGCGCAGGTAAAGACTAGAACAAAGCACATCATTACATATATTATGAAGCTCCACTTTTGATGACTGTGCACAATATCATTTAATCAATTGCATAAAAGCCCTATGGAGATTCCCTGTGAGCTGCAGTGTCTGTGTGTGTTGCCAGCTACTGCAATGCTCCCTTTCCCTGTGCTGCCAGTCCTGGTGCAGTGAGTAGGTATATGCTGCCTAAGATTATCTGAATTGATGCAACTCAAAACAGAGCAAAGCTTCCTGATTTTTTTTGTTTTACATTGATATTTTACATAAAATACCAGTGCCTTAAAGAAAATGGATGGATAATGATGAGGATAAGATGGCATCACCAAGATAGATCTCTTTTTTTGAGAGTCACAAAGGAGAAGTGAGGTAATAGAAATGAGCTGTAACTTAAAAGGAGAAAGTGTGAGATCAAGAGCTTCATCTAACAACGTGAACAAAATGGAAACAACGTAGGAGGGAGATAAGCATGAATGGGACTACTTCAGCCTACCAGTCAGTGTGGTCCTGAGAAAAAACAAACACTATAATAGGATATGATAGTGTTGGTAGAGCATAGGAAGAATTCAGGCCCTGGTCCAAGGCATTGTTGACACCTGTCTTGACATCTTTGAATAGCTGGGCTGCTCACATTCAGAAAAGACATTTCAGTTGAGATAGGTGCAGAGGAAGGCTACATGGTTAAGCAGTTTATTTTATGAGTAAACTGCCTTATGAGACTGAAAACCTACTAAATAAAGCCAGAGAGGAGATACGTTTGCTTTGTTTAAATATCTCTTACTGATGTTTTTTATGCTAANGGGGGGGGGAAGGGCACAGGGCAAGGGCACAGATCTAGAAATGTTGTAACAATTAAACACATTTGCAGAATTCATTTTGTTTGAAAACCCATGCTGGCTTTTCTGAACAAGACTTGAGAGCTGTGTAGGCACATCAGCCTTCCCAAAGCCAAGTCTGAGATCTCACAGTGGGCACAGACAGGCACATTTAGCTGAGTCTAGAGACAGAGTGAAGCGTATGGCAAAAAGAGCTGGTAGATGACCCAGGGTCTGCTGTGCTCAAACTACCTGCCTACTCCTACCTATTCCTACCCCTTAGTCAGCCTTCCAAATAGCCAGAAGTCATGAAGGTTCTTTAACAGCCTACAAATGCTACCCATTTACTGCTGAGACCCTTGCCCAGAGGGAAACAGGTTTCTCTTAAATAGCCCTGGGAAAGACTATTTATCCTCTCTTGCATCATGAGTCTATGAGGTAGAGGTCTAGGATGCCTAAAACGTAGACACCCCAAGACTCAGCCCTTCCAGGAGCAGAGCTCAGATGCAGCTTCCCCTGCTGCTCTTGCAGACTGTAGCTGCTCTGCCAGCCCCATCTCCAGATCAAGCCAGTCGCTAAAGGTCATGTTTCTCATTGGTGACAGGGAGTTCCTGCGCTGGTTGAGCCCTAGGCACAACCGCAGCACAGCACTCGCTGTCCTTGCCTGCTCTCACCTCCCTGCAGAGAGGAGAGGCATAATTGGGTTCCTATTTCTGTTCTGGCTATAGAATTCCTGAAGAAGAAGAAAATTTTCTTCACAGTGAAAAGAGATTTGAAAGAGAAGACAGGCTTCCAGAGTCGACTGAGCTCAGTGACCCTTGGGGTATGCTCCCTATACATGTTCAGACACTTTGTGTGGATGTTCCAAGTCTTTCCCCTGGTATATCTACCTCTTCAATGGTCTGTGTAGATGTTGATCTTCTGCTTGGGATCACAACTGTGAAATATTTCAAGTGGTGAGCGTGCTGTCCCAGCCCTGGCTGCAGTGGCAGAGAGCACAGCTACGTAACCAACAGAGGCAGGAGGCTGGCACATCACCCCGAGAATGTAATCTGAAGCAGTGAAGAAAATGGAGTCTGATTAACGCATCCGCAGTGCAAAAAATGGACAGTGATTGTCCTTTGTTTCTGTATTTGTGACTTTGCAATGTGGATTTGATTACAGCTGTCTGAACTCAGCAGATTTCCTCCCTGCGAACAGTGGAAAACATTGATGCTCTATTTACAATGAATTTCTGGGAAGCCTGTTGCACATACGTATCAACAACTACTTGCTTGGATGGTTTTTATTTAATAGGCTTTTGAAAAGCATGTGGAGAAAATTTCTGCTGTAGTGCATTTAACTTAGAAATGTGCCGTGCCTGGAGGAAAAAGCTCTTGGGAGTTACAATGCTGTTGAATCTGGGTAAAGTGTGCTGCTGTAGGGATGTGTATTTGGGCTTTTGTCTTACCATCCCCTCTGCAGCCTGTGGCTGGATTGTACCTTGTACAATGTAGAGCTTGCCTTTGCTAAAATTCTTTGCTCAAGGCCTTGAGTTTTTATAGCATTTTTTATGACATTTGCTCTTTGGAACAATATCTGCTATATGGTCGTATTTTCTTTTACTCCAAGCTCCAGCAGTCACCCTAAAATGGCATTACATAACACAGCACATCTGGCCTGGAAAAGGACAGTTCAAATGTTCTATATTCAGGTTGCAATCATTAATTTAATGTAGGTCTAGTGAAGGGATTTCAAGATAGATAATGTTTCTCAAATTTGAAAAATTCTACTGCCTGCTTTTATGGTATTTGTTTTAACTGACCTTTCTTTGTTGCCAAATCACAGGAGGAGCCTTTCAGAGCTGACACGCAGGAGCAACACAGAGTACAGGCAAGGTGTGTCTGGATCCTGCAGGGACCCAATATATCCTGCACTCATGGTTAAAAAAATGGGTATTGCAGCCCTTGAACCCCACAGCATTTAGTTACACTTGAATTTCTGATTATTTGCTCCCTTACTAATACATTCTGAATTTTCAAGCGTGCAATAGGAAGACTTAATAGCAACACACAAAAAGCAGATCACTCTTTTTCAGACATTTTTTAATTTAAAAATAAAAACCTGATGCAATTCACTTTAAATAGCACATCTTCAAATAACTGGTTTTAAAGCTTCCTTAAAAATTGTTAAGGGACTTTTCTGTTTCCCTATTGAAATTTACAGCAGTCTTTTCAGCAAGGAAGAAACTAATCAGGGTCCCAAATCTAAAAAAATCTACATAGACAGTTAACCAGAATAAGGTTAAATATGTCTGTTAAGTCTGTGTAGGAATTGAACTGAGGTAACCATAAAAAATTATAAAATCTGACTATGCTGTCCAAAGCATAGAGCAAACAAACAAAAAAAAACCTGAGACCGTTTAGCAACTTATCTCAATTTAATCAAGCTGCAAGCACATGGAGTACTCGTTTCCCAGCCAGTACTGTGATTTTCAGGTGGGAGGCAAACCTTTGGGATAATTCCAAACAGGTCTCACAAGTTATTTAAAAGTGTACATTCATTATTTATGACTGAAGTATTTCTCTTGTTTCACTTTCAATGAAACTCACATTTGAAAACTTTATAGGCTTAAAAAGTCTCATTTGGCCTGGTTAAAATGCTTACTTTTGCAATGCAGACTGAAAAATACAGCGTGTTTTCGACACAGAAGGTTAATATGAAGGACAAATGCATACATGCTGTGTGTGAGGCAACAGATCTCACACTGGGAAACGAGAGGGGGAACTGAAAGAGAAAAGACTGGGAAGTAAGCAGAAGAGGAAAGGAGACAAGAATAAGAACTAACAACCTGAGTCAACATTAACAAGAAAAGACTCCCTGAAGGGAAGAGGTCCCTTTCTCATGACTTCTCTGTTTATTGATTTAAATGGAAGAAGATAGATACCACACTGTAGACCTGTATTCTAATTAGCAAATAAACTAAAAACTGTAATTAAAACATCTGATTTAAAGAATGCATGAAAAGCAACCTTACTGTTTTGGCTGTGACCTGTTTAGTCGGCTTTGAGCTTTCTAGAAGCTCAATATCAGAGGTTACAGAACAGATGGAAAAAAAATAATGCCAGCACATTTTTCCCCTTAAGCTAAATAATGACATGCAGTAGGTAGATATCACATAAACAGCAGAAAAGCCTTGATTTAGCCTCTGGAGCTTGTAAGTACCTTACACATTTTTAATTACTGAAAATCAGGATTATATCTTTAGTCTGAAAAAAAACCTCCAACCCTAAACAATAAAACTTTCCAGATGATTTTAGTATACAATAATTCGTTAAACTTGCACATCAAAAAAGTCCCATCTCACACTGTTTTTTCTTCTATATTTTGTCTAGGAGAGATGCTGAAAATCAGTTGCATATCCAATGCCATTGATCTTAGCATGGTCTTCAACAAGGTTTTGAAGCTCTGCAATGTCCCTTGTCATGCTCACAGCTTGCAGCGATCACGACTATGTTGCATACTACTCCCACCAGATTTTCTAGGTCCAACAAAGCCACAAGAACATATGTGTTTGCACTGATCCCACGCTTAAGCTCACTGCAGGAAAAGCTGCTCAGGCTTGCTCTAAGTCTGTAGTTAAACAGAAGAAGACAGAAAACCTTTAGCATCTGACCCTCTATTCACCAGGGTCTTGGGGAGTCTTGGCAATGATGGTATTAGCCTGTCAGGCAGGGCCCATGGCTTTCCTTGCACAGTAGACCCAGCTCTAAGAGCTGTTTCCAAACCAGGACCCTTATGTTTTACTTAGAACCTGTTGGTTTGTGCATTATCTCCAAATACTCCCATGAGAGAATAGTGAAGTGTCAAACCCCAATATCTTAAATTACTGACATGCCAAGTACCCTATGAAGGAAAACAAACACATTTGCTGTCTTATCATGGAAACAAAGGATTGGTACTGTTTTTTGTGAACAGTAAGGCCATTTTTTTTTATCAGAAGTAATGCAGGTCCTACATGTTTCTATTTCTTAAAAGATATTATTGATGACAGAAAAAAAGCCACTAATATGGGGAAGATACATGTACAATGAAGAGCAGAAGGTATTTTTGCATTGGTAGAGTAGTAAGGAAGCTTCAGAATCAGAGCTTCTGCCTATGGCACATCAATAATATGCCTGTTTGGTAGCAACAGAATGGATATTAAAACCAGACAATGGAGAATGGAGCTAAGAATAGGTGCTATGTACAGATAATGTTGATTGATCTCCACTGACCACCATTCCAAAATCATATCATCATTTCACATGATATATATTGACTCATATATATTGACATAGTATATATTATCAATACTTCTATGAATACAGTTAAAAAATGTCAGTGCTCAAAAAGCATTTGGAAATGCCTTCTAGAAAAACACCTAGGGAGAAGTCAGTGAGTGAGAGAGTCGTGATCTTGGTTTTACAGAGATGTTGAATACAAAATTAATTTATAAGAAATAAAATCTACACTTTGAAGTTTTGTCTTTATCAGGGAATAACTTTGTATATTCCACCAGCTAAGCCCACTAAAGTTAAAAACACTGGGAGGTTAAATATGTACATATTTCTGCTGCCTTTCAGCATTTTTACTGGTGGATCAATCAAGGGTTATACAGTGAGTTAATTCTGTCCCTACTTAGAAGCATGTTCAGAGTAGATGGATTTTTTTTTCCTGAACCGTGTGCTAAATTTGAACACATTTCTACTGCCTGTGTATCAGCTGATATTTTCCACAGAAAGCAGAAAAGACATCCCAACAAGAGGGTGACTTCTTTGCCAAATGTAAAGTAATGAGTTTAAAATTTCTATACATGGTCAAAATAATATGTTCCTGTTTAATTGCTCTTTAGATACTGATGAACAATTTGCTGAACTTCAGACTCTTCTTCTACTGCATTCCTCTCTAAAAAGTGAGATTCCATGAGATATGCAGAAAAGGAAACTTCTGCCTAATCAGTTAAAATTTAAACCAACCACCAGCTGAAATTATAGCCAACTAAAATCTGACTCTTTTAATGGAAATGTCAGACATCCTTAATTACAGGTCACCACCGGTTCTGCCAACAACAGGATAATTCTGTTTTCACCCATAGAAATGAATGGAGATTAAGAGGGAAAAAAAATATCCACCTATTAAATTCAAAATCCAGGCTGCTCCTTCACTACCACTGTGTTTCGGTCCAGCCAAGCAGCTACAGAATTCCCACTCCACTTGTTTGCTGTGGTTACACAGTCCTGTGTTATTTCCACTATCTCACACACAGAGCCAGAAGAACTTGGAAGATGAAAAGACTTTTGCTTTCAAATATTTTCCTTTTAAAAGCAGAAAGCTAAGCATAATGCTATTAATGCATTATTCTTTTGGAGGGACTGCTGAAGTCAGGAAATTCCAAGTCAATCCTATATTATATTCATTGTGCAGATGTACTACTTTCTATTCCTCTTTTCCTTGTTAAATATAACCTGGTGTGGTGTACTTTTTCTTGACGGAATGTGCAGTGGGACGGTTTCTGCAGCAATGCTGGAATCACCACCCAGAGGTGATCAGTTACATCTGAAAGTGGACAGACAAAAACGAAGTGTAAAAAATGGCTGAAAGCAAGGCAGTCTGTGCCAGAAAATGAGGATCATACTCCACTGGACTTTCACTTCGACAGATTCAAGACACTGCTCATTTTCAGAGAATGTTCTAGGAGGTCTCCCTGATGACTCCTGACAGGTAGCTTTGTTGTTTGTGGTTTTTTTTATATAACACTATGTATCAAAAATTCGGGTTCAGAATTGTGGGGATGACATTGTCTTGTTCTTTATCTGTGCTTCACTATTTTGGAGCATTTCATTCTACAACATTTACAAATATAAAGTAAGGTATTGAAAATAAGAGAAAACAAACCACAAAAAATAAAAACAACCCAAAAAACCCAACTCAAAACAAAAAGAAAACAAACCTCTAAACGCCAGAAATCCAAATCCAAACAAAACCCAACCCAAGAGCTGTCATGCTACTGACATTGACTTAAAGACCAACCTCTCCTGTCTAGGAACGGGTCAGAAGCCTGCCTCAAGGCTCTTCCTAATTGAGGATCCTTAATTACAGGCTGATGCTTTAGGAAGTCTGCCAGCCCAGTCTTCCTTCTTTGTTCTGCTGAATAAGGTGCTAATGGGTGCTCTCCTGAAGTTTTCAGAAACCTCTAATTTACTGCGTCTCTAACCAAGCAGGAATTAATCCCTAGAAGGCAGTTTCTTTGCCATTTCAAGCCTGGTTTTGGCCATCACTTTGCCAAAAAAAAAAAAAAAAAGCTCTTTTGCTGGACTTTCTCCGCAAAGCACATTTTTGTTTCTCCTCTTGTTGCTTCTCTCTGCCTTTTCACGAACAGCTTTGCAGGCTCTATGCCAGTGACACCTACTTTCACTCATCTTTCTTTCCATCTGCACAGCCGACTATAGACAGTATGTCCTACCATCAAGTTTTGGGTAATGGTTTTATTTCAGGTGTATCACTCCAAGAAAGAACTGTAACTGCTTTTTTTTTTTTTACTTTTTCACTTCCCTTAGATGAATGAAGGCTGGATCCTTTCAACAAGTTGCATTGAGGCATTCTCATATCAATTATGACAAAATGCTAAGTATGCCAAGAAAAAAAAAATCAAATGCCATGTACATCAATTTCAGGAAGAAGAAATGGAAACTAAGTACCAGCAGATTTGAGTACAAAAGACACAGCAATAATGTTGGCAAATCCTATAGTAATGCTCACTACAGACAGCTCTGTAGGGACTTGCTGCTGATCAGTCACCCTTGAAATCCTTCTCCAACAGAGTCCTGCGGATGAAATCAATAGGGTGAAGCTGGGTACAGCCTACAACTACAGTTCCCAAGTGCCATGGGCCATGAGTCTATCCTTGTATTTTTCCTAGATATCAAAAAGCAGTGGTTATGAAAGCACTCCAGCCTTCCTGGTTCCTTCCATAACTTCCTCAGACCCTCAGATATAATTATGACTCCCAAGAGAGAATTTATATTCACTTAATGCTGACTTGACTCATCAGAATGTGGTGCAGCACTGGCCAGAAACCTCCTCGTGTTCATCTCAGAGAGTGCTGCTTTCTGGCAAACAGTCCCCTCTGTCTCTTCTCTAAGTTGCTCTCTGTAGATTCCCACTCCGGGAACAGTTGGATAAGCAGTGCTGTCAGGTGAGAAGGGAACGCAGTCTGAGTGACAGATGCACCACCAGCAAGCAAAGCGGATGACAACAGATCAGATGGACTCTATTTAGGAAACACATGGTTAGAGTTTGACAGAGCAGCACTGAAATTTTTATTATGGAAAATGGTAACAAGGAGATTACCTTTAGCCTTGTGGAATGTGATGCAATCCTTAACAGGAGACACACAGAGACAAACCTGCCACTCACTTTAGTGTATATCTTAGCCCCTAAGATGTCTTAACATACGTCATAATCAACATATCTTAATCTTTTTGTGGTTTATTATGATAATTATATTTAATTATGTCATTACTAAATGACTGGTCCTTATTATTTTCTGCATAACACTAAGCCACTAATTTCTTAAACTCTTTGACTCTTTTTAGAAAGGAAGGTTATACTCAGCATCTAAAGGAAGAGTTTAGCTTTCATCTGATACTGCTTTGTATCTTGCTTCAATATGTTTTGATTAAATATGGCAAGCTGAAATATTCTTTTTAATACTGGAATGATGGTTTTCTTACAAAAGGATCCCAGATGGTGAGATAACAGAAGACACGTCTCTTACACTGAAATAAATACTAACTTAAATATTGGAGATGACTAGTCCCTAAAATCAAATGGCATCTTCTAAATGGAATGACAGAAAAATGACTGCTACATCATCATCCTGAAACTTATATTCTCAGGCTCCAGATCAATGTCTTGATGCTAATTAATCCCTGTGTTTACTTTCTGAGATCATATCTGTAACTACAAGATAGGAAGGGCTTTACATAGTCTGGTGATTGATTGTGGTCCAAGGAGCGTTGGATCCTCTTTAGGAAGCATGAGCCTTCTCAAGACTTCAGGAAGTTTCTGTAATGAAACAGCATGCTTACCTTTCATAAACTATCAAGGAAAATACAGGGAAAGCCATATGGCATCTCCTAAAATTAGCCATCACTTAACATAGTACCTAATTGTAAGGCCACAGAGACTACATCTGTTGGAACAGGGTGTAGCTTGAAATGTCAAATGCAGATTTAGATCTAAGTAGGACTGCAAAAGGGAAATTAAGTGGTTTTGATGTTCTTTTAATTCAGGAAGAAAGAGTTTTCTTATTAGTTTATTGAGATTTGTATGGGAAAGAGCAAAAAGTTGTGAGAAATCTGAATCTTTTCACAGCAGGAAAATGGAAAAAAAAAAGTACTTGGAATTCTTCTGTTATCTACGCCCATACCTACTCTGCTACAGAGATGTATGCCCCTAGCTGGTAGTTATCATTATAGTAGATGCTGTTGGAACAAGAAAGTCCAAATAAACCCTCACTCTTCTTGGTTAAAGAATTTTCCACATTGTGATTTTGGCCAGTTTCTCGAAGCATTGAGAAGCCAAGTCCAATGAATGAAATATGTCTGACATGTATGACCTTCCAGATATTGTATGTCATACAAGTCAAAACCAAACAGAAGCATTTGCCTAGAACTATCTTCTATGGAAACTCCAACGCTGTCTTCAGATTGGGGTTTGCATAATCTACATGATTAGTATTTGGGAATTACTTTATACAAGGAGGAAAGACTTGGTAATTCATTGCCAAGTGACACTTCTCAAGATGCAGATAGACATGGGGTAATGTAGCTAACATCATGTAGGATAAAAATTAAAACTCTATGACTGAAAAGGGAAGCATTAACATTTCTATTCTGTAATGGAGCCATTTATGCTAGATATAGCAGGAACAGATGAAAATAATGTTGATCATACAACTGGAAATGGTAACCTCTTCAGCCACTTTGAATTCATGGGAGAAGGGCTGAGTGTGCAGCTTCTCATTCAGCGTAGCACTTTTTTAATTTGAACTACCAGTGCCTTCAGTTTGCTAGTACATGGGGATTTGAACTGCAGCCTCGGCTGTGGTAGTAGTAATCTCATGGGAATGGATGGGCCAGGCAGATGTGGGTATAACCAAGGGATCATGAATCTAGGTCAAGCCCATGACCTTGTGACCTTCCTAATCTTTAAAAATAGCTTTATGCATGTGTGTGTGTATACAAACAGATGCAATGTAGTAACAGATATACAACACAAACGTTATCTAAGCTGTTTTGCATGTTTTTTAATATTCTGAAAGGTAAGAAAAGCTAGTGAAGGCACTCTAAGCTCTCATGTAGTAGGATGTGAGAGACAGCTTCAAGTATCAAGCGTGAAAAAGAGTGCACAGATAAATTTACATACAATATTTCTGTTTCACTTTAACCGTGGCTTTTGCTCTAGTACTTTTGGTGATCTCTGGCTGGTTGGATACTCTGTCTAGTATTTTCTTCTATGCATAAAGAGTGGCCTGTTTTCTGAGCCTGGCATTTCAGTCTCAGTAGGGACAGCAACGGACAGGTCTGTCTGTTTGCTTTTTTTTGCTTCAGTCTTGGCCAAGTCAGCAGAAAGAGTTATCCATCAATTACAGCACAGTCAAAACAGGCTGGGAAAACAGCACCAAAACCATTTGCTTAGAATTCATATCAGTATACATCTTTGAGGAAAATGGAGCCCCCAAGCAATGCAAATGTCCTTAAAATGCAGTTTCAGAGGCTGTAAAACTAATGTAGTGCATTACTATCAAGAGAAAATGTGACTGTGAATTAGTCTGACTCAGATTAAGGCTAGACTGTAGTTAAATTGTCTTGAAATGGACTCTGAAAAATAGTTGTGCATAAGCTACTTTTCATGGGGGAAATTAACAGTTGTTGTAAACAGAATTTTTCACATCTGGAAGAAACATTTAAGCAAGCAGTAATGTTAAGATAAAAACATCACAGAACCTATAAATACTATTTAGGAGCAGAGCTGGCTTTATGAAGCAATCCCTAACTAAAGATAAAGCAGTCTCAGGTAAAGCATGCAAGTAAATGTAGTTCTGGATTCATGGTGAAGAATGCTATTGCAGTGAGGAGCATTTACATTTTGCAAATCAATCTTACCCCTAAAATTAGCAATGAATCCCATGAAGTTGTTGACATTACTTAGAATAAATGGTATGGCACCAAAGTACTATTATTAATAACAATTAAGCAAATATGATTCTATGATTCTTCAGCCCATTTCTTCAAGCTGCTGCAATGATGAATCCAAATACAAGCACATCTAATGCAGAAACAGACATGGAACTTTTGAGTGATACATCTTTGCAGAATAAGGTTTTCACAGTTACTCTCTCCATGCTAAGGCTGCACAAATGTTTTATTAACATATAGCCAGATTAGAAATATTTTTTAAAGGTTTTTTGGTTTTCACATGCCATACCAAATGCTTTTGTTGCCTTTGGTGTCGTGTGATATGTGGCACATTGTGGGAAAATTCACACTTGTTACGGCCTCATCAGGGAACAGCATCTAAAGATACTTGGCAAAAAAGACACCAGTTGCAGGTGAGGAAAAAAATTCTAGGACTTTACACCCTACAAAATTGGATGTAAAAATTAGAGAAGAGAAATGAAGTCATCTTCATAAACTACAACAACCTCAAGTCAGGGAAACATATCTCACTGACTGGACTGATGTCAAGAGTAAGAGCTTGGGTGGGGTTCATGTCTTACTTGAGATGTCTGTGAGGTACACCAGGCTCGACTGATTAGATCTTCGCTACCTACAAAGGCAGTCTGGAGGAACTATCCCAGAAATAAAACTCTACATATGTCGGATAAGTCCCAGACATGAGCACCTACTACAGTTATTAAACACAAATTAGTCATTGCCTGCAAGAAAACAACTGCTTCAGTGAATGCCTACCGACAGCTACTGAAATGCTGAATCTTTTAAATAGAAATAAAACTACCTGAAACACATCAAATTTTCATTTTACTACTCCAAATAGCTTTTGTACTTGCAAACCCAACATCAGACAGGATCCTGAAGGCACCTAAATCCAAAACAAAGCTCTCTATTACCACATTCATCTTCTAGCAAATCCTAGTTACTCAGGATTTTTCAGTTAAATTCTCCATGTACGTGAAGATCTGCTTCTCGTCATTCCTGAAGCTGCCTAGCTTTTCACTCTATGTAACCACATGCAAGCCTGGCTTTTTTCTACCTGGCTGCTCTGTTGATTGGGGTCTTTCAGAACATGCCCTGAGTGCATGAAATTTTGGGTCTAATCCATCTTTAATATGAAACCCCAGTAGTCACTGGTTTCCTCCAGGATATTAAAAACCAATGCTCAATTCTATCCTCTCCTCAAAGAAATCTGAATCGTCATCATTCACCAATGATACCAATTCACCTTCTTAAAGACAACAGTTCAGGTGGTCTTCATCTGTACTGATGAACGTTTCTTGTTGCTATAAAATACTTAAAATAGTCATTGAACTAGAGAAATGTTATAACCTTCTAGCCAGAACATTTATGTAAGTGGTGAGAGGAGTAGAGAGTATTTCAAAGTACTTTTCTCTAGATGATTCAAGAGCTCTTGAGCTTCTTTGAGTACTTACACAGTCAGTCAGCATCAGTAAGAGAAAATGAGAGTTCTTCAGAATATCTAAACCCCAGTGACTTAAGGCACTGACCACCATAGACATCTTTGTTCAAACATCCCCAGCAGAAACAGGGAACCTAATAAAGGGAATTTTCAAATAGTTTGGTTCATGTAAAACCCCTGGACCTCCTGCTCTGCTTGTAACAATTGCTCTAATCCAAGCTTTCAATACTTGAGTAAAAAATACACTTTTTGTTTCATCCCACATAAAATCCTTTTAGGCTCTTATTTCCACAAGGAGAAAAAAAAAAGAGAGAAGTTTATTGTTTGCATGGATACAAACTAGACTTTCCTTGTTTGATCTTGCAACCAAAAATTCCTGATATGCATAGCCTTACATGAGAATCATAATCCTTTTCCAACTCTTTATCAACACATGATCATTCTTGCACTGAACTGGTGTTCTCTGCTCCAGTAAACTAAACTCTGATGTAATTACACTAGATTTTACACAGCTCTATAGTGCCAACAACTTTGGTCTGTGCATCAAACATACTGCTGTCCATATGTTTGCATCTACCAGACAGACCCTTAACTCACAAAACAGGAGAATCAGACCAACTCTGCTGAGTACACCAAAGCATCAGTTCACATCTCAGAAAATAACCATTACAGCATCTGTTTCTCCTTATGGCATTGACTGATGATAGGTTGAGGTCTCTTAATCAAAATTAAGCTTTTAATTTTATTTATTTGGTTTTGGTAGACCCTCTTTTTTTTTTCTCCTGTTTTCTTTATGTTAATTCCACACATTGAGTACACACATTAAGGCAGCTCCAAACCAACAGCTTTCCTTTGTGTATTAGCAAACATTTCCTGCAGAAGTATTATGCACTTTGCAGTGAGAAAAAAAAACTCAAAAGACAAATGAGAGATAACAAATGAGTAACATCTAACATTAGAATGTGTTCCAAACCAAAAGAGAAGAATACGCAATGAAATAATTAAGAAATCAATTTTAAGTTGGGATTTAAAGAGATGAGACAGCTGTACAGATATCATAACAGAGACAATTACTCCAAATGAGAGCCAAACGAGCAACTGCACAAAACCGTTGAGACAGAAAACAGCAAAAGGGAGTAGAACTAAATCAGAAACAGAGTGTAAGTTACAGAAGGAAACAAACATGAACCGTAAGGGAAAATATTCACAATACATTAGTGTTTAATTAGATAATATAATGGATTAAGACACTTATGCAGAGTCATCATAAACACAGATGAATGGAAAATGTGCAACTAATGAAACCGGGTAATCTGACTGCACTACAACTGTAATCTGATCAGTCACAAGTTCAGATGTAATTGAAAACAAAAAATAATATTTTGATACAGTGTTTTGCTACTGCATCTAGCCGTAAAAAGTAAAGTATTGAAGCAGACATTCTCAATAGAAGTTCCAGGAACTTTGAAAACAAATGAAAAAAATCACCAGTATTCACAATCCACTGCTCATACCCAAATTTGCATTCCAGTTCCATCTCAAACACGCAAGATTTGCCTTTTGGGTGAAGAATGTGGAACAGCCTTTTCAATTTTTTTCCTTTTCTAAAAGAGTTTTTTACTTGCATGAAGGTTCTGAAAGAGAGATCACAGCTAAAGTTAAAATTAGCATCAGAATGGAATTGTAGGTCCTGGTTATGCTTTCATACATTAATTTTCTACAGCATACCAACCTGACGCAGGTATCAGCACAGGTTAATAGATTTCAAGTGAAAAGCAATATGCAACAAGCAGGGCAAAAGGAGAGCAAAGAAAAAAAAGCTTTTGAAGGCCTCTGTGATCCTCACAAACACTTTTTCTTTAACAAGGAAGGTTTTCAAAGTCAATTGCATANTCAAGATTAGTTCTTCAGCTAGCTGCAATCAAGCTGCTTATTTCTGGGTCATTGTTCTAATAAATCTTTCTACTGCAATTTTCATAAACGAGTAAAAGCACATTTCCAAAAAAAATAAAAAAAAAATAATAATAAAAAAGAACCGATTTAATTGACAAGTAAATTTTAGGAACTGATATTCCAAGATATGGTATTTCACTTCCATGGAAGTGAAAATGAAGTTTCACTAATGGAAATGAGGGGGGAAAAAAAAAAGCATCTCCACAAATCAGAAATGAAACAAGGAACAACCCACTGAGTCATTTTCTGCTGTAATTCTATATTCATTCATCTAAACGAACACCATTAAGTCTAAAACACTCAAGATAGGATGTGAAACTTCAATTTATAAACATGAAAATGTAGGCATACCAAGAGAGGACTGATTGTCTTTATTTAATAACACATCCTCAAGAAATCATAAACTGTAACACAACGTACATGACTATTTTTTAAATGGCAAAAACTGTAATAGTGGTTAGCTGTTTTTTGAGCATCCACGATCCAGTGTGACTACTGAAGTATTTTAATTCTTGTATCCAGGCAGTGGAAATGAATTACAGACAAGGTGAAGTAGAGCAGCTACACAATCTGACATTTCAGCTACATGATGCCTATTCAGGTTGCCTAAGCTCCCACAAATTACAGCACTAGAGACAAGCTGAATGCTATGGATGACTATGTATTACAATTCTTCCTTTAAAGGAACATATTCTCAAGCCTGCCACACTTAGGAAGATGCAGAAAATATACTGCTTTGCTGGGATTTTGAAACTAGTACACTAATTCTCACATCCTTGACCAAAAAATCAGATTGAAAGCTGCACACCATAAAAAACACAAGACTTTTCGTTCTTGCAGCATAAACCAGTTCAAATTACAAATATAATGTGCTCACATCCTGCTGTTACCTAGAAAAATAAGAATTTTAACTGGTGGGTTTGCATCCAGGATTAGAATCATGTATTAGGTCAATACACTTTTGATAGGGGCTGCATCCTGAACTGTGATGCTTTTTAGCACAGTGAATAATGAGAACTTGGTACACAAAGATGTGAAATGCTCAGTTGCTTTGACTAAACATATCAAAGTTATAACAACCATTGGTAGACCCTCTCCACAAAGCAACCCATCCACAAATCTATTTACCAGTTGTGAATGTTTTGCACAATGAAGAGTGATTGGGCTAATCAATAACTTCATGCAAAACACTATTCTCTTCTTGTTGAGTTTCTGTCCCTCCTTGGAATCAAAGATAACAAAGATTGTTTTGGTTTTCTCTTCTCATTTATCAAAACTACAGCAGTGAAGAGCTAGCAATGCTCCTGCCAGTTTCAGTTCTGCTCTTCAGAAACTAACGGGCACCAAGAGTTGTCACTGTTTTCTCCTAGCTGCTTGGAAAGTTCAAGAGACTAATGCACAAACAGACACTATGGCTATTTGAAAAAGAGCAATAACAAACACCAGTAGACTGTTTTTTCTCCTCATTCTGTTAGGAAACGTAAATTGTTCAAAATGAAGCGACAAGATTTCTTACCCAGAGGTGAAAAGTGCCAAAACTCAGTGAAAACAAGCTACTTGAAAGTCACTTAAAGAGGGGCCTGGAATTTTGTGTGGGCATGTAGGAGAATGGTGCTACAAATGCATTTATAGATATGTTATTAATTTTATATCTGTGAACCTGCTTCTGCGGGGGGGGGGGTGGACTAGATGATCTCTAAAGTTCCCTTTCAACCCCTACCATTCTATGATTTTATTGTTACCTTTTTTGTACTCATAAAGAAGGGCAACAACTGACTTCGTGTGAGTACCTAAATCCTTGACTTATAGATTTCTGAGAGTAAAATTAATTTTTTTAAAATCTCTTTCTAGAAGTTCACCTAATTCTGCACCCATTTAGCCCTATACCTCTTTTCTAAGCATTTCTGAATGTACTGAAACTTCAGATGCAAGGTACCTCCACAACGTGCCAGTGTTCAACAGTTTATTCCCCAGAGACATGTGATGCTTCTTCCGTGAGACAAGGCGACACGTTATAGCATGTGAACACACAGTATGTGTAGACAATGTAGTAGAACAGCCAAAGGCCTCAAATTCAGTAGTGTATCAGTTACTTATTGAAAGCATCCCATTAACAGAAGTATGTTCACTGAGATGTAATTTGTTTGGATAAAAGAATTCCCCAGAAGCACAGAATTATAAATTCTACAGAATCATCCCAGGGGAAAAAAAATAATAAAGGGCAATAAGGAAGCCTAGAAACAAATGGATACTTAGTAAATTATTTTATTGCCTGAAGTGAAAAGGGTAAATAAATAGTGAGAATGTTTGACTGTAAGGTGTTCATTTTTAATACATTAAACGTTAATTAATAAACAACCACGTTGGGGTGTAATAAACCGCGAAAAATTGGCTCCGTTCCCTTTTAATTGTTTAGGGCATCGAACTTTATCTCTCTCCTCCTCTTTGTAAAAGCGGGAAGTACGATTAAGGAAAACCCAAGAATAGCAGATTTAACATGCGGTGGGAACAGCATCACTCTGGGCCGGCTGTTTGCTTCCCGATCAGACCGGTAAGGCAAAGTCGGCCGGCACGGTGCGCATCGGCCCGTGCTGACACCGCCGCGCTGCGCCGCGGTCCCTCCCCGCCGCCTCCTCCTCCTCCTCCTCCTTCGGCCGGGTTACGGTAAGAGAGCCGGCGGGGAGGGCCGAGCAGCAGGGGTGGGGAAGGGAGGGCTCGGCGGCAGTGGCAGCCCCGCTGCCGCTCTAACGCCGGCGGCAGGTGCCCGGCACAGGCTCGGTCCCGCCAGGCCCGGCCGCCGTCGCTCTACCTGGGGACGGCCGCGGGCGGCCGAGCAGGCGGCGGGGCGGCTGTCCCGTGAGCGGGGCTGGCGGCGGGCCGCCCCTAACGCGGTGCCTTCCCCCGCGGGCAGCGCCGGCGGCGGGGAACCCCTGCGGCTGCCGCGGGGCCCGGCCCGCCCCGCCGGGATCCCCCTCGCTGGTAGCGGCGGAGAGCCGGGGCACCGCGCGTCCCGCGGGCCGGGGTTCCGGGCAGCGTCACGGCCGCCCCACGAGCCCCGGCGCTGCCGGTACCTGCCACCGCAACTTTTCCCCCGCCGCCGTTCAAACGTCCTGCCGTAAAGCGCGCGTCTCCCCTGGCAACAAGGTTCCGGCCGAGCACTAGGTGTAGGAAGGTGATGTAAAAGTAAAACCACCCNATGGCGGATGGCCCCAGGTGTAAGCGCAGGAAGCAGGCGAACCCGAGGCGCAATAACGGTCAGTCAGCCCGCGGGGCAGCGGCTCGGCCGCGCTGTGGCGGCGGCGGGGCCGGGGCGGGGGGCCGCACGGAGCCGTCCCGAGCGCGGAAAGGGGAGGACGGGGCGGGCGCCAAAGTAATTCCCCCGCCGCCGGTCGCCGGGAGCGCGGCTCCCTCCGCACCGTTATATCCGCTACCTGGTGCCTCCCTCGCCGCGCCGCGCCGCCCGCCTCCCTCCTCCGCCTAGCGGTGCCTCCGCACTCCGCCGCCTGTCCGGGACCGTTACACGCTGCCTTCCCCCACACGCCCCGCGACCGCCCCAACGCCGCCGCCGCCGCCGCCGCGGGGAGCGGGCTCGGGGGGCCCCCCC